>CALNVZ010000174.1:20315599-20334024 GCA_940671915.1 Paracentrotus lividus
TTGAAGTAGATTAGACTCGCTCGCGAGCAGTTTCGTTGGGATATTTTGAATAAATGGCAGAACAGTGGTGTAAAAAAAAAATACGCCCCCCGGCCTCGCATCCCGTTCCGGCCTTTTGCTTCTCGATCTCCCGTGTAACGTTAGGCCTGGGTTACTGGGTATGTCGCAGCTCATGCTGGACAGCTGACTCGGGTAGAAAAAAAGAAGATAGAAATCCAATCTTTTGGCGAACAGAGTGGACGTTCATTCTCCAAATGAACAAAAATTATAAAGAATACGATCAAGGCATAAAAATATTATTAGAAGGGAAATAGGCCTAACTTTGTTACCTTTTCTTCTCCAACACTCTTGCTTTCCAGTCTCGCGGACGAATATCGGACACGTACGATGGTAGAATTAATAGGACAGTAATTGGAATCGAATACAAGGAAATCCAATTTACAAATGCTATAGCGATTATTTTTTAGAGATCCATTATTTTCAACGTTGAAGATTCTAAATGTTTAATATTTAATTTATAATTAATAAAATAATTATATAACATATTCATTATCTCTTTTAAATTCTATATCTTCAAGTTAATTATAATTTTTTGTTATTTTCTGTACATTAACAAAACAGGCAATGCCATACATTGCTGATTTAGCTTAGCTGATCATCTTCATTCAATTTGAGAGTACGCCGGTACACGTATCACTATTTTGGGGAGAGATCTGGGGGGCATTTCATCAAAAGACTTGTCAGATATTTTATCCGACAAGTTTGCTCTCAGCCAATCAGATGCAAGCATTTCAGTAGCTTATAACAGTTTGTCGGATAAAATATCTGACAAGTCCTTTGATGAAATGCCCCCCAGTGGTACGTATCAATAGATGATATGATTGACATGTTTTATTCGAATAATACTTTAAAAAAATTATTAAAAAAAAATATAAACATGAAAAATTACTATTATAACCCCCCAAAACTACGTAGTTTGCCAAATTCTAAAGAGAAAGAGAAATTCGAAAAAGTTCAGTTTTTATAGGCCTATTAAATTTCTTGAAGATTTAGCATATAAAAAAAATCATTAGGCCTATAATCAGGGGGTTGTAATGTTTCAAATATTTTGTTTTAGTTTGCCCTTCAGAACTGCTAGCTCCATTGAAAAAGAAAATGGATTCATCACCCATTCGAATTTCATCACAAAAAGAAGTATTTTGTTTCTGATCAGTCCTAAATATTGAACTAAAAAAACAAAAAACAAAACAAAACAAAACAAAACAAAAAAACGTCATCATTGGCTAAATTTAACCTAAGCAAAGCATTTGATACACTTGATCATAAAATTCTCTTACATAAACTAGAACATTATCGTGTAAGGGGTGTTTCATTAGATTGGTTTAAGAGTTAAATTTCATCTAGAAGGGAGTATACATGCTACAACAATGTCAATTCAAATACAATGTCCTTAGCTTGTGGTGTACCGCAAGGATCGATATTAGGTCTTCTTCTATTCCTGATATAAAACTTGACAATATTTGTAATGTATCTACAGTTTTAAATTACATATTATTTGCAGATGACACAAGTGTTTTCTTATCTCATCGAAATATTCGTACACTCGAGAATACAATCAATGTAGAGCTGCCAAAATTATCCCAGTGGTTTAGAAGTAATATGCTTTCGCTCAATGTACAAAAGACCAATTACATCCACTTCAAAGGTAAAAAGTCTTGTAACCAATAAAATCTTGAAGTAAAACTTGACAATGTCACATTGGAAAAAAAAGCCTTGTACTATAAGTTTCTTGGGGTTCACATTAATGAACACCTTAACTGGAATGACCATCTGAAACACATAAGGATGCCCATTTCTCGAAACATAGGCATATTTTATAGAGTGAAACATTTTGTACCTGATAAAATATTATTTATGACATATAAACAGTATTTATGAAGACAGAGATCTTTGTTTCTCACTTTTAAACCACATTTTAATTCCATGTATTTATGCTGTCCCACTAACCCCAACTTGATGGGGTTAGTGGGACAATGGAGTGGTAATGATAACTGTCACCTTAACCTTCATTTGGGGGAAATTGTAACCAGCGGCGTAAATCCGTGTCGAGGAGTGGGGGGGATGAGCGAAAAATTTTACCAACTTGTTGCGATTTTGTTTGACATACACAAGCAGTAGTGTATACAAGGAACGTTTTCAATACCCATATCAGCATTAGAGAGGGTGCAGATAGAATTTGTCTTTGAAAAGTAATGCGAGCGCGAAGCGCGAGCCGAAATTTTTAAGCTAAAAATTTGAGATATATTTTGTGCATTAGGCTACAGATTCGATTTAGTATCAGCGAGCGCGAAGCGCGAGCCGAAAATTTTAAGCTGAAATTGGAAATATTTGTGCATTATAGATCCTATATAGTATCCACGAGCGCAAAAATAAGAAAATATATATATAGCGGAGGCGGCGGAACCGATTAGAAAGTGGGGGTCACGATGGAAAATGGCATTTTTTTTTCTGAAAAGGGGGACACTATTTAGATCAGAAGCATATACCTAAAGAAAAATGTATTCGGGAGAGGGAGGGGGTACGAAGAAAATTTGTCATTGAATTGAATGCTTTTAAGAATCTTATTGGCTGCCTTGATTACTGTTCATCTTAATAATGATTGACTGAAAGGTAATGCGAGCGCGAAGCGCGAGTCGAAAATTTTGAGCTTATAATTGGAAATATTTATATAATTTTTATCTGATTAAGTATCAGCGAGCGCGAAGCGCGAGCCGAAAATTTTGAGCTCAAAGTTTGATTTAATTTTGCATGATATTCCCTTTGTTGTATCTATTTTGAAGATACAATTTTCATTTTACGTGTAGATGATGCTTTGTTAAAGACCGGTGATAAAAACAAATCACAATCTTTGCTATGAACATTTTTGGGACTGCAGGCCCCAAGCCCTCCATTAACATAGTCCGTACACAACTACATTAATGTTTTTGATTGTCGAGAACACCCTTTTCAAAGGTTTGTCCCCACTGACGAGGGCATTGGATCAAACCTTTTTATTTAGCCTACTGATTGTTACTTAGTGCGAGGTCGCATAGCGACCGAGCAAGAAAAATTTGGGGTTTTTGGAGTTAAAAAGAGGCACTTTGTAGTATTAAAAGCGCTATTTTAACCAATAACACAATTATGTAGTTATTTTTTTTTTCCATTTCTTTCTTGAAAACTGGGGGGGGGGGATGTTTGTACAGGGCATCCCCCCTCCTCAAAATCTGGGGGGGATGTATCCCCCCCACCCCCCGGGATTTACGCCAGTAGTGATTGTAACCAATTCATTTATAAAACGTTTAAATAACCTTCAAAATGAGGTATGCTGTGATTGCTTTATTGAGTATCTTATTTTTGTGTTATGCTTATACGTAAATGCTTAAGTGTCCCCACTAACCCCAATTTACCCTACTTTTATATATTTTCATTAAACAAATAATGTGAGCGTAAAGCACGAGCTGAAATGTCTGTATATTGATTTAAAATGGGACATGGTTCACTGAACCATGACGAAGCCTGAAACTTTCTTCTTATTTTCATGATTTCCTTGTATCTTGTGCCCACTGAGGCGTGAAACATCGGGATTTTTATGAATTTCAAATCAAAAGTAGGCCCTACTCCCCGAAAAGAATTGTTATATTCAATCAAGGTAAGAATTTGAATTTTATTCCGTACGTGAGAAAAAGGCTTTTCCAGTTTCACGTGCTCACTGAAGCATGAATTTTTAAATAAATGCCACAGGATCATTGACACGTGCCCAAAGAATATAAAAGCCCAAAAATGTTATTGAGATGCTTTCTAGTGCATAAAATTGACAATGACTCTTGGTAATTCTAAAATGGCCTATTTTGTGGTTGGCTGATGGGTTCAATTCAACCGTGAATGGATGGATATTGGTTGCATACACTTCCAAAACAGGAATTCCCTCACATTTGATCGATTATACCATGGCAAAGAAGTAAAAATTGCAGTTTGGGCAATTTTTGCTGCATGCTTACTCAACCGTGAAATTTGACGCAAATTTCGTTTCCGTATGTTGGGAATCACGTTTTGCATACATTCTGACGTGTATTATTGTTTTTAAAAAAATCTGAAAATGACGGTCCGATATCATTGAATCAAAGTTGTGATTTTAGGCTTGTGAACTTCAAAAAATGAAATTTTTGCATTCAACCGTTAGTCACTGAAGCATGACTTGATGATTTTTGCTAAAATTCGCTCCTATAGCTAATTCAATTCCCTACATGGACATATAATTAGATTTTTTTAAATTCCACCTGGTTCAAAGATCATGGATATCTGAAATAGGGGGAACTTTCTTTTTGTGTTGTGTTTAGATTAAAACAATTCAATTTTAAAATGCTTTACAATCTGATTCCAACAAAGCGAATGTTATTTGTATGGAAAATAGAAAATTCCGATTTATGTAATTTATGTAAATGTCGAGAAGATTTAATTCATGCATTCCTGGAATGTCCATTGAATATGCCTTTCTTTAGAAAGCTAGTAGAATTGATAAGAAAAGTTTGTAATGTTAACATAAACTTCAATTTACAAACATTTTTGAAAATGCATAAAGAAAATAATATTGACGATATTCTCCCTATAGCCGTTTGGAGCATCTATAAAATGGTAATTCTTAGAAATGAAAGTGGTAAAGATGAAAGAAAAACCAAATTATGGTGGATTTTTCTGAAGGAAGTTAAGATACGTTTAGATATAAATGTGCATTTTGTGAAAAAAGGAAAACCTAATTTGTTTAATTGCCGAAAGAGCTAAATATATATGTTTAATTTGTTATATTTCCCGATATAATTTGATGTGTGTAAAATTTCAACTGTAACATGATTTTAGATCAATAAATAGTACACCTGTAAAGGTTGAAAGAAAGAAAAAGAAAAAATGTTGTCAGACAGTGGGAAACTTCTCCCGCCTTATTGTGACGTCACTCTGAACTTTTTCCTCCGTCGATGCACGGAAATCGTTTCCTCAACGTCGACAGAATGCTAGTTTCTTTGAAGAGGTATATCCATAGAGGTGCATATATCCACCTCTATGGGTATATCCCAAAAATGCAGAGAGAACTTTCCTCTTCTAACTTTAATCTCCCTAATTTGATAATAAAATATTATATAAGGAATTGGAAATGTCGTAGAAGAAAATTTAGAATAATTGCTAACTTCTTGTATGATTTGATTCTCTTTTAGATTTAAAAAGCATTGAAGAAGACTAAAGTCGTCATCCGGTCACGTGTGTGGTAAACGTTTGATGAACGATTACACGCTTTTCATTTGCATTGCAACGTCGCAATCGAGCTCAACACACAGATCTACGCGTCGTGAGTGCAGCTTAGCTAGCTAGCTAGCGTAACCGAATTTCTACAACGCACCTCCAGAAAATCATCCAGGTAGTTTGTCAAATATCTGCATGATTTGTGAAAAAATAGTGGTTTACTGTACTGAATTATATATTTTATCAATCCAGTGAATAGTTTTATAATGTATTTTCCTGATTCTACATTCCAGATGATCGAGAGTGGTCTATCTCCGCCTTACGACGGGAGCGAATTTCAAGAGTTGTTTCCTGAACTGACTGGCGTGGAACCAGAAGAAATGGTGGACATTGAATCGTTAGCTGATCGTGCTTTGATGTCAGTCGACGTTGCAGTCGTCGACAATCCGTCGGTGATGATGAGTGATAAAGCTTCTATCTGCTCATTAGAAACTAATTCAGACAATGGCTCGGTGTATGAACATGAATGTGAGGTGTCAGATAAAGAGGCGGAGGAAGATGATCCTGATCAGTTGCTGAGATATCTCGTTGGGTCAACTAGTCGAAAGTCCAGGCGTCTTCAGTCCAAGTCTTCCAATGACTCGGGAAGATTCTCTGACAGCTCACAGTCACATGATCAGGTCCAAGCTACGGCCAGCCTCTTGAGTCAATCACAATCCTTGACTTCGCGAAGATACACGAAGAGGAAGGAGCCTCAAATTGCGAAGCCTGCTAAAAGCTTCACAGTTGTTGATGAGCAAGGTGCTTGCAAAAGCGTTGAAGGGCCAAACAGAAATGCAGTGATGGCAAAGTTAAACCGCGAGAGGAAGAAGCAGCTTATGAGTGAATTAGAGGAGAAAGTTGGACTCCTGGATACCGAGAATGAAGCTTTGAAAAAGCAGAATGTACGTTTGCGAAAGAAAGCCAATGTTCTCGCCCGAGAATTGCAGTATGTGAAGGGTATTCTCGCGAATCAAAGCACCCTATCCAGCCTTCTGAAAAATATCAAAGCGACAGGACTTGAGTTTCACACATCAATGCCGGTTTCACAGCCAAGTAGCGCTAGTGGTGCCAACAAGCGAAAAAGGCAGAGCGATCACGATTATTGTTTGGAGGAAAGTGAAGAGTTGAACTCTAAAAAAGTTGCGAAGTCTTCAGAATCAGAGTCGAAAGTGAAAGGTGATATGACTGAAGAATATGTTTTAAACACTTCAGAAGAAGAAGCAGCAGGAGTGTGTCTTCACGTATCAGGTGATACGGTGTCGCTTGAATTTTGCTCAAAGTGTAGTGAGAAGGCTAAATTGGCCGGAACCAGATCTGAATCGGCTTGAGGCAGGCAACTCCAAGATTATATCATTCAAGCAGTCCAGGCATCCTAATTAGAGAAGTACTAGCTGTCGCCCGGAGGAAACGTCAAAGAGAAATGCAGAGCATCATTTCAGCAAAGGAACAATTTGCCATTTTGATTAAACACTGGAATATGGTCGGTTATTTCTTACACATTGTACATTCATGAATTGTTTGAAAAGATTCCAGACTCTCAAAATCAGAATGCGACTACCATGTTTAAACTTTGACTGAATAACCAAAACAAAACTCTAGGTATTTCAAATTGACGTTACATTTGTAATCATGTTGTTGATTCACATCTTTACATATTAAGTGGATAGATTTCTAATTTATTTTAGTTTTGAAAATTGTAAAGAGAAGTCAATTGCAACTTGTAATTTATTTGCTCTTTGCGTTTGGCTTCCCTACACAGTGATGCAACTTTGTATCCCATGTTGTTGAGAACACTCACTAATCTTGCTTTCAGATGTTTTTCTGCTTTAATCCTCTGCAGGTCAGGTTCCTTTCTTGAGAGCTGCGACATGCCACTATAGCTGCACTATCGACCAGCATTGGGAGACTTCAGCCTTGTCAGCTATTACAACTTTTCAAGACACTAAGTTCATATGTGATGAACTAAATGGTCGGTTAAGTGTCCATTTTTATGTCTAATGTGGTTTTCATTTGCATTTAGTTCAATTGTGTTGCTTTTTTTTTTGGGGGGGGGGGTTAAATTGCAAATTTGGTACATGTTCAAGATGTTGACATTACATGCAACTCAAGGGTAAACCAAGTAGATCTGCATTGAATGAGCATGCCAAAACAAATTGAATTGTAATTGCTCCTTATAGACACAAAATAAATTTTCAGTAATATTTGTTGCAACACCTTTTTTTCTTTCTTTTTTTTTTTTTTTTTTTTTTTTTTTTTTTTTTTTTTTTTTTTTTGTAATCGATTGCTATGTAAAATAATGGTTATTTGACTTAGTTCTCCAAGTGACACCGGAAGTCGTAAACACTAAAAATAACAAAAATTTAATTGTTCTGTCAAGTTTATTTTTGTCAATACATTTTAAGAAATTGATAAAAGTAAATGAATATCCTCTTGTGGCATTTTGTTTCTTTTTCAGACGAAGGCCCCCTACTTCAAAGCTTAACTGTTTTATTTGAATGGTTACATTTCATTCATAATTTTGAAGTGAAGAAACTTGTAAATGTAACATGCCTTTGTCATGTTTATATGCATGCTAACCTGACAGAAGCCAAATGATATGCCAAATTAGATTTTCATTTGCTTTCATTCCTCTTATGATTGATAAGGTACTCTCAGAAAAACTTGACTGATTTATCCTCTCTAGATGCAGTATTCCTGGATCATGTGCTCCTACACTATACAGACTTTCTGGTAAGGTATCTCCTACCGCTTTCCCTGGGATGTCTGAAACATTGAGTTGATCTATGTCCTATGATCTAAGAGGCCATTTTATACTTAAATCATGGAATGGTTAGGAGATTATGATAGGCCTACAGCTAGAATAAATTTGCATGTACATTTGAACAATCAGTTCATTGAAAATATCTATTCAGAAAATTAATTTTTTACTACTGTTTTGCCAGAACTCTACCAAAAAAGAAGAAAAGAAAAAATCTGATGTATGAGAATGTGTGGCATCAATTAATGCTAAAACTAGTATTTGATTTGAAATTGTTTCAAACAAGAGTTTGTATCCGGAGCAGAGTGTAAGTGTTATATTGTATTATACATGTAAAAACAATTGATGCTTGTAAATATCAACACTAAATTTGTTTGCCTTCAGTAAATTTTGTTTGTTTGTACATAGTCTTAAAAATATAAAATATCAGACTTCATTGTAGTCTATGACAGGAAAAAAAAATGAAATTTCAAATTTTTTGGTCATTTCTTTTTTGACAGAAAAACAAACATAAACTTTATGAAAAAACAATTTTTGAAAAATAAGAAAATGGCATGTGTTGATGTTTTGAAAAGCTTCAATTGTAAATAGTTCTTAGAATAAAATGTATTCACACAATTTTCCTTCTGCATTTTTTCCCCATTGTGCCGTGGCCGGGAACCTGTGTTCACTTGACTTAACAACATAAAAAACAGTTTGGTAAACAAAATAAAAAGAAAAAAGATTGTGAGTGCTTGCACCTTGTTGCACCCCCCTGAGGTCAAGTACACATGCTAGACAAGCGTAAGTATTTGGGTGAGTAAAAAAAAGAAAAGAAAAGAAAGCGTTCACAATTGTTGGAAAATTTAAAAATGAAAATTATTGTTTTGCAGTTATACAGTTTTTTAGATGCCATCTGTCATATTTGAGCTTGTTAGGTACATTTTTCAATACTACATGGCTAAAAAATAATTTAATTCTTTGTTATCTCTTCAATGATGATACGTAAAATTTTCCCAAGCTGGTACATGTAGTGTATATGAAAAATGATATCCTTAGAATTCATTTGTTAATAAAGGTAGTGCATACATTGCTAAAAATTATCAAATGAAAATGATACAGATGCAGCAGATTTTCTGCTGCATTAACAAGTAAGGATTTTCATAACTGAAGGATACTTTTAGGTAGCCATGTGTAGATGTTCTACCATTTCTAACTTTAACCATTGAATTTCTATCCACTTTCTAACCAATGTTATGCATTACCTTTATAGATTATACTTGAACTTGTGTACATTGTTTTTGTTATTGCTTAATCCAAAAGTTCCATTTATGTTGTGTGTAAATAAAATTGTTCTATATTATACTTATACATTTAATATTTTCATGTTTGTTATATTAATGTGTACTTTTTTCATCCATCACAGAGTTGAGAAGTTGCTGTGTATTGAGGAAAACACTCGCCAATCATCAAAAGTGCTCTTAAAGGAGAGCATAGTTTTGGGTATTTTGGAAAAAGAGGGAAATTGTGGCTATTATGTTTTGCTCAAAAACGAGCTGAGAATTTTTCAGGTTTGAAAAAGTATCTTATTTTACAACCCCCAAATTTCGTTGTTCAGTTCAAGGGACCCTAAGTCGTGTGTTTTGTACATAAAAATGATATTAGTATTATGACACAAAAGTAGAAAATTTAAAAATGTTTCTCCTTCAGTTTCAA
Organism: Paracentrotus lividus; assembly: GCA_940671915.1. Classification (NCBI taxonomy): domain Eukaryota; kingdom Metazoa; phylum Echinodermata; class Echinoidea; order Camarodonta; family Echinidae; genus Paracentrotus; species Paracentrotus lividus. Next base: position 20,325,366 of record CALNVZ010000174.1, read on the forward strand.
TATTATCCTGAAGGTTGCAGACATAAGGCCCCAAACCATTACAGCCCACTCCTTTTATACTGAGAGCAGGGTGGTGTTCCTACAAGTCCAAGTTACAAACAACTTGTGATCAGTTCTTTTGCCAAATGATTGGGAATATGATTTGGATAGCATTCAAGAACATGTTCCAGTTGTTTGTTTAGTTGTTCGAAATTTTACGAATGACTTGGTGAAACACCACCCAGATACAAGTGTTTATTATGATGGGGCATTTCTCCTGGGTCTAACTGAGTGTTCATATAAAACTGTTTGGTCAGGGGCTTTACAGGGTTTTATAAAAAATGAGGTAATTGCTTGGTCGTAAGTAAGCACCTCATTACAATGGGAGTGGACTGTATTAGAACATGATGTGGATAATTATCTGCACCCAATGTAGGTCTGTTCCCTCTGGTGGACTAGATTGATTCTCTTAGCAGGTGAATTTTGACCCCCCCCCCCCCACCACCTTTCTTTAAAAAATGGCCCAGTTCAAGCTTTGCAACGAAGACCCGTTTTTGCAAAAGCATTTCAAAATCTAATTTCAATTACTCAAAACTATGCTTTTCTATTAGGCTTGGCAATGGTTGTAACTTAGGTGTTAAATGTAATGCCTTTGGGAAGGCCCATCAAGGATGGTTTTGTATTATTACCACTTCACTAATCATCCCTCCCCCCCCCCCACAAAAATCTGATGGTTGATCATTTTCTTATTTTGAAAAATCCAAATTCATTTAATTAACCACAAACTTTTTCGAATCCCAATGTATGTATTCATCTCATGATGCAAGCAAAGTGCTCATTGCATTGCTGCAAATCAGATGAAAGCTTCTTACAGGATCAAATATTTTATAATCCATTCACATTTATGCCGGATTTATATATTCATTTTGGCCTTCCCATCTGGTGTTAGAATTGTCGGGTGTATGAGATGTGAAAATTGGTATGTTGCGATGATTTCCAGCATGCAGTGCTATGGACAAAAGCAGCCTGCTATTTTCAATTTTTTTTTTTTTTTTTTAATTAATTTTTGTATTTATTTTATTTTTATTTTTATTTTATTTATTATTTATTTATTTATTTATTATTATTATTATTATTTTTTTTTTGGGGGGGGGGGGACTAGGTTGGATGTGAATCGACTTTAAATCTGTGCAAAATTCTTCGATCCTTTCAGCGAAGTACATGGAGGGGAAGAAAGATGACATTTGTTGAGATACATTGTATTTAGTTATTCAGTAAGAAAGTCTATTTTCATTTGCATGTTGGACTTCTTTGCGTGGTGTATTTAGGTACTTGTGTGTGTGTTGTGTTGATTGTAGTATGTGTTGCAGCCTTGTTTTAATGAACTAGGTGTTTCGTTAGATGGGACAGGTGAAATTTATTTTTGGTAGAGATATCAAGGTTCTCTTGTGTTTATAACGTGTAAGTGTGGCAGAGAATGAAGTATGGTTATTGTGGTAGCAAGGTGAATTGAAAGTAGGATGTACAGTCGACTACTGCTACAATGAACACGGATATAATGGGGTTTAGATTATATCAAGGTTATCCTGCTACCAATTTCAAATATGTATCTTACGTTCAAAATAACAATAATTGGCTTGGTCCTGGGCACTTTGTTATACTATAGATCTTTTTCGCTATTTTTCCCCCTATCTATCTTTATCATTTTTTGCGTTTGATTTCCTACATCTGGGTCTTTTAAGTGGATCAATCTCCTTTTAAACATGGGGGGGGGGGGGTCAGCCCCCTTTTTTTCTGGAAACTTGTATAAAAATGTGAAAATGACCATCTACATTTACAATTTATTTGTAATTTTTGCATGTTCAGTCTGCTTTTCAATCTGCAAAAGAACTAGGAAACCACTGCAATTTCTAAAAAGCCTATGATGTCACACCCAGTACTGTGGTTTTGTGTAATCAATAATGGAACCTGCCTGCTGGTTGTCCACTTTCCCTAAGAAAAAGATTTCATAATGTCCATTTCCCCCAAGGTAAAATACAAATATTCACTTTCATTTAATTATCGGACTGCACCCCCCCCCCATTTTCCAATCTTTTTGTTTATTTCTCAAAAAAGAAAAAGAAAAAAGTTGTACATCATTGGGGGATATCCAGGCAGGGTGTAGGGGATGTGTGTCCCCAATACACGCCCCCTATAATGTGAAAACAACTTATTTCAGTTGTGCCCTGCCCCCCTCCCCCATTTTCAAATCGTGGAGGTGCCCCTGTTGGTACATGTATCTGGCCAAGTCGCTCCATTTGTGTTTTCATAATCATTGACCCTTCTCTCTCTCTCTCTCTCTCTCTCTCTACCTCTCGCTCTCTTTTAGTAAAAATTGACAAATCATAAACGTGAAATGACAAGATGGTACTGAAATTCTCAATCGTAACCGTGGGCCCTGCCATCCTCTCTCCATTCTCGTTTCATCAACTATATCTACTCTCCATCGCTTTTCCAGATCAGAACTCCCCAACACTTGCTGCAAGTTAAACATGGGAGGGGGTGTGAGGGTGCAGCCCCCACTTTTTCAGGAAACTTGTATGAAAATGTAAAAATGACAATCTACATGTACATTGTAGTTGTAATTTTTGCATGTACAGACACCCTTTCAAGCTGAATAAGAAGTGGGAACCTAAAAAAAATGTTGAACACCACTATAAATTTGAAACCATGTCAAGAGCTTATGACGTCACACCCATTATTGGTTGACCTTACCTGCTAAATCTACACTTCCCCTGAGACGTAAATATGGAAATATTCCCCCCCCCCCCTCTATTTTCAAATATTCATTTTCTTCTAAATGGGCATCGTTTTTTCCTGTTTATTTCATTAAAAAAAGACAATATAAAGTTGTACATCAGTGGGGCATCTAGGCAGGATGTAAGGGACGTGTGCCCCCAAACGAGCGATCTTATTTGTGCTTTGAAAAAACCGTAGATGGCGCAAGACCACTTTGATAGTTTGGGAGGGCATAATATAGAAATGTCAACACGTGTTAGAGTTCTGTGGTTGAGGGCATAGAGATGTACATCTCTATGGGTTGAGGGTATATTTACAATTGGTAATTAGTCAATTCGTGAGACTGAGAGACTGTCCAAACAAAATAAGAATTTAATTAGTGTAATTGGACAGTTTTCCTTTCGAAAATGCGAGTTAGAGGGCAAATATTTAGACCCACAACATGTAAACGTCAAACAAATCGATTCACTTTATACACCGTTTATTCAACAAATAGAATCTAGAATTTTATACACCTTGAAAGTTGTATACAAACTAAAAAATAATCGACAAAAATGTATTTGCAATAATCACCCAGATTGAAATTAATGCATAATATCTCTTTGATAATATACATGTACTAAACACATTGAGGTGTATCCTTTTTGCTGAGGTTTTACATGTATACGCCTTGTTTTACATACCCGACCTGTTGAATTAATTAACATAAGATTGGATTACTAATAATGATGCTTCCGCAAATTGTTCATGCTTATAATGAGCAGTAACTGGTATAATTAAAGTATGAGTAATGTGTTCATGAATAAAACACTAACTGCTCAGCTCAATGGTAGACCCACAGTAGTCTGGCTTTCGATGAACTCAATTAGTGTGGGCGCCAGGGCCCATATTCATAAAACATTCATAAGCCTAATTATCACATAACTGTGTACTGTTCCCTTTGTAAATACACTGTCCGTCATAAAGGTGGAATATTTTTTTGCCGCTATAGCGACATGATTTTGCTCTGACTTTAGTTTCTTGAATATGTTTGTCCCTGCTTTTAGTTTTTGGGGCCCTGGCTATATCTTGGACATTCTCCCAACCCTTCACGTGGACCTTTTTCCAAAACAAGTTTTTTCAACCCCCGTGATGCCCATTTTTGTCATTTTTTCTCATTTTCGGGCCCCTTTTTGTTTTCCCGGCCAATCAAACCCCCTCAGTCCTACCCCCGGGAAACGCGACTGAGGTGTACTGTTTTATATTGTTCTTTAAGTTAAATCTATATTTCTGGGGACAGGCTTAGGTCTCTTGTCTAGGGGAGGGGTTGAAGTAAAAAACGAGATTGGTGAAAATTCGGAATATTTTATTCCATCTTTATGCTGAAAATAAAAGAAATGAAAAACCACCTTTAACCCTTAAATATCATAATTTTCCCCTTAAATTTTGTTTAGCCTTGATGACAAGGCTGTAAATAGTCATTATTGATAATATTTTATTTTGATTTATGTTTGGTTGAGATTTTACAATACAATTTAGGGAAGATAGAAATTTCCATGGTGTAAAAATGAATAAAAGGAATGTTGAACCCCAATCAAAATAAATTTTGACCCCTCCCCTAGACAAAAGAGTCGAGCCTGTAACCATAAATCTAGATTTAATTTAAAGAATAATAACAAATCTCCACCTCAGACGTGTTTCCTTGGGGTAGGACTGAGGGGGCATTGGTGGGTCGCGTAAACAATAAAGGGCCCCAAAAATAAGAAAAAATGACGAAAATTGCCATCTTCTGGGGGTGACAAACTTTTTTGAAGAAAAATCCCCGGGAAGGGTTGAAGGAGCGTCTAAGATATACCCAGGATCCCAGAAAGTGAAAGCGGTGACAAACACATTCAAAAAATTAATAACGGAGCAACATAATGTCGCTTGAGCCAGAAAAAAAAATATTATTAAGGTTTTATGAAAATGGGCCCAGGACAACAAGTATTGAAGGTTCAAGTTCAAGTTCAAGTCTAATTTATTAAAAAACCAGACATATGAGTACAAAACAATAATCAATTGTCAGGTGGTTATATAGCCTACATGTATACACAATATGAAAGCCCAACATCCAAGAAAGCTCAAGTTTTACATTGAATCTGCGCCCTATATATAGCTTGTCACCCCTCCCAAACCCTGGACAGTCATTTCTTGATTTACATTACGTTAATTATGTACTAACCATGGACATAATATTTTTGCGATCTATATTTATTTACAGCAACGGGATTCATTTTTACCAAATGCAAGGATATAATAAACCAATGACTATTCTGATCTGGAACATTACAATGTTCACTGCTGCAATGAATGAATAATTATTCATATCGTCACCATCATAAACATGATAAAATATTGCCTAAATCAAAATTCAAGTTTAGCAAATCAGATTTTTCTCCAGTTTGCTGAATGCCTAACTCATATACTCCTCGCATATGCCTAGAGTAAAACTACTGTCCAAGTCTTATCAATTAAACCAACATCTTATTTTTTTATAAATTTTATCAGAACTGTCGAACAATGGCTTAGGCAATTATTTTCTGAGGGTGTCGATAATTTACAAACGGATCATGAGGCCTAGTAGGCCTATAACTAGAGCCTAAAGTCTAAACCTTCATGTGCACCCCTTACTAATTTGCATACATATTTAATGACCTCCATTACGTAACATTCTATCTATAATGTGGTTTGCCAAACAATGCAATTCGACCGATTCTGTATAATCTTCTTTCCTCCAAGCTGTAATGTGGACCTCATTTTTTTTTATGGCGGTAGGCCTATAGGATTTGCCCGTTTTAATGGAGTTCACCAACAGGTCATTATGATAATAGGCCTATAAATCATTATCAATTATCTATGGTCATTGGAAACCTTGTCGCCTGACGATATTATTGACACATTATCTCATTCACTTCGTTCCCCTTCGTCTACCTCTTTGTGACGTTGAATTAGGTAAATTTTAATGAATTTCACAGAGCACAGCTGCAGAAAGATATAAGGGACTAATATTTTTATTGAATCTGATCCTCATGCATTTTTGCATTAACTGTCGACATAATTTTATACAGTTCACAGATATGATGAAACCGTTTTATACATTGATACCTGGACTTCAAGAGGGGTAATATTATTGGCTCTGTACTAGATTATTTTGCGAGCATTTTGTAAATTAAAAATTCATTAATCCTTTGGAAAATGTTGCTCAACAAGACATACAGAGGTTATATCTTGTTAGGAGGAGGAGGGGGGGGGTTACCTATTGCACATATATTCTTGTTAATGTTGGTTTGTCTTATTCTAGTGGCATTTCGGCCACAGGTTGTCAATATACCATCGTGTAATCATGAGATGTTACCATGTTTGCGATCCACGTCGGTGTAGCCATGTGTAATATGCATTTTATGAAAAAGAGAAGAAGTTTAAGAAAAAAAAATCAAAAAAAAATCCAATACATAGAAATTAATTCTTTTATAATGAAATTAAGTGTGATGTACGAGTGGACAAGAAATTTGTGACTGCAGCTTTTTTGCCATCAGAAACGCAAGAGACGGTATTTTGTAAGTCCGTTCTTTTACTTACGTTACCGTCTGGTCTTTTAGAATGCTAATTTCTTTTAAAGGGTAAATTCCACGTGTTTGAAAATTGGAAGAACCACTCTGTCATAACTTATGTTAAACGAGCAAGTCCTATCGACAAAGCAAAATAAAAAAAAAGAAAATGTATCGCTATGTTCGATAATATGTAATGTTTACCTATCAGGTACAAGCCGTTTTATATTCATCTTAATTTTTTGATTATTCAAGAAATAGGATTTAATGATCAACGGTTCATAGACATGCCTGTTCTTTTTAAGTATTATAGTTAAGAGTAGAACTAGCATCGCTGTGTATGCAATCAGTCTAATGCTGAGATTGTCTGATAACTCATGATGCAAACTGGATAGTGTAGTTTATATATTGAGGCCATTGACAGAGAAACATATATTTTTTCCTATAATGAATTCAACACTATGAAATTATTGATCCAGTTAAACCCACACCTTCCTTCAACATTTTTAGTTTCCAATGCAAATTTAATGTAGTTGATTTTAACCGTTGTTGTTAGATAAATCCAACGGTTATACTTTCGCGATCTATTAATTAACAGGTGTAATAGAGTGTTGCTTAGTTCGTCTTCACGTAAGCTGTTTAAAATTAATTTCCATTTGTGGCTATTTTTTTTTTTATTTTTATTTTTTTTTATTTGATGTCCTTATAGCAACTTTAAATCATGTTTGTAGGTAAGAAGCTATATACTAATATGTGATGAAGTCTCGTATAATGTATATCATGTTATGTAGTTTCTCTTACAGCCCAGCCGGATTCTTTTTACTGAATCACACAAAGATAGAACTGCTATTACTTCATGTCATGAGAGCATGTGCTCTTTGTATGGGTTTTGTTGGAAAGGTCTTTTTTTACGTGATTTGAAGGGAAGTATGGTAAGGGCTAAAATTGTGCTAATGGAGCCTTATTTTAAGTTTATTCTAATTTATAGAGCAATAATTAAGGGAGGAGGGGGAGGGGGGGGGGGGGGGGGGGGGGTGCTTCCGCCTATCATTTTTTCTTATCGGTGAGGAGCACTAGAATCGTAACCGACGGGTTGAGGGCACACATCTTTAAATTAGGCTGGCAGCGCAATTATTAATCTGGTGTAAAAAGCGAAAACATCATACTTTGCTGGTGGTAGATTGAGGATCAAGTTTTCCTCCTTATGTGGCACGGCATAATCAAGGGGAGGTTGGGGATTAGCGGCAAGTTCCTTTCCTCTTAAAATTCATATTTCTAACTTCATCGATGGGACGAAGGAATCGCATCGATAGTAGAAATTTAACCGCGAAACAATAATTGAATGAAATCTCCAAATTTTATTGTCCGGAAGGTATTTATTTTGCCCATTTTCTCGTGGGCGGGCAGCCGCTGACAGCGCAGAAGGACGTTGCTCATCCTTTGTTGACGCCAACAGGGAAGCCGTAACTGCCATTTTTTAATCGTCTTTGTATGAGTATGCCGGGAACTCGAGCATACCCTGATCCGAATTATGGGCGGAGCTTATGCATGAGCAACAACATTATCAACATTGTACATATCATATTAGGTCCCATGCTTCATTAATCTCTAATTGATTCATAAAACTACTACGTGGGTGTATAAAATGATTATTTTCGATATATAGATTTACCAGTCAGGTTTCGGTAGTTGTGTCACTCCATTTCATAATAGTTTATCAGATTTCATTCTCTACGCGTAATATCCCATGTCATTCCTAAACTTAAGTCTCGCTTGGTAGTTTGAAAGTATGCACAATACTCAAAGAATAGATAAATAAGAATCTTAGTTCGTGATATGGATCTTACTTGTGGGTGAGCTGCCTGCCGATTCAGATGTGTGGGATGAGTAAATACCTTATTCAGACGAATGGTTAGTACACAACGTTGTATATTCGTACTTGTATGTTTGAGTTTGTCATGACGTACAACAAAGTCAACAGATTGGACATCACATGGCATGTTAACTCGGGTTACTTGATAAACATTAGACGCAGGTAATGACATTTTTTTTGTGCGTGTCTGAGAAGTCGGATGATGTATATGACAGATAACCATTATGAATAGATAAATAAATAATACTTTAGAAGGTATTTATATGTCTAATGTAACATAATGGGAATTCTTTTTGTGGCGAATTGTATATTTACAATTTTTTTGTGTGCTGGTGTAATAACTATTCTTCTTTTTAAAGCTCTTGTTAAGTTATTTTAGTTAGCTATGGTTTTAGGAGACAACAAATTATTGTGGTTCAACTAGTCCAGTGTCGCTTTGCCCTCTAAATGTAAGCGGTTTGCC
>CALNVZ010000174.1:20345285-20358336 GCA_940671915.1 Paracentrotus lividus
GAGAGAGATATCATAACTAACTAATATTACTAGAATGTGATTTTGTGGTAGGGCCTATGTTGTTAAACTTTTATTGCTGCTCGAAACATGAATATATCTTCCAATACCGGACGAAATGTACAAGAACATAACTTCATAACGGGTAAGTACTGAACGTGGATATTCGTGGAATGAAGTCTTTTATTTCTTTGGCGATAATAAAAATGAACGCCAGTGGGCCAGTATGCAGGTTAGTAATAATGTAGTTAAGTATTAAGAAGGGACCGACCTGATCATAAGTGGTGAAACCTCCACTAACGTGTGAAGTGGTGAAATGTGGTCTGAAAAGGAAGAGAGGGCCTCAATTTGCGTGATGACACTTGAGGGGCCATGCTGGAAAGGCGTCTTGTGTTCAAGGAGATTATTCAGTGACGAGGGAGTTATAGACATGCGTAGCCAAATCTACACATTATTTGACAAAAAGTACACATTGTAAAAAAAGACATGGAGATAGCGTTATGAAAGCATATTTTCATTTCCCTCATGTCATACTCTGTTCAATGCGAGATAGAGAAACGATAGAATGACTAACTATGAAATGTTCAGTTCTGCAATGAGCCAAATGAAGGAGAAACAACCTTCCCAGCTACGAATAATGACCCCCAAATATATTAATAAAGGCTGTGTGCAATAAGTATTTGCACCATCCTACATCATATTATACTTGTAATTGAAGCTTAAGTCTGCAAGGCCGCGGACCAGCTTGGCGTTTAAGGAAGATTTGCGTATGATTGCCGAGACAAAATTGGTTTATATTCGCTGAACATTCCGCAACATTCGGAACATGCTTGTTTGAGTTGACCGACATCGCCGCACAGTCGCAGCAAGTAATCCGCAGAGGCACGTTTTTCCGTTCCCGGGGTGCGAGGATTTGGACAGAGGCTCAAAAATCTGGGAACAGAAACATCCAATACATACGGGAGGCAATTCACTTCCAAATGACATACTTTATTCTATGCGCTGGAATAGTCCGGTGTATCCGCTGAATGATCCACTGACGGTGGTATTGGCGGCTTGGCGGCGGAGTGGGCCAGTGATGGCGTAAACGGATATACAGCGTGTCTGAATCTCCCGTCTACATCCCGACTAAAATAATATGGTCGCTGAATGCATACCAGACTATGCGATGCCTCAAATAGTGCGTTTGCATTACGTCTGATTTGCGATTAATCCGTAACGATATTCGCTTTTATTCGTGAAATATCCGTTTTTAACCGTGGTATTATCGCTATACATCCGTAATTCATTTGAGGAAATTTGTCACTTCTGTTGCGGATGAACGAAATTTGTATACGCAACTCATGCACAATTAATCCTCTCGCCAGTGGGACCGGGCCTTCAGGGGATTTGCGTATGAATTGCGGACAAAATTGGTTTATATTCGTTGAACATCCGCAACATTCGTGAAACATGCTTGTTTGAGTTGACCAACATCCGCACAAGTCCACAATAATCCGCAAGGCACGATTTTACCGTTCCCAGGATTTTTGAGCAGCTCACAAATCCTGGGAACGGAAACATCCGAAACACATACGCAATTTACCCCAAATACATACTTAATCTATGCGCTGAATATCCGGTGTTATCCGCAATTGACGGTGGTATTGCGGCTTGGCGGCGGAGTGGAACAGTGCGTTAAACGGATATACAGCGTGCCTATCCCGTCTACATCCCGAACTAAAATAACAGGTAGCGAATGCATACAGACTGCCTTAATAGTACGTTTGCATGTCATCTGCTTTGAATCTTATTTGCGATTACTAGTAATCCGTAACCATATTCGCTTTTATTCGTGAAATATCCGTTTTTATCCGTGATATTTTCGCTATACATCCGTATTTCATTTGAGGAAATTTGTCACTTTTGTTGCGGACGAACGAAATTTGTATACGCAACTCATGCACAATTAGTCCTCTCGCCAGTGGGACCGGGCCATTGCCTTGACTGTGCTGTGTTAAAATTTCAGCAGTATAAAGGCCTCGTCACACCGAGTCCGGTCCGGGTCACGGCACGGGCCCGTTCCGGTTCAACAATGGGCAAAAACGGTCGAAATGAATCGGCCGTGTACTATTGCAATGAGACTGGTCACAACAAACACGGGCTATGCCGTACTAGCCGGAACGGCAACCGGTACGGTTTTTATGGGATCGCTCATGGAGCGATTTGAGACGGTTTGCCGTACCGGTCACCGGACCGGACTCGGTGTGACGAGGCCTTAATGCGGGGGCCAGCGCGCGCACCTTTGTATGAACGTACGACCGCTGAGGGAAGGGTGAATTTGGGAGGGAAAAAACGGTGGAAATACGTAAGGTGAAAGTCTTAAACGACCAGAATCTGGTCTAGGCCATTAGCTGTTGAAATTACCTTTTTGTATGCTGTATATAGATGAACTATGTGATGTTTATGCTGGTTTGAACTTTCACGCATGAATAATTATTTAAGAGTCTCAAACCTCCTTGCAGACATGGAAAAATGGTGGGCAATAACAACAGGAGGAAGAAGGAAAGTACTAGCTATGTTCACATGGGACCATCAGGGTTTTAGTCCTCGAGGATTGTATCCTTAAGAATTTAAACCCCGACGGCTTGTTCTCGAGTTGCGTTCACACGGAGTGCTTATCCTCGGGGATAGTTATCCTCGAGGATAGTGAGAGGCTCGATGACCGGAAGTACAAGTTGTATGTAGCGTGCACTATTTATTTCCCTGTACTATTCGGCTATGGCCCTTGACTGAACCGGAAGTTTAACCGTTACAAGAGGTCACTCTTATCCTCGAGAACAGTAACTCCAAGTTAAAATCGTGTCCACACGGTCAAACGCGCGATCGGAGACCACCCACCGCTTGGAGTTTCGAGCCTTAACCCTAAGATCTGTCGAGAACATAAACCCCGACTTGTCCTCGAGAACATAAACACCGAGTTCGTTCACACGGGCCTTAACTCCAAGTAAACTCCAAGTTGTCCTCGAGAACATAGTCCTCGAGGACAACTTGGAGTTAAGGCTTGCCGTGTGAACGATACTACTGAGAGCGAAAGGAAATTAGCTAAAACTTAAAGAAAACAAGGAGATAGCAAGTCTGCTTTGCAGGTCGAAAATATGGGTTTAACATTGTTTCAATGCCCGGAGAGATGGGCCGGGTGAAGTGTAAGCATCAATCAGTTAGGCCGTCTACTGGGTTAAGTTTAGAAAAATTGGCCAGATCGTGGGTCCAGCGTCATGGACCTCCAGGGGGAAACAATTTCCGTTAAATTTCTATGTCAGATAATATTATTAGTATCGTTCACACGGCAAGCCTTATAACTCCAAGTTAACTCCAAGTTGTCCTCGAGGACTATGTTCTCGAGGACAACTTGGAGTTAACTTGGAGTTAAGGCCCGTGTGAACGAACTCGGTGTTTATGTTCTCGAGGACAAGTCGGGGTTTATGTTCTCGACAGATCTTAGGGTTAAGGCTCGAAACTCCAAGCGGTGGGTGGTCTCCGATCGCGCGTTTGACCGTGTGGACACGATTTTAACTTGGAGTTACTGTTCTCGAGGATAAGAGTGACCTCTTGTAACGGTTAAACTTCCGGTTCAGTCAAGGGCCATAGCCGAATAGTACAGGGAAATAAATAGTGCACGCTACATACAACTTGTACTTCCGGTCATCGAGCCTCTCACTATCCTCGAGGATAACTATCCCCGAGGATAAGCACTCCGTGTGAACGCAACTCGAGAACAAGCCGTCGGGGTTTAAATTCTTAAGGATACAATCCTCGAGGACTAAAACCATGATGGTCCCATGTGAACATAGCAAAATATTGTGTTTATACCAATAAAATTCAGGATGATGATTACTGCATTTTTGTATATTCTATGTATATTGCACACGGTATGTCATGTTCTTGGATACAATCATGTACGAAATGTTATCAAAATAAACTACAGAGTGAGCCAGACTGAAACTTTACACCTAGAAAAATGTCAATAAAAATAAAACTAATTTATAAACCCCAATTATTCTGAAAGAGTAACGTATCGCGCATCTTCTGGTGCCATTTTTTGTGTGGTATGTCTTTAGTACGCTTGGATGAACAAGACGCATTGTTTGCGAACATGCACATTTCGTTTTGTGCATGGGTGGGGATGAAATTGAAACAACAAAATCTGACAAAAAAGCAACTCCATCATGAATAAAATAGTATAACGTTTTAACAAAAATATTTTGAGCCAGATAGCTTAGCAAGGGTGTTCCTACAAGATTATGTGTATAAAAAAAATTGAATCATCAAGTAATCCATGAATGAGTATACATCAAAAAGTAAACTGTCACTGACAGACCTAAAAAGGCCTCTTAATACTTTTTATTTATTTATTTATTTATTTATTTATTCACAATATTTTAGCAGGACACCCAATCAACAGAAGTTGCTCTCCCTTGTGGTCCTGCACTTTTGAAAAGTGATTGTTTTGTCTTTGACGTGTACTCACCCATGCTTGACTCTACATATCTATCTCATTTTCTCGATATGTGTAGCAACGCCAGTGCCAAGTTATTTAGCGCATGACATTTTCATTCAAAAGTTATGTTTTTTTTAAATCAGGATGGAGTTGCTTTTTTGATAGTTTTTGTTGTTTTGATTTTACTCCCACTTGCACAATTCGAAATTTACATGTTCGCAAATAATGCGCCGTGTTCATCCAAGCGTAAAATATAACACAAAAAATTTGTACCAAAAGATGCGGGAGGAGTTACTCTTTCAGAATAATTATGTATAATGATTTTGGGTTTATGAATTGGTTTTCTTTTTACTTTTCTAGGTATAAAGTTTTTTTCTGACTCACTCGGTAGATCCAGTGACACCACAGCACGAATAAAGTATTATAGGTGTAAAGTGACATTGTTTTGACTCGATATTGATAATAATATTTCATACACTTTACCATTAATGCTGATACGAATTTCATATGAAACTAGGATAATATTCTTAAAATAACTTTATTATAATTATGAATAATTTGGGAAGTCTATATTCTGTCACTCCGTTTGACAAACGGGAAGTGATTCAATTAGCATCAAATTGTTGCCATTTCCGTTCTAAAGAAATAAGACGTCATTATTTTCATTAACCATGTTAACCTGCTCATAATTATGCTCAGTCGGTTCACTATCAGGAAGTATGAGTTTAACAAACTCGTTTATGTTGAAGCTAGTCAACTGGAAATGTACTCGTTTCAAATAGAATATTAATATCAAGTTGTGTAAATATGTATCGAATAAAACCATAGGCCTACAATCATTGTTTAGGTTTCAATGAATTGTTTGACTTTTTTTTTAAATAACAGAATTGGAACCACCTTGACTAAATTACTTAAAATGTGGTTAAAGTTTTGGTAAGATTCATTGATATAAAAAGTGACCAGACCCCACCATTTTGAGTACATGGGAAGACAAAAGAAAAGTAGCCCAAGAATAAAATTTGGGGGTGGTGATTATCAGTAAAGGGAATAATCATGAAGCTATTTCACATTCCTCTCAAAAATGTTTATAGGTTTTTCCGAAGAAATAATGACCATGAGGTGGCAATATAAAGGCTAGGCGAGATGACAGCGCCCCTTGAAGGTATATCTAAAAAAATAAAAATAAAAATAAAAAATAAGGGGGATTAGCACCAACACCAATGGTCGTGATTATCCAATAGAATCTCACTACTTGCACTAAATTTTAATATATTCTCTTTAAAAAAAAAAACGAAAAAAATATCGGCGAAATAAAATTGCATTTAATACCATTGCAAATATACAGGGCAAAACCACCCTTGGCAACATTACAAAGAAATTTATCTTCTCGGGGCTCCCATTGTGTTGCTCCGCCTTTGCATTGTAACATTCTCATCATTATTTATATTGGACATGTATCAACGATATATAGAAGAGATTTGGGGAGATTATGAAACAGATTCATGACTCCTTTCCCTGATGATCCCCACCTCCCCACCTCCCTGAGTGCCCTTTTTCGTTTGTCTCCCCCTTGTGGTCATATGCGCTCAGGAATATAAAGGGACAAGCTTCCCCTTCGGAACTTACTAAGACAGACAACACTATGAAAATGAATGAAATGTAACAATAAATTATATAGAAAGGCTTGAAATTGTTCATTTAGGAGGTGGCTCATTAATTATAGCCAAAAGTGTATGAGGACGAAAAATAATTATGTAAAGTTAGAAAACGTCTCCCAATATAATATTATTGAGATACACTGGGCAACAGAACTTTCCCCAAATTTGCGGAACTATAACTTTGGGTAACTTTGTATCACTCTATACATATTTTTCAAAACTTTGGGTAAATTTAAATAATAATTGTACCCAGTATTTTACACCATTGTGTAATTGTGTATGAAATTGCAAATCTCTCTAAGTGACCTGGGGCTAATACCACGGATGTATAATATTATTTGTAAAACTTACTTTTATAGTTTGACTTATTTTAATTGTGATGTTTGGGGAAGTTTTGCGAATATGATTGTGCACTTTTGCTACAGAGAAATCATGAAATGAAGTAACTCCATGAATAATTCCAAAGTTCAGGAGCTATGCGCACATTTTTGTAAATGTATTGATTTTTATTGTGCCAGAAGCCTAATTGTTCACCCCATATGGGTGTGTGATAAAAATTAAAAAGCAAAAATAAATAAATAAAATATAAATAAATAAAAATAAAATAAATAACTGTGTATAATGTGGATATTCATACTTTGCTATTACTACATAATAACGTTATCTTTATTTCCTGAACCTGCTGAAAGTATAAGTGATATTCTTGAGCTGGATTTTTTCTCCGCACAGCCTAGAATGAAATTATACCAGATTTTGTGTCATCACAACTTCCGGTTTCTGGTTCTTACTCCTTGAAATAAGGTCTCCATAAAATTCTACTGGGACCCATTGTAGCTCTATAAAGGGACTCATCAGAAGCACTAGTGATTTTCTTCTTTATTAAAAAAAAAATATATAGAAAACTTACAGTCGTTTCAGTAGAGGTCTGCGTCCTTATTGTAAAGTTACGTTGAAACAGACCTTAGCTGGCGCACTTGCTTTTACAAACATTATTCTGGATTGGTGGAGAGCGAATAGCATACTTCAATATCAGGGGGGATTGAGCATAGTGAAAAAAGTGGGAATATTCTGCCCACCCTCTCTCTTTTTATGTCAGCGTGTGATGGATTGGCGTACCAAGAGGTTATTAAATCTTCTCCCTGGCAAGAAAATAAAGTATGGGTATTCCATGCATAAAACTATGTAAAAAGCCCCATCCCCAATGGCAAGAAATTCTGAGTACGGTGCGTACGTATTTTATTGTCTCATGTACCTTTCCGCTAAATTCATACTTAAAGAAAGAATAAGGGCGTTATGCGTAATGTAAGATGATGTTCGCTGTTTCGAATTCACATTGAGAGTTAGGACCATTATTCATAAAACAAAATCGGTGTCGCTGTTCATAATGCTACAGTCACACAGACACTTACGTATAGTTACGTCCGGTTGCGTCCAAAAATTATTTTCTTTTCTGCGGATCCCCACTGATGCCATCCCGTCATAGTCAGGAGTGCAAATAGTAATAATTTAGTTCACCCAATAAAACAAAGAAATACATTAGAAATTAAAGAATAAGAGATGAAATAAGATTAAAGCAGCAAAAACGTAACTATACGTAAGTGTCTGTGTGACTGTAGCATAAGGAAGGGGCCACGCTATTCTTAATTCATTTGGTAGGTTTAGCTCTTCATAATCGAACAAAAGGACAGTCTGTAGTGTATATGCCTTCACGCGGAATGACAACACTATCATTTTGATACATACTGGATATCTCTCCCACAAAAAAGCAGGTGCAACACCTCTCTCACACACGCCTCATACCTCAACATTTCTATTAAAACCATATTTCAGCAATAAATAATTATGGTCTATTGATTTACTTTCAGATCAGAGATAGCTAGACGTGATAAAGCTGCGCTATTGTCACAACTGATCACTCATTAATTGAAATTTTACATGACTGGTAATTTACCCAGGCAAATTGCCAAAAATGCCAAATGTGCACGTAATGATTAGGATAATTACGATGAGATTTGTGCAGGCATGGCGTATCAGAGTGCATTAAAGACTTAAAATGTTAACGTTCTACTAGCTGTTCCAATCATTGGCGGCGATCCGCGGGGCAAGGGGTTGTTCCCCCCCCCCTCTATTTTTCCGGGGGGATCACGCCCCCTCGACTTTTAAATCTTAACATTTTTGTAATTAGTGAGCAAAATATGTGTCAAATACAATGCTAAATGTTATCAAAAGGCAAAATTTTCGCCTCGCGCTTCGCAAACAAAACTCAAGACCCCCGGTCAAGACAATGATAAAGTGAATTGCTCTTTCCCAGGTCGATTATAATATTCATGGAATATGTTTTACTTGTTCCGATGCTTTAGTCTTTAAATTGTCATTAGTTTCTGCATAATGTGCGAAGTAGGTCATTCAATTTCGAATTTTGGATATACAAATATATGTATTTTTGGAACGCTTTATTCGACTTGAGTGTACACGGGTCAGTTGTTACAGTTCTCAGTGTGCTAAGCTGGAACAAGAGAGGGCGTGCTAACTGGCATCTATATACCGCCTACACATAGCTGTGATGAACTGCCGGTCGTGAGGTTTCTCCGTTGTTTTATTAAAAACCATTTTTTTTACAGTTCAAAGTAAATCAACTGAAGGCACATGATGATAGTCTGGTATACCCCCGAGGCATGTCCTGTAATAATGGCTGTGCTACAGTTGAATTTGTGTGTAAAATCACCCATGGGGTGGGGTTTTTACAACAACCTACCCCATGTCGATGTAACAACTTACCCCAATACATTACATATGTAAAATTACATTTTGTCTCAATTTTCAGGTGTTAATATTTTTATGTTTCTATTATTAGGGTACATGCAGGTAATATGGGCCACCTGAAGCAAATCATGTCGTGACCGTCGACCGGTGATCGATGACCGGTGTGAGCACCATAATGTTGTTCATTATGAACTGTATACGAAAATATATCGTCGTGAGAGCATCTGATGGCAAAATTTCTCTGAGAAAATCGCTGAAAACCAACAAGGTACGTAAAACATACGGCATATTTTTACCCTGATGTAAAATTTGATATTTCACAGAATGTGATGGTGAAAGAGTGTTTGAGGGGGTAACCTCAATTGTTTTGTATATTTAGTAAGCTTGTAGTTTCATTTTGATCATACTAGCGTGTACAGGTCAATTTGTTGTAGTGAAGGGGTGCAATGTGGCATTGAATGCTTGCCTGACACAGCAACATTAGTGCAGGTAATATGGGCCATCCAAAATGGCGGATATGATTCTGGTACTCAGTATTGGGATGAGGCATCAATCTCTTTGCTACGATTTTTTGGGGTATATTCACAGTATATAATTAATATAAATAACTTATTGTAGGCCTATATTGACTTGTATAATGCAAATAATATTTAAATAATATTAAAAAAAGAAATAATAAAAAAAATGCAAAACAATGAAATATATAGTCAAAGTATTTACTGAAGGGTCTTATAATTTCAAATGATATCTTAAAGTTAATGATTTTCAACATTTTAAGCAAATTCCAGACATGGTAGAGTCATTGTAGTTTTTTAAAACGTACATTAAATACATGTGCCCATATTACCTGCACATGCAGGTAATATTGGCACTTTGGTAATGACGTCAACATTTGAATATTGCAGACAGGGGGTTGGTGATAATTTTTTTTCTTCATAATAAAAGTTAGAGCAGTAGTTATTGATTCATATAAACAAAGATTAGACTGTGTGTCATTTTGCAATTTTATGCAAATTAGGTAAATGAGCTTAGGGGGCCCATATTACCAGCATGTACCCTACTTTGGTCTATTCTAGAGATTTACATACAAAAGTATGGTATGAGAGATTTACACATAGTCAACTTACCCCGTATGTTTACATATTGTAACAATTTACCCCGTATGGTGTAACGACTTACCCGGTATACGGGGTAGGTTGTTACAAAAATATGTCTTCATTAATTAAGCTGTATTTAATTAGTGTTTACATGTTGTCAAGTTTTGATATGCCTCAGGATTTAGCAAACATAATAGGCTAAATACAGACCCAAGATGGATTGTGTGAGTTCTTTCATTAGAGTTACTGGCCAAAAATGTGAATTTTGTAACTTCCATCCCTGGTCTCCCCTATTAATTCCCCTTCCGGTGTTTCGGCCCCAGGTCGTGACATGAAATCACCGCCCTTTGTTCCAATCATGTACTCATTACCATGTTACTTATGTTAACCCTTCAACAACAACAAAGTTCCGCAACTCGACTTTGGGCCATGATAACTTTTCGGGTGCATTTTAATCATAATGAACTTTTATACTTTTGAAAAATTCATTTATTCCTCTTTTTATTGAATGTCTAATTGCAATGGTGCACGTTTGAAAGCACAAAACTCATGAATAAAATTCAAAGTGATAAGTTGCAAAATGCATTGTTATAATATTGCTCACTTGCAACAGATAACAATAATACGGTAAACAAACATTTTTTTTAATGCCTAAGGCCAATTTGCATTCAATTTGCAACCTTTGTTCTGATATTCAGGTGTTCAGTCTGTGCATGCAAGCACGTCATTATAGTTACAAACAGGGTATCATTGAAAAGAGGAACAAATGAACTTCGCAATGGTATAAAAATCAATAGTAATTATAAAATATCTAAAGAGTTATCAGGGCCTAAAGTTGAGGTTTTTTTTTTAGGAGTTTAATAAAATAACAAAAACAAAAACAAAAACATTTTGATCTCATAGAGTTAGCATACACTCATTAGTTTGAGTTAAGGAATGACTAATTTGTTTATATCGCGCAAATAATATTCCAGTGCTTTTCCTGCTTAACTATCTGCAAATGTGCACATTTTACTTATTGGCATCGTCCACAAGAATACACGACAAAAACTGGTCTATTTAAGCTTTCATTCAATAGAAAGATAACTGTTATAGAATTTGTTTAAGTCCAATTATAAATGGAGCTGCAAAAGTGGTTGCCTCTTTTCTTTGATTTCATTGTTCGTTATGCTACAGTCACACAGACACTTACGTTGAGTTAAGTCCGGTTAAGTTGCGTCCAAAAATTATTTTCTTTTCTGCGGATCCCTACGGATGCCTACCCGTCATAGTCAGCTGTGGAAATATTGATAATTTCGTTCATCCAGTAAGACAAAGAAATACATAAGAATTGATAGAATAGAAGATGAAATACGATTAAAACAACACAAGGGCGATTCTTTGAAAAGTGAACCTTTTTGGGAAAAAATAAAGTTTTTCCCTTTTGTTTTTAAGCTGCATATTCATATAGAGCATTGTCTGAAGTTTCATGCGATGCATTTTTTATCTTAATTTTACAAATTGTTCATGCTCATTTGCATAAATTAACATATATAAGATTTGAATAGAAAAATGGTACATAAAATATCATTTGTTTGACACTGATTTGATTGTATATGCTGGTCTCCTTACGTTGATTATTGTCATTATATCATTTTTTAACTTCTTCCTTTAAATTTAACTGAAAAATAATGGTGTTGAATTGATTGTTTTAAGATAATTAACTAAAGAAATTAATTACCTTCAAATGTCACACACGTGACCCAAAAACACGATAAGTTAACGCCCCCGAAAACCATAGTTCTCATTATTATTACAATTTTTTCTCCAAAGCTAGATATAATGTGTCTTGCATCTCACCAAATATGAAGCCATGATAGCTTTTAATTTAGTTATTAATTAACTTTGAAATTGGTCACACACGTGACCCAGTGGGTCACGTGTGTGACCAACTATGGTCATTAGCCATTCTTTGAAAAGTGAACCTTTTCGGGACAAAATAAATTATTATTATTTTTTATTTTATTTTAAGCTGCATATTCAAATAGAGCAATGTCTGAAGTTTCATGAACTGATGTTTTTTCGTGATTTTGCTCATTTGCATAAATTAACATAAATGATAATTAGATTGAAAAACGGTATATTTAACCCTGACTGAAATGGATATGCTGACTTCTTTACTTGGATTATGGCCATTATATTATTATTCACCTTTATTCCTTTTAATCTAACCCCAAAATAATGTTGTTGAATTGATTATATTAAGATAATCAACCCTGGAAATTAATTGCCCTTAAATGTCAAACAAGTGACCAGAAAACACAAAAAGTTTATGCCCAGCCTTAACCATGGCTCTGGTATTATAATTATTATTATTTCTCCAAAGGTATAGATTTAATGTACCTTGCATCTTATATGAATCCATGACAATTTTTAATTTGATTATTAATTAGCAAACAAATTGGTCACATAAGTGACCCACTGGGTGGGGGCGGTCATAAAGGTCCACATTAAAAAAATATTATTCTTGGGAAAAAGGTTTAGATGTATATAACGCTCATATCCACAACTATCATTATGACACAACAAATTCTGAAAATAACGCATTCTTCAGTGAGCAATGACCACTTCTATGAAGGACACAAAAAATAGCCTACGCAGGAATTCGCTATTCATTTACCACCTGTGTATGGAATGCCAAGAAGGATTACAAAAAATAATGGAATGAATCTGCTAACAGAGTAAAAGGTATATCAAAAGTTAGAAATAAACAATTAATATTATGCAAAATGTAGTTTTTCACCGTTTTGATTTCATATCATTGATTTTTGCTCTGACTTCAGTTTATTTTTGTCTTTGTTAGCCGATTTATTCCATTATTACTTGAATCCTTCTTGGCATGCCATACCCAAGGGATAAATGAATTAGCAAATTCCTGCGCAGGCTGTTTTTTTTTGTGTCCTTCATAAAAGTGGGCATTGCTCACTGAAGAATGCATTATTTTCGGGATTTTTTGTGTCATAACGATAGTTGAGGATATGAATTTTATATAATCTAAATTTTGTCCCCAAGAATCA
>CALNVZ010000174.1:20358361-20377111 GCA_940671915.1 Paracentrotus lividus
TATAATTTTTTCTCTTTTTTGGTAGCCTTGTCAAAGAAGTTGTGTAGTTCTTTATTGGTGACCGCCTGTAGGGTAATAGTAGGGTGCGGACAGTAGGAATATCGGACGGTGCACGACATGTCCAGCCTAGCTGCCTAACTATAAGATCACCGGACGGTTGAAATCCTTGAGCATGTATTGGTCATGGGTTGTCTGGGACAGGTTGAATAGTCTGTATTCGACACTAAGACAAGTGGAGGGAAATCTTACGAGAAAACTACCAAACTCTGTCAAGGTACGGAAAAATTTGTAGGCGCTGAAACTGGCCTGATGTAAAAATTGACATTTTTAGAGAATGTGATGTGGTATAAGAATAGTTGGGGCATGACTCTATTTCATGCAATATGGTACATGTGTGGAGGTTGGCGCAGAAGTGTATGGAGTGTTTGCATGTACAGCCCTGTGTATTGGGGTGGAGTTTGTTGAAAGTGGTCCGTCAAGTCATCCTTTTCTCTCGTGTCGCCGGAATACCGGAGCACACATTGACGGTTGTTTGTTTATTGTCCGGGTTGAATGCTAGCTGTAGATCAAATAGTATTGCATATATAATGTATTATATTTATTTATTAAATTGTTTGACAATTTTGAAATGTCTATTTCTTTTTTATTTTTGTGTAATTATAGATCTACATGAGATATAAGTTATTCTGGAGTGTTTGAACTTTTGTAGTGAAAATGCATAATAAATTTTCTGAAAAACTTGAATTAATGTTATAAAAAAATCAATAAACATGTTAGTGATGGTTTTCATGTCAAGATCAGTTGCTTCCAGACAGATTTTGATACAAAATAAGGTAAAACATTATCTGTCGGTATTTCCATAAACTGTAGGGAATGCGGAAGATTTCATGACGTCATTATTTGCTCGCAATATGTAACTGCTGCCAACAATAATATTGATTATCGAATTTCTCTTTGTGGAAAATTAAAAGTATATGAATGATGTAGCTAAGCAATTGCAAGAAGCGTTTTTCTTTTGTGGATTTTTATTGGTTTTTTCATGTTGATTAAGCAATGAGCTTAAGTGGCCGTTATTCTACATCTACCTTATATATCATAAAATATATAATATATATATATTTTCGTTTTTGGTTGGGTTATGTCTTTTGAGGGGTATTGTGTGTTACAATCAAAGGATAGATACCGATCATAACGCGTATTCTGTGGGGGGGGGCTTTAGCGGGCCGGGCGGCCCGGGTGGGCGCCCAAATGATCTGACAGGGACGGAGCCAAATTTGACCTTTCAGGGGGCGCCTAATCGAGCACATGTTAAAAGAAAAAACAAACAAAAAAACAAAAACAAAAACAAAACAAAAACAAAACGCAAATATACACGATTTGAGGCGTATTGACATCGTAAACCTAGCTCGCTACGCCGACTATGATTACAGTTATTATCAGTCGTCAGCCGATGAATATGACAAAATTTGAAGATGTACCTTTTGGCTCGCCGGTGTAACGGAAAAATAGGATGTTCAGTTTCTGATCACACTGGGGGGGGGGCGCAACTTCAAAAAAATCGGGCCGGGTCGTGCAAATTCCTGGATCGCTTTCTAATATATATTCTAATCTATAATGTCACAAATCCTACTCAACTTATTATGTTTTCCAGCAGACGGCGATCAGTTCCGCATGTTTATTGATGAATAGTGAGAAACAGTAATGGGAATAGTAGTTGTATAGCTGTGCAAACTACTTGTGTTGAGGTAAGATGGGTCACAGGATCAAGCAAGGGCGTTGCAAGAGTCCATTTTAGCAACATCCGTGGTGACTTAGAGGCGTCGAAGTTTTCAGGATTGGGGGGGGCTGCTAATTTTTACAACCAACTATTTTGGGGATTTTTTTATATTTAAGTGTGCCTCGCTAGGCTACCCAGTTGCGAGTGCGATCGTCCTCATTGCGTTTTCAGAGATATTTTGAAGTTTATACGCGGTGGCGGTCTTCTTGTTATTTACTTATATTTAAAAAAGAAAAAAAATAGTATTACTACTTTAGGAGTGATTATTATTTTAAATTCAAAAAAAAAAAAGAAAAAAGGAGTCTTGGGGCTGTTGTGTGAGAAACTTTTGCTATAGGTTCAAACCATAATCATTGGCGTGTTTTTATGCTAGACATGAAGATACTTATGCTCATTAAATTCGCGGAATTGCGAGCGCAATGCGTGACTGATTTGTTTTTTTTTTATCACCCTGCACAACAGTGCATTTAGAGCGTTTCTTTGTTTCGGCCTAATGCTTGATAAGAAGTCTTTACATTGTTCGTCATAAGGTGGAAATACTTTGTTTTCTGGCTCAAGAACATTATTGTGTGCATGGGGCAACGTTATTCAAATAGTTGAATGTCGTTTGTACTCATCGCTTTCATTCTGGCGATCCTGGTATTATCATTGTACGATTCCTTACCCTTTCCGGTTTTTAAAGATTTTTTTCGGGTATATCATTGCATACGAGTAAGAATTTATTTTATTACAATATATGATTTAATATAGAATGATCTGGTGGGACTATATCATTTTTAGATCATTATACTTCTCCTCTATGGTTCTCACGTATAGTGTCCTGTGAATGTCCGATATTGCGTTTTATGGTAATTGATCAACCATTATCTCTTGACGCTTTTGAACGGTCAATATTTGGATAAAGTGTGTCAAATGGCTACTAAATGTAGTGTTTTTTTTTGCTTCTATGCAATTCACAGGATCCACGCTTATCTTATGTCCAGAAATTGCTTATCTTATTAAGTTATGTTAAATCATTTCGAAGTTTTTTTCGCTATGCTTATAAAGAAGATCTTTACATTGTTCGTCATAAAGGTGGAATATTTTTTTCTGGCTCAAGCGACATTATGTTGCACCGTTATTAATTTCTTGAATGTGTTTGTCATCGCTTTCACTTTCTGGGATCCTGGTTATATCTTGTACGTTCCCTCAACCCTTTCCGGGGATTTTTCTTATATTTTTTCGTATATCTCAATAATAAATTTTATTTATACAATATATGAATTTTAAATATAAATGATTTTAGACTATATCATTTTTAATCTTATACTCTCCTACTTGTTATCATAGCTGTCACTGTGAAATGATCCGTATATATGCGTTTATTGGTAATTATCAACCCTTATCTAGACTTTTCAACGGTCATCATTTTGGAAATAAATTGTCAATATGGCTTATAATGTGTTTTTTTTTTTTTTGCTTCTATATTCACAGGTTCCCCTTTCTTAGTCAGAATTGCTCTTATTAAGTTATGTTTAAATTCATTTCAACTAATTATCTTGAGATTCTTTGTTAATAATGCATTTAGGTTCTTAGAAATTGCACCACATAACTGTAATATCGGTCCAAATGGACGAAGTGTCTTGCACACGTATACCGACCGTCATTGCATTAACCCTTTCAAACTTATTGAATTTTATACCACGGATTAGTTAATTACCAAGTCTAGAGACTCATTCAAAACAGAAACACCATTCTTTTACCGTATCCGGGTCTTTGGAAATTTCTCATGTCCATTACCGTCTTCAGGACCAGGTACAACTATAATATAGGCCTAATACCGTTCTCATTTAAAACACAAACGAAATGTCCCTTTAAAATACAATATCGTTCACAAGAAAAGCAAAGTTAAGAAGTATTTTGCGCGTCTACTAAAGACTAGGAACGAAATCGCACATGAATGCTATAATACTGTTGTGATCACAATATATTGGTACAACTGTAGATCGAAAATATGCAAACTATTGTTTTTTCTTTTTTTATAAAATTAAATTCCACACACTATATAGAACTTTTTCGTTTAATAAAGATAGTGTACGGATGTTTTTATTGCAAATTTTATTGCCTAGAATGTTGTGTAAAATTACATTGTTTAAGAAAATTATAATAATGAAAAATTATTAATGATAATCGAATGATATCGATTAATCAATACTCCGTTTCAAACAAAATATAGAAGTTGTGGTAAAGATAGGAACAAAAGAGAAGATTGATGTGCAATACAAATTCGAAAAATACATATAACAATAACATTATATAACACTTCATACCCCCACCCCTCCCCTACCCTCCATAAAAGAAGGAAATAAGACAATGAAATACAATCATATCAGTATAAGTTCTCTAGGTTGGAACTGAGTTAGGGGCTGCTGGAAAAAAAAACATACATGCTTGTGAGATATTGTAGTCTCCTACTAAATAGCGCAGCATCAACATGGAGAACTATGGTTACACTGTGTTTCCCATCTCTACTTAATTAATTATTTATACACAGATTATTCTAATCATTTAATATTATTGAGGCATGAAGTAGGCTAGCTCCCATATCACTTTCACTTTACCCGGCATAGTCTTATATAAGGGCAACTCTAAACAAATAATATTTCTTTAGTTGATATGTTTCAAACCTATCTACAGGTTTTGCAACGCGAAATATGAAACTAACTTGAAATCCAAATGTTTTTTCATTTAAATTAATTATGCTTTAGCTCAACAGCAACCTCTAAAAAGCGGGGAAGTGCATGGAAACCCTACAAAAGATAAAGTATATAAAAACGACGACACGATTATTGATTTTTTTTTTCATTTTTAAACATGCTTTAAAAAAAAAAATTTAGTTATTATCATCATTATCAAATCGTTATCGCTATCGTTTGGGTTACAAGGAATCAAATAAATGTAAGAATAATCTTTACTCTTAAAGTAAGCTTTCGCGGAAAAGGATCAAGTCGAATGAGCAAAAAAAAAAAAAAAAAAAAAAAAAAAAAAAAAAAAAAAAAAAAAAAGATAAAAAAATAAGTTGATACACCGCTAAATATATATTCTTTGTCTGCAAGTACAATCATAAATATGAAAAAAATATACTGTTTAGTTTTTACGACATCTGTAGTTATGAATTTATGAAAATCATTTAAAATCTGATAAATATAGGCCTAAGTCTAAACACTTAAGAATCCTGGCTATACTTTAGTCACACACATAGCATAAATTCAATGTATTCAAGAAGCTCCTTGATATATTGAAGAGAGTTTTACTTGTACATGTTATTAACAAGGCCTATAGAAAGGGTAAACATTATAATGACGTCCGGGTACGCAAGAGAAGATGAGAGTTGCTACGCGTTCCCAATACAAACAAAAAACACTCGCATTTGTCTGACCAAAATAAGTTCGGCGCACCGTTGCGAGGGAATGCCATTTTCGTAACGAACAGGAGCGGCGCCACTTCATACCATTATACGTCACTCTACAAAAACCTGACAGAAGTTAAACACGGACTGCTCGCATACGAGAACCTTGTTTTATTTCCATTTTTGTGATCATTTACTGAATAAATTCTTTGAAATATGGCTGCCGTAGCACCTCAACCAGCACCAGCAGCTGCCCCTGCACCAGCTGCAGCTGCCCCTCCAGCCTATGATCAAGCTCCCCTTCCAAATCAACCTCAACCAGCTTATGGACAACCTCAACCAGCTTATGGACAACCTCCTCCACCTCAGCAACCAGGGTATGGTCCTCCTCAACCAGGGTATGGATACCCTCCTCCACCTCAGAACAACAACATGATGATGAACAACACCGTGGTCGTCGCCGCACCCGCCCCTGCTCCTGCTAACAACGTCGTCATCATCAACAATAAGAAGGATAACTGTTGCAGGACAGCCATCCCTGCTCTCCACATCGCCGCTGCTGTTCTATGTCTGATCTTCAACATCTTCTTCCCCGGCATCGGTAAGTTTCACGTCTTTCAAATACTTCATTTAATTTTTCCTGATTTTCTATCCCTTCTTGTTCCGCCTTCAAACATTCAAATATCATTCCGATTCAAAGTATGATAACTTCGGAATGTCAATTCTCGCCTAAACTGTTTGGATTATTATTATACCATAAATGCTTAAAATGAAAGAGTGGAAACCAGTAAAAATATTATCAAAATTAAATGCACTTTACACCAAATTAGGCCTATAGTCAAGCGCGGAGATTTCATGTCACGACTGGGGGTGGGGGGGGGGGGGGGGGGAGCGGAAACATCCGAAAGTGAAAAATAATGCACTCAAAATTCACATACTTCGCACATAATGCAGAAACTAATGAAAACGTTTGCGAGCGCGAATTGTATTTGACATACATTTTACCTCTTTATTAGCTTCACAAGCTAATATAAAAATAACATACAAATATGTTAAGCTTTAAAAAAAGAGAGGGGGGGGGGGAACACGTCCTCCCGTCCCCCGGGATCGCCGCCAATGCCTATAGTGCGAAGTTGACGTTTTCTAATTATTAATTTTGTATATTCTGAACGAAAATAATATAGGTTTTCCCGGCCATTTTCATCCTCCATGCAGTCGGTTTCACGAATATTCATTTAATTTCAAGCGAAATTGAATGTTCCATTTACTCCTTACTTCAATAAGATAAAGAAAACGTTCAATTTCATTTCTTTTACTTCGATTTCATAAAAGACTCGATCAAACAAAAATGTCAGTAGGTGCAATCAATTTCGCGCCAGCGAGAATTTTGCGCTTGGGTCTTTGGGACATCTCAAATTCACCAGTGGATATTTCAAATTAACACGTGTTCATTCAAAATTCATGCTATATGTCTTCGTTCCCGTATGCTCGGTTCCCGATTTTCCGGGAAAGGTAAGTTTTTAGGGGATCAGGTATGGGGGAAACCCGAGAAATGATTAAATAGGGGTCTTCTTTCATTCCTCACCCCCCCCCCTAACCCGAGCCAAATTTTGATTATAGGGTACTCTAATTTTTTTTTAGGACAAACCGAATAGTGTCCCGAGACATGTGAAAAGGGGGTAATTTTGCTAAGACGTGTATTGGTTGACTCCTAACGCGGGGGGGGGGGGAAGGGGGGCTTGTGTTAACTTCTCTCTTTCGGAATGCTTATAAACCGTCTAAATTACAATGATGAATAAAAAAAAGGTTCATAAAATAATGAAAACATAAGTATACAATGACACATAAAATACGCATCAATTCATGGAAAATGCGTGTAGTATGTCTAAAAATAGAATTTTAAAAGAAAAACAAAACAAAACAAAACAGAGAGAATGAATAAATTAAAAAAAAAAAAGAAAATATATGAAAGAAAAATAATGAAGTATAGAAGCCTTTGTTTGCTGGCACATGTTTATACATTTCAGAAGATGATTAAATGAAGGAGGATCATTATGAAATGAAAATTAAATAGTGAATATATATAATACAAATAACATTGCCAAAACGTCATTTCCCTGAAGAGGAATGGAGAGGGTGGTGCGTATGGAGGGCAATCCACAACATATTAAATCATATATAAAAGAAAGAGAGAGAATGAAGTAAAAAAAATTATGAGAGAGAGAGAGAGAGAGAGAGAGAAAGCATGGAGCCTTTTTCAGGCACATGTCCCTACATTTCCGAAAATGATAATATGAAGAAAGAGTATGAAATCAAAATTATATAGTGAAACAAAACATTGTTATAACGTCATTGCCCTGGAGAGGAATGGAGAGACAGGGGGTGATGCGTTCATCTCGATCTCTCTCCATCTCCATGGCCTATACCCGAAGTGTTGATTGTTTATCACAATCTATATATATGTGGGATATATGGCGATGAATATGATTCATCATATTCAGTTATAAGTACAAACGCTATGACCATTCCTTTCAAATATTGACTTTGATACATAATTTCTTTTGCAATTATAAAATCATGCGTTAGCACACTATATACCTTACATGGTGAAATTGACTTCGTTTTGCATTAAATAGATAGCTTTAAAATGAAATAGAAAATACAAATAAGTACAAATTAGCTCTTGTTTACATTAAATGTGAAATTGAATATCACCATTGTGAAATAGGCAAATTTTGTACGTCTTTGATTGAATAAAGTACCTTTTCGGTCGCTGTTTACATTAAGTTGAATTCCTAAAGTGCGATATTGAAATGCCAGTTTAAGCACAGGCCAAAAAATGAGCTAAATTGAATGCTCCGCACATGTAATTGAGTGAATGGGGGATGAAAATGGCCAGGAAAACCTATAGTACGCATGTGACAGTAAAGACAGATAGGGAAGAGAAGAGTGAAAACTAATGCAAAAATAAAAGTGCAAGACCTCTCACAATCATGAGCATTTCCAATTTCATTCACCTTTAGTTGCTATATTGAAACAATTTTATTCGATAAGAGTGGTATAATGATTAAACACCTTTTTATGGGGGCAGTGATACTAAATAGAAGTTAAATTATGTAAATAGAGCTTTAAGGTTTCTATTTTCATTTAGAATAAGTAGATATATGTGGTTGTAAATATTCCGACAGGCATAGTTATCTGATCTGAAGAATTTGACGTTTTAACTTTTTATAGGAAAAATAAAAGAGCATAGAGGTTTGTACTTTCAGTAATGTGGTTGTAAATCCATATTCGGGTCGGCATATTTACTCTAATTATGAAGAAATTGACGTTTCAACATTTACAGTAAAAGTAAAACAATTGGTGTAAGCCCACAGAAAATTAATGGAAATCTATTTTTTTTTTAGTATTGAGTTTCAATTTCAGGAACGAAAAAATGGAAACTCTGATACAAAACTAACGTCATTTCCAAAGAGCATACGTTAATTTGTACTCGTGAAAAAAAAAAAATTGTTGGAATATTGATTTTACCAATTGATCGCACAATATTCAGATAACTCTGAAATAGTGACCCCTGGCTTCACGTGTCCATGCGGAAAAAGCATGATCCTATTATTGAATGGAATTAACAGAGCGAAGAAGGAAGAATATACACTACCATAACAACGGAAAGCATGGCAGTACACGATCAATAATGGCTTAGCAACCACTCTCGCTGTATCGTGTTTAATTTTAATTACACCTCTGTCGGTCTGTATTGGGGAAATAATAATACACGACCGTTCATTAGATTACACTGTATATGGGAGCGATTAAAAGGTCTTGAATCACAATCGTAACAATAGTCCTTGAAAGATTATGAATACAACCAGTTGCCTAGATCATATAAATTAAGGAAACTATAATGTTTAATATTTCTGATCTGGTATTTCTTCTTCTTCTGCTTAAAAGTACAGACCACTGTCTGGTGTATTGTCGTACTGTTTCTATTTGATTTCTATTCAAATGAATACCCCCTATCAACAATCAATTCATTTGATTTTGATTTTATCTTCTCCAGGCACGATCATTGCTGGTTTCGCCGTGTTCTGCTGTGGTAACCCCGGCCAGGAAGGAGGAGGAAAAGTAGCATGTATGTGCATTAACTTCTGGGTTGGTCTTCTTCAAATCGGTACTGTTTGGTTCTTCTTCCTTGGATGGATCTGGTCTATCATGTGGGGCGCTGCTTTCATCGGCATGTCAGGTAAATATCTATCCATTTATATCCATTCTTATATCTTGTTTAATTATATTATATTTATATTTATAAAAGAAAGAAAAATATATATCATCATAATAAACTAAATAATACAACGTCTGGGGCGGGGACGCTATAAAGTTTCAAGTGGGAGCTTGACATATGGAAAAAAATATAGATAAAACACATCGGAATAAAAATGGTATTTTTTGTGATAATGCAAATGTTAAGACGCACAACCTATTATTTGTTCTATTTTTCTCTTCTTCCATATCTACAGCTGATTACCATTCTGGCGGAGACCAAACTATCATTACGTCCGGTGGCGCAGGAACGACAGTCATCAACAACTAAACATATCCCCGAAGATGAGCGGAAAATAAACTCTTGCATCTTAAAAGATCCGAACTATTAAGATTCGGAACCTTATTGCATCAAGAAATGGGCGCCATATCCAAACGATCGAGGCGTCCTTGCGTTTCGCGCCATTTTAAAAGGTACAATGAGAAAGCATATGAGATGCATTATGATACAGGGTGCTGGGGGTACTATAATTATTATAGTGGACTATGATCTGACCTATATGGAGGTTGTGAAGAAAACGTATCCTCCTATAGTTGGTGCAGTGGTGTGAAGACAATGTTTTTGTTGAAAAAACTAATGCTGACAACTGTGATGCACATCTCATTTCTTCGCACACCCCGCCACCCATCAACTCTCTACCATACACGCTGAAAAGTAGCTGTCTCACTTCATGATAACTCCATAATATGGGACGAGCAAATCAATCGATCTTCAAGAAGACTTCATCTCTTGACTAAGCTCCGTGTGAGGTTTTAACATCGTAGCTATAATATAATAATAGTGTTTTAATAAATGTGCAATTTACATAATATGTCCATGTATAGTATTATAATTATGATGTTTGTAAATTGAATGGATTGTATCTTCTAAAATAATTATCATTTTGAGTTCTTCCATCGGGCTCTTCCATCCTCTGGTTTTTGGGACCCTTGATATCATTTCTCTCTCTTTTTTTTTTCTCGCAATTTTGACTTTTTAAAATTCTATTCCATATTTCTTACAGTTCTTCTTTGACTTGTGCTTCACTCCGTTACTAGCACTCTTTCGTTTTCTCAATCTCTTGTCACTCACTCTTCAATAATTTATTATTCATCATCTCCCCTTAGTTATGATAGTGAATGCAATTTTCATTGCAATGTATTCGTGATACAGTGAACAATAGTATTAAATGATTTTAAACTCTTTAACTTTTAAAAAAAATTTATATACATGTATGATTATTCATATCCGTCCGAGTTATTCAAACGTTTTCTTTTGTTATGTAAACCTGCAATGTTGGAGTTTAAAATTATTGACGAGCTTGAATAAAACCAATTCGAATATAAATGCCTTATCATCTTTCATTTCTCATTTTATTTCGCATTTTGAATTATAATATCGTTGAACTATATGTTGTACCTGAAATCGAAGCGTTTTGAGCTGAATGGATTATCAAAGTTTTAACTGGGTTTTACTTGCGGCAAAAACATTTTCCATTCAATCAATGAGGAATTAATTACTGCCTTGTCCCAATTTATCGGATCTATATTTAGGTTCTTGATATCCTATTTAAACCTCAAAAGAAAAGGTTCTAAGTCTTAAAGAAAATTTCTATCGCGCCATTGAAAGGATTAAGATTAAACAAGCTTCACTAGGTTACTATCCGTTCATCCGTGATGTATTGATCTCGAACTTGTCTTTTATCCTAATCTGATCAGTGTCCCATTTATACCATCTTTATCCAACTATTCAACCCACTCCGACAAAATTCAACAAGAAAAATAGGGACCCCTCTTTAGTTCTTTTTTTCTTAATTTACGTTGTCAGATTTGCCATTGGAACTGTGAAAGGAAAGACGAGTGTGTGTATGTGGTGTGTGTGTGTGTGTGTGTGTGTGTGTGTGAGAGAGAGAGAGAGAGAGAGAGAGACAGAGAAAGAGTAGTAAAGAGAGAGAGAGAGAGAGAGAGAGAGAGAGATCGCGTGAGAGAGCTGCAGAATGACGATGAATTATATTGTTCGTATTAGTAAAGGTTTTTTTAACGGAAAGGAGAGAAAGAGTACAAAAGGAAATAGAAAAGAAGGGGAATCAACCAATCCGCAGCCCCCTCCAAATCAGAGCAAAACCGCGATTTTTATCGAGATCCAGGTCACCGGTTTAAGCGCACTCAGGCCCTCTCGCGACCCGCGAGAGCAATTTCGCACATATTTTAATCGATCGCAGCGGAAAATTACGATGTCCAGTTGTCAAAATGTTGGGGTGAGTAGATGTGCTGGCAGTTAGTTCGTTTCGCAGAGAGATCATTCCAAAGAATGAATGCGCACCTTTTCATCTATTTTTCGCTTTGTTTTAATCTGCTGTAATATATATTTTACAAAAATATGATAAAAATATGACGCTGTTGATTTTCAAGAAATTATTTCATCAGGAGCGGATCCAGCCTTTTTTATAAAGGGGGTTGGGGTGCCGTATGCGAGGCGAAGCGTAGCGACGAGCCAAGCGAGCGGAGCGAGCGAGGCGACGCTTTCACAAGGGAGGATGTGGGAGCGCGGGGTGTCCCCTTCCCACCACTAGTACGAGCGAGAAAGATACACGCACATTTTTGAAAATCTCGTGTGTAAAATTGGCGTTTTTCTTGCATCTAAAACTTTTAAAGATTTTAAAACATGGTCCCCGGATTTTTATTTTTTTTATTTTTTTTTGGGGGGGGCGTTTCTTAAAGTACCGTACCGGGCTTCGATCCCAGCAATCTCCGATGTACATTTTTGATCTGTTTATCTTTACTCATCTTCTAATTCACGTATTTCTTTGTTTTATTGGGTGTAACGAAATTATCATATATTTGCACTGCTGATATGGACCAGAAACGGGCATGCCGTCGGGGATCAGCAGAAAGAAATAATTTTTGGACGCAACCGCAACCAGTAACTCAATTACCGAAAATCTCATCGTACTGCAGCATCAAAGTCGTGTTCTATTCAACAGGTCCGCCGAGTTACCGTAAATTGTAAAATTATAATGAAACCATAAACCAAATTTTCAGGGCTTCTATGTTAATTCTCTACGAAACTAGGAATGTAATATTATCTTAGGTCTTTGATCTTTGGCATGACTGTGCTCGATTACTCTTGATTATGTCAAGGATCCCGCCCCGCCCCCCCCCAAAAATAAAGAAAGAATATTACTTATCCCGGAAAAAAACGAATACACATCATGTCAAGGTAGCTCGAACAGTGCACTCGAACTGTAACAGAGGTTTGATTGGCACCAAACCAACAATTATCCAGATATCCGATATGCTTGTATTCATAGCGTGCAGGATCCAGGCGGGGATCATACTGTTGGGGGGCAGTGTAAGTGCGCCCCCAGTAATCGCGACTCATTGTCATGTTTCTAAAACCACAATTTGCGACTAACCCCATTCGGTTCTTCACTCCATTCGTTTCAACTTCATATTGTTCATCTACAACCAGCTGGATATTAGTTACCCTTGTGTCAGACTATATTACCCGATTCCAACTATTTAAAACTTGTTCTCAATTCCCGTTTCGATCTAATGATCATTTCGATTGATTTAGCTTTGTTTTGTTTTTCTCGCATCTTCTTTACATATATCGTCTCGTCTTCGAGATTCCTGTCCAGGCACATCTCCCCTTTATATCCCATCTCTATTCTCTTCAATGTTCTTCTCACTCAATTGTATGACGCTGGAACAACTATTCTTTTGTTACTCGCCCTGGGCGCGGGTATGAGTGAAAAGCTCTCCCTAAATAACAAGTAAGAAATGAATGCAGTTATGCTCCTTCCACTTATATCCCAAACTTATACACTTCTCTATCTGTACACTATGGTCAACGATTCACACGTTATATGGCCACAATTTGGAAATCAAATGCTTTATATGTTGACACTACTCACAAGTCAATTCAGACATATCCTGTCGTTAAGTAACTATTTCAGGGGCAAGTTTATCAAAGCCTGTCGTCCCTGACACAGAGATTTGTTGCAATTTAAACAACAATTGACATTTTTTAGCCAAAGATGTGCCTTCTAATATCAATTCGATCTTCGTCAAATTACATAGACACTGTAGAAACTAGACATAGCGAGGTCTACTCTCTGTTATAAGAAGTGCTGGAGACAAAGCATAATCAACGCGATTCAATAGATTTGGGCACCTCGTGGGGGGGGGAGCGCAAAATGAATTTTGTTTTGTTGCGAGCCCAGTTGTTGATCCCCGGGATTGTACACGCAATTTTTTTCCCATGGTTATTCCGTTTCGGACGGAGGCCGACAATCGGGCATAGGGTTTTTGGCACGTCACGTGCTCCTGTCAAATAAGATAGGGGGGGGTAGGAGGTTCTGTTTTTTTTTTTTTTTTTTTTTTTGGCGGGAGGCGGGGCCTTTGGTACGTTCGTGAGGTCACTACGTCAGTTCCTATGTTTTTGGGGTCAATTTGGGTAAAACGATTAAAACTACGCCCATTTCTATAGCAATTGGTGCTAAGGCTTGCCCCCCTTAAGATCATATTTGTTGGGGGCCCGTGGCACTCGCCCAACCCTACCATTTTGAGCATTAGTCCAAGAGAATTGACTCTTGAAAAAATCATAATGTAGAGTACTATTGTATTCAACAACTTAATTAACCAGGCCTATAATGAAGATGAGTACCCGGTAACATGGACAGAAAGTAAACAAGGATTAGGAGTTTTAGTTATTAAAATAGGTTGCACTTCCTCAAAATCCTTGGGTCAAGACTTACTTATTGAAATCTTGCTACATTTTTTCCCACGAGTTTTAAGATCATCCATTGTACACTTACATCTTTAACCTAGAATGAATTCTAACTGAGGGCGCCAATGAAAATACCTCTTGGATTAATTATTTTTTTATAAAGCTTACTATTATATTACACATGTAAAGCCATATTTTATCAGTTTCATTCTAGCATTTACAGACCATACGCGCTCTCTCGACTAAGACTGTGGATTGCTACACTATTTTCAGCTGGATGTTTGTTTTGTATCTTCTAAAGATATCTAAAAACTTTCAAAAAATTCAGCTTTACTATTTGGAAAGATTAACGTCAGGTGGGCGGTGCCACACAACTCTCATAATTATGAAAGGCCTACTCATTGACACATGTTATATCAGAACCCAAAAAAAAAAAAAAAATACAAACCCTGGGATATTGACCCCCCGCCCCCATCCCCTGACCTTTCAAAATCCTGTAATCCACGTCACTGATAAAATAAAATGTATATAGTATACTTAAAAAATCAATTCTACAATCTATTATGAATGTATAGTAACTATTACATTTTTTTTATAAACAGTAATATGTAATATTACTGTGTGGTTTTTTCTTCATATAAGCTCATGGGATGGGGGAGGAAATTTCAAACCATAAGTTCATGTATTATAGCTCTTGAACAAAGGATTAACTAAGGAGAAAAACAGAAGAGAAAATGAAATATGAAATATAAAATTAATCGATTAGAAGGCCGTGATTTTAGAGAGAAATATTTCCGGAGTCCCCTTAGATCTCCTCCAAATAATAGTAAATTTGTAACAAAGACTTCAGAAGACTTTGCTTTCTGCGTTTGCTTTGTTTTGTTTTTTGTTTACTTTCACTTGTTCCTACGCAACACACTTTGTTTTTCGTGCAAAAACAACCCTCCAGGTACTGAGAGTAATTCAAACCCAGGCCAGTTATATACTGCGATTTAAAAAAACCAAAACCAATATTTTGAAAATCCTACACCATTTGTTTGTACCTATCTTGCGTCTATGGCTAGTAATTGGTTTTGCCTTTGATGCTAACCCCCAACCCCCACCATTATATTTCCCCCCCCCTTTCATACACCCAAAGAACGATTAATGTTCCTTTCCGTAGTTTGGAGGACCCCCCCGGATTGAAAAAAGATTGATAAGCAGCTCTTCTTAAGTTCATTAGCGTCTTGTTGAGCCCAGGCCATAAGCACTTAATAAAATTACATCAGAACTCCGGACCCATTACTGCTTTTGTTTGGCTGTAAATTTCCTATTACGTCCGTATCATCCGGCCTCACAACCGCCTTTAGCAAAACCTACACGTGGTGCTCTCCTAAGTGGCGTATTT
The DNA here is from genome assembly GCA_940671915.1 of Paracentrotus lividus. Taxonomy (NCBI): domain Eukaryota; kingdom Metazoa; phylum Echinodermata; class Echinoidea; order Camarodonta; family Echinidae; genus Paracentrotus; species Paracentrotus lividus. The sequence goes on from CALNVZ010000174.1 coordinate 20,373,945, forward strand.
TCCATAATCTCACGGTAAAGAAATAACATTACCTTCGCCATAAGCTATGTGAGGTGCGGTAAAAGACAAATGAAGTAATATGTCTCTTATCCCTCCCTGTTGCCTAGTATAGAATCTGCAGTCACACAAGTGCACCTCTTACGGAGTTGTATCCACGGAGCGTCTTTTGTATGTTAGTCCCTGATCAGAATGCTTGTATTTCATCTATCCTCACTATTACTGCACGTTGTGATTTCTTTGTTTTATGGGTAAACAGAAGTGAGTATATCACTAAGTTAGCCATGTATCTTTGCACTGGCCGTGTTACATGGAGTTGACAGAAAGGCAATTCGAAATGGGAGGGGTAGCCCATCAAGCGAAAGAATATCCCATCAGAGTGACCTATGATGTTGGAACGCCAAAACCGAACATTAACTCAACGGAAATAGATATTCTCTGGCGAATGAGGCGTGAAGATCGAACAACAGAAGATCAAGTCGTTTCTCCCTTATAAGCCGATTCGCATGCCTGCCATCCAGCGAGCCGCGCCATCTCCATAAGAATGTCGGTACGAGATTTGTTAACCTCACCATCCTAAACCAACCCATACAAACTTGAGAATTATAGTCCGGATTGGTCATTACCCAATCTCTCAGTGTTGACGAACTAGATGTAACTGGTATTCTTGGAGTGTTTTTTTGATCTTAGGGCGATGCCCGATCGTCTTGCAGCCCCGTACTTATTATCTTATTGTCCATCGCTAAAGGAAAATACGCGGCCTCGCCCCACTCCCACCGCTCAGGTCTACAAAACACACGAGAAGAGGCTCAACCAAATTAGGTACTCTCTCGGATAGGTATATAAAGAACATTGAACACAGTCGAACTCGTAGTACAACAGACAGGAGAGCAACTACGAAATCATAGTAATGAGCAGAGAGAACATTAGGTCCACCTTCACTTATAGCACACAACAATCAATGTAGATCGCGAGATTAGGGTTCAATATCACAATTGTCACGGATCGGCAGGCGGGGCTCGTGAGCGGCCGACCGCAATGGCAAGAAAGATGAGCAGCCCAGTTGACATTGCGGGCGACAGTCATGTTCTAAACCAATTCTGCGACGCTGGTAACCCCCATTTAGGTTCTCATTCAATTCGGTTCGAGAGATTCATAATTTTCATCTATAAACCCACAGACTATAATCTACCATTATCCCTATGTGTGTCACCAACTTAGCGATTCCCAACGTACTCTATAAAAAATACTTGTTACATATAATATATCGCGCTTCTGTCTTCCTAATGTCCATGGTCGTTATTAGAGTCTACTGTCCTTCTCCTACTCTCTTTTTTATCAATAATATGTCTCTCCTATATCAGACAACCTTCTCCTAGTCTATCTATCTCGATTCCTATATACACAAATACAACATACTCTCATTCAAAAGCTCTTATATCAATACCATTCCTTCTAGCTAACTTGTTGTCAGATGAACTTCTGGCCAATTTACCAAACTTATCTTATGTTACTGGGTTGCGTCGGGTATGATGTATACCTAGACTGTTTCCCCATCGCACACCATTACCAAATAAACACACTTGAGACCGAAAAATAGCCACCCTGGCATGTCAGAAATTGCATGTGCCTTCATTCGAACTTTATAACCTAAAACTTCAAATTCTCTCTTACCTCATAACCCGACTAAATATAGTGGTAGAGCCCTTCCTCACGTTATATATGGCCACCCCTCTTGTGAGTTAAAAATCGAGAAAATAGCTATATTATTTAATAAGTAAAACAAGCAATGAAGACAATGCAAGTACAGAGTCTAACAACATATTTTCGTGTCGAGGTTGTGTAATGACCTCCTCTCACCACGTCACAACATCCTACCTCTCCCCCCCCACCAAGCAAGCCTAGCTCGTGTCTTTATGTTCTGTGACCACAGATTATTATTTGTTGTGTCTAATTATTACAAAAAACAACATTATATGAGAGCATATTTTAAATTAACCTGAAACAGTGTTAGTCTCCCAATAATACCATCGATATTTCATGCTGTGCGAATCTACTAATAACACTGCGTGAAATAACAAGTGATCCTAATAACATAGATACATACTCCTATCTACCTAAAACAAACCAAACAAACAGCTTTCGTATATAACGTATTAAATTATGCCAAGAGTGCTTCGGACCAAAATTAAACCAAATCGCCCGGCGATTATCCAATAATACAAACGATTATTTTCCATTTTGTCAACCCCTTTTACATGCAGATGTTTCCATCTTTTACAATATATAAAAAGAAATAGGTCTACCGATTCGTGGGACGAGTCTTGCCGGGAAACTAGATCTAGATCTAGATCTAGTGATCGATGTCTAACTTAGAGAATCTAACTGTAGACTGGAGTATCTAGCCTAAAATCTAACTTAGGCCTCAGGGACTTACACTAATAGTGATAGAATTTTCTATAGTGTATACTAAGAGTTCTCTGTTCAATGGCGATATTCAAATACAGATTCTTAGATGTCTTATACTCTATATCCAATCTATGGCCATACATTGTTGTCATGACTCTCGAGAGTACGAGTCTGGATAAAAGTTCTAATGATTGATTGCATACTTTAGTGGTCCAAAGCATACACTGCAATTGAGAAACAACCGACTCCCGGTCCATGCCATGATCTGGAACCCATGGAGCCGACACTGAGCACTCGTTCCTGGCATGATGCCCTGACCCCGGCCAATCACCCCCGCGAAGGGAGAGTTGTGTATCAACGCAATTTATTTAGATTTGTCCCTGTCCCCTTTTAGCCACCGATGATTTCGTGTTTTCTCGCTACAATAGAAGAAAAAATACAGACAGACTATGCACACTCTCTTATTTTTTCAACGAGATCATACTTGTGCTGTGCAACCTGAATCGACCCACTTAGTATTATTATATGCATGGAGCAATGGTAAGCGCAAATTTGAGGTTCTATCAAGAAAATGTTTATGTCGTAATGACGACGATATTACTAATCGGGTCGTCAGCAGCCAGCAGACTTTTCGAACGCTTGCGCACAGAACGAACAAAAAGGAGGGGCGGTTACCACTCAAATGATGCACTCGGTTATTCAACCAAAGCTATTTCATTTAAAATGACATTAAAACCTTTTTTTTAGAACTTAAATTAACA
>CALNVZ010000174.1:20377136-20439460 GCA_940671915.1 Paracentrotus lividus
ATTCGCTTCTCAATGTTTATTATTTTTTTCTTTGTTGCAGATTTTTCCAGTTACTAAACCATGGAACATACACATGTTGAGACTCCATTGGTTGGAAGCCAACTTGGATAACAGTCTGTTTTCAAGGGAAAAAAAATGGACTGTGCTGCAGCACTAAGACAACCATACAACATTTACGGAAATCCATGATACAGTGATGGTAGGAGGAGGTACAACACCCGATCTGATGAGGCTGTGGATGCAAAATCAATGAAAAGGGAAAACTGATCTTCTTCATCTTCAGTCTCAGCCAGCCAACAATTTGTCCCTCTAGTCATGGAACTTCCTTTCCTTCTGACTACTCTCCTTTTTTGCACCTCAAGCAGAAGCATGCTACTCACCTAATGATCCTTTTTGGTACTTCCTTGGAGAAAATTCTCCAAGGTACTTCTTAACGCAAGAGAAAAAAAATTCATCCCAAGCAGAGATTTCATCCTAGACCATGGGAAGGTGTTTCGGCGGATAGAGCTAACCTACACCAAACAAACATGTACCATTATTTAATCTCTTCCTGGCTCAAACAGACAGCTATGACTTAGAGGAGCTGCAATTATCAAAATCTTTTGTCATCCACGGGGTCATCCAATAGAAAGAACATTATCTTCTTTGTTATGAAGGGGGGAAATATATGTTGTATGTATGTAAGCAACCATCTCATAGACCATGTAAACAATGTTTGTAGATTTTCAAAATAATTGTTTTGTTTTTTTTAATCAGCAGTAATAACTGCCTGTTGATTATCTCAGTACCATGAGGGTTTGTTTTTGCACGAAAAACAAGTGTGTTGCAAGAATATGATAATAAAAAAAAACAAAACAAACAAACAAAAGAAAATCTTTGAATCTTTGTATATACAAATTTATATTACTTTTGGAGGAGATCTAGGGACTCCTGATAATATTTTCCTTAAAATCAAGCCTTCTAATGATTATTTTATATTTCATATTTTCAGCTACTAGTAATCTTTGTCAAAGAGCTATATATACATGAATTTTATGCTTGAAATTTCCTCCACATCGATGACTTATATGAAGAAAAAAAAACTCACAGTAATATTACATATAACTGTTTATTTAAAAAAAAATGTAATATTATATACATTTATAATGATTTGTAGAATTGATTTTTTAAGTGATACATATATACATTTTTTTTTATTCATCATTGGTGGTTGTGATTTGCAGGATTTTTGACAATAATGGGGATGGGGGGGGGGGTCATAGTTCCGGTTTGATTTTTTTTTTTTTTTGCTTTTGATATTAACATGAGTCAATGAAATGGTTTTTCATTAAATTATAGAGGTTGGTGTGCACCCCCACCTAGACGTTAGCTTTCAAAGTAAACTGAATATTTGAAGTTTCAGATATTTTAGATTTACCAAAACTAAATAACACAGCTTGAAAAGTGTACAATCCCAAGTCTTATTCAAGAGGAGACCTTGGCATGTAAATATAGATGAAATGATAATAATGGTCTTTACATCGTATATAATATGCTTTTAAAAATAATTAATCAAAGGGTTTCATTGCCCCTTCATTAGATTCATTCCTAGGTAATGATAAGTGACAAAGGATGATCTAATGTAATGTGGCAGATTTCAATAAGTAAGTCTTGACCATATATTAGAATGCCATTGTTTAACTATACAACTCATATTTTTTACTTGTCCATGTACTTTCAATTCATTATAGGCTGCTAATTTCATGTGATACAGTATACTCTCATTATTGTTTATTTCAAAGAGTCAATTCTCTTGGACTGAATGTAAACATAGGGGGGCAGTGCCCGGGCCCCGGAAAATGACTTTAAGGGGCGCCAAATTGTTAGGGGGGCGCCAAATTGTTTTTAAAAATTTCGTTTGTACCCAATTGACCCCCAAAACATGTAACTGATGTAATGATCTACGAACGACCAAAGCCCCCCCCCCAAAAAAAAAAACAACAACAACCCTACCCCCCCCCCTCTTATTTGACAGGCAGCGTGACGTGAAAAAAAAATTGGTCGCCCGGTTGTAACAGGAAAAAAATTGCGTGTACAATTCTCGATCACAACTGGGCACCAAAATCAAAATCATGTTGCCTCCCCCCGGGTGCAAAATCTAATTGATACGCGCTTGATTATGCTTTTACTCCAGCACTTCGTTATAACAGGAGTAGACTGTATTCTGTTTCACAGTGTTATGTAATTGACAAGATGAATGAATTAAACACATCTTTGGTTAAAAAAATGTCTATTGTTGTTTAAATTGCAACAATATCTGTGTCAGACGACAGGCTTTGATAAATTGCCTGAAATATTACACAACAGATTATCTTTAATTGACTTGAGTATGTACCTTATTAAATAAAAGCATTTGATTCCAAAATGTGTGCCATATAACGTGAGGAATGTTACATAAGCAAGATAGAGAATTAGTTTTGGTTAAAGTGAGAAGGAGCATAGACATGCATTCATTCTTTTGTTATTAGGGGACGATCTTTACATCATACCCGCACCCAGTAACAAAAGAAAGTGTATCCAGCTCTATAACAAGTTGAGTGAGAAGAACATTTAAGAGAATAGGATGGGATAAAAGGAGATGTGGAGAGATGCTGAAGAGAGACATATATGTAAAGAGATGGAGAAAAAAACAAAGCTCAATAACGAAATGGACATTGAGACGGGGAATTAGACAAGTTTAAAATAGTTGAATCGGTAATTGGACCAAAGGGTAACTAGATAAGCTGGTTGTAGATGAAAATGAATTTGACCGAATTGAATGAGACCAAATGGGGGTTAGTGCAAATTGGTTTAGAACATGACTGTCGCGATTACTGGGGGCGCATTCACTGCCCAACGAGCCCCGCCTGGATCTGCACTTGAAATTTAAACTTATCTGGAATATATGTTGGCTTGGTGCCAATCAACTTTGTATTACAGTTTGAGTGCACTGTCGACCTACTGTCGACTGTGTATTTCTTTATTTTCCGTGAGTATATTCTTTTCTTTTTTTTGGGGGGGGGGGCGGGATCCTTACACGAATCAGTGTAATCGGGCAAAGTCATATGCAATCAAAACGCCAAATAAATTACATCTAGTTCGTCGAGAATTAATAGAACCGCTAAATTTGGTTATATGGTTTCATTATAATTTATCATTTACGTGGCTCGGGGACCTTATAAGAACACGACTTGTGCTGCAGTCATGCAGATATTTTCGTTGAGTTACGTTCGGTTGCGTCCAAAAACTATTTTTTCTGCTGATCCCCACGGATGCCTTTCTGTCATAGTCAGCAGTGCAAATATAGTGATAATTTCGTTTACCCAATAAAACAAAGAAATACCGTGAATAGAAGATGAAATAAAGATAAAACAACAAAAACGTAACTAAACGTAAGTGCCTGTGTGACTGCAGCATTAGGTAGGCCTATACAGCTTTTGATACATATTTCGATATGATTTTACGTGAATGAATACGCAAAGTTTAAGGTCTCGGATGTACGAGAATAAGAGAAATTTAAACAGAAGCGGATCTAGAGGGGGGGGGGGGGGTTGCAACCCCCCCCCCCAAAAAAAAAAAAAAAAAAAAAATCCGGGGACCATGTTTTAAAATCTTTAAAAGTTTTAGATGCAAGAAAACGCCATTTTCACACACAGATTTTCAAAAATTTTCCCTACTGTGGGAGGGGGGACACCCCCCTCCCACATCCTCCCCCTCGCTCGCTCCGCTCGCTTGGACTCGGTCGCTACGCTCCCTCGCATACCACCCCAACCCCCCTTTATAAAAAGCTGGATCCGCTCCTGATAAATAATTTCTTTGAAAATCAACAGCTCATATTTTTATCATATTTTGTAATATATATTACAGCAGATTAAAACAAAGCAAAAATAAGAAAGGTGCGCATTCATCTTTGAATGCTTCAGTGTGTGACCCTCTGATGATCATGATAAAACCGTACGAGTGCAGTCGTGGTTAATTGACATGTCAACTTGACTCCGGGGCCGCGGAGTGTTTTTGAAAAAAAGTAGAGGGGCTCATCGAGCAGCAAGTGATTTGGGGGGGGGGTGGGGGCTGAACAGGGTAAAAAGCACGAAAAAGGCACAATTAATGTATGGTCAGTTTTCCTTTTTTGTACACGTTTGTTAACAAGAGTGGGGGCGGTTGACGCGGCCCCTGTGAGTTGACGTGAAATTAAAAATAACTATCAAAGTTACTCTACAAATAATAACGGACTGCGACATATAGACATTTGCGTATATGAACACTACTGTAAACTGGACAGGTAGGCCAATCAATTACAAGTAATTTATAAGCACGGGCCGCGGAGCGTTTTTGTAAGGCTGAGTCGAAAGTGGGGAGTGGGGGGGGGGGCGAACAGGCTAAGATTAACAAATCTATGGTCATTTTTGCGTTTTTGTACACGGTTGCTGGAAAAAAAAATGAGGGGGGTTCAGCCCCCCGGCTCCGCGGCCCCTGATAAGTGCTGCTTATTATTGTGAAAATTATAACATAAAAACACACCAGTCCGGCATGAGATTTCATTACCTTGCACCGTTTTCAATGATAAGGGAATGAACATTTCCAAACTATAGATAGTGTTTATCAACAGTAATTCCCCTATGAGAAACAGTAAAAAGTTCAGTTAAATTGTTTATTTCAGTACAAATATCTATATTTATTATATAATCGCCAAACACAACAAGGAATGATAAACATCCCATTGACATAAATCAAGCAGATGGTATCATACGGAACGACAACTCTAGTAATCCGTGACGTAACAGCTGCTGATGACCAATCACAAGCCGCGATTCCTCTTTGAGCTGCTTGCTCCGCATAGGGATGATTTCTCGACCCGGCTTTTTATGACAGCCACGCACATTGTGCTGGCTGCTGACCCGATTAGTAATAAGTTTTTTATGATGTAAGGTTTTTTCAAGAGATCGAGAGTAACTGCTTCACATTATGTTTTGTTCATTTGGGCCTTTTCATAAAAAGTCAAAAAATTAGGTCGATAGAAATTTGTAAAAAAACGTAAAAATGTCCAAAATATTAACCTAAAATGAACATTGAATTACAAAATAAAAATCAATCATTGTCAAAATAATGTTTTAATATTATTAAATTTCAGGCCTTAACTGAAGTGTATTTGAAAACTCCAAGAAATTTCATTAAATTTTAAGCGAGATATTACTTTGCGAAGTAAAGCTTGCACTGATCTTCAAAAGTAATTTTCCGGGGTCAAGTAGAGGTCACGCACAATTTGGCAAAAAGTGAGCTCGATAAATAAGCGCGTTTTACGCGGACCTGCGGGTTGGCTGGAATAGAAAGCAAGAGAAGAGGAATGACAAGGTAAGGGACAGATAAAAAGACGAAGAGAAGGAGAGAATGAAAGAAAGAAAATATAAGAGAAAAAGAAAGCAAAATAGGAGGTAGCTGAACATGTGAAAAAAAAAATCCTTTGCGTTTTTGTAGGTATTTCGTCAAAAAATGAGGAGGGGGGGGGCGGGTCATCCCCGCGACTTCATGGTTTCTGCTCCTTACAACCTAAAACATTATTCAGGTTAAAGGTAAAAGTGTGTCAGGGGTATCAGTAGAGAGAGAGAGAGAGATATATAGAGACCCATTTTTAACTAATTTTTATTTAATTTAATTTAATTTTGATTCTACAATATTTACATATACATATAAATATTATATATATATATATAATGGTTTACATCCTGATGAAGGGCAGACCCCCGAAAGCTTGATTGTAACCTGGTAGAAATCTTGCTACGGCCCCTCTTTACTTTCATACGGATCTCAACTGTATATTAATAATGAAGGAGAGCGGCATACGTTAATCACCTCGTCTGATCACACACACACACACACACACACACACACACACACACACACACACACACACACACACACACATATTCTACATCAAAACCAAATTTCAATTTTCACCCTGATGGTTTCGTGATCAACATGCATCATAATTATACCTTTATGATGACTATGACGGCTATCATCTGTCCACTCGTCTTGGTCATCAATCCAATTATTTTGAAACTATTTTAATCAGTCTATTCAAGCAATATTTCATCGAATATTATCGTGATTTTGCAAAAAAAACAAAACAAAACAAAACAAAACAATAACTCACGATCTCTCTGTTCACCTTAATTGTTAGACGTGCATGCGTGTCGGGAATTACAAAACAGTTTAAGAGCCTAATTTCGCGATAATAATTGGTCATCTGGGACAACAATGTACAATTGATTTAGACAGTCTAGATTACTTTATACTAGATTCACTAATATTAAATCGGGCTTTATACAAACTCATTTTCAATCATAGATATATTCAGAGATCAGAGATATATTCATTGAACTTCTTTGAGGTAGCTTGCAATTTCAAATAATTCCGATTACAACCATTGTTTTGATTAATATTTCAAAACATGTAGATCTGTGATTTAACCATAATGAGTGGCTGATAGTTAAATATGCGAAAGATAAATATTACGAATATACATGTATCTGGTTTGAGTCATTTTGCCAATCATGTTTTAATGTTCATTTATCGACAAACGTCATTGATACACATGGCAGAATAGCATGCTCCTTAAGTCTTAACTACATATTCCAAGAAAAGGTTACAATAATATACTCCATGTGAAATATTGAATCATGATGATTAGATTACACGATATTCAACGGAAAATCCAAATAAAGAGATAAATCTAAGATCCTTAATCAGTCAATAGAATTACACTGTTAGAACGCGGTTTAAAACTTTTGCTGTTTAAAAAAATTATGGTCTAAAAATTAAATATTCTTGTTTAATATTTAAACATTGTTGTTTAAAACCGGAAAAGCGAGGTTTTATAGCTTCGAACAAGCCCTGTTTAGAGGTTATTAAACAGGTTTTTGTTTGAAAAGGCCGAGGCAAATGTCACGTGATAGTCATGAGCGAATGGCATCACTCGTTACATGCAAGGTAAATCGGCGCAACATATCATTCATGGCGAAGAGCTTGAAAAGTAATTGAATTGAAAGTAATTATATACATATATGTTGGCTCAGTGGATAGAGCGTCTGCCTTATAATCGAAAGGTCGTGGGTTCGATACCCCTGCCGCGTCATACCAGAATCAAATTCGGAGCGTTTTTATTTTTGAAGCGGAGCGTTAAACAATACTGTTGATATTTTAAACAACTTTCTTTAAACAACCTGGTGTTTAATGGTATTATTAAAGAACAGGTTGTCTAAAATTTTAAACAACAAGAGTGTTAAAGTTTTAAACGACTACAGGTTCTTTAATTTTTAAACAACGCTATAAGATTCACCGGTTAACCTGCAGTTGTTCAAGATTTTAAACAACTTTTTAATTTTTTTCTAACAGTGTATGTCGATAGAGGGGGACAATTGGACATGATCCATTTCAGCAGGGGATACAAGTCTTTTCTATCATGTCTATGTGAAAGTGATTTTGTGATCACATTGAGTAGGTTTTATGCGGCGGTCACAACTCGCCGTACCATCGACGTGCAACTCCCTACGATGGATTTCGTAGAAAATTCGTGCAGCGGAGGTACCTCGAAGGTACAATGCACGCACGACGTGCAGGAAGTTTTTACAATACCCTTACTATAGAAACGCAGGAATCGCAGAAGTTAACCAGGACCTGTGCGTGCATTGCACATGCATCGCAGGCTACGTCGATGGCACGTGCCCCGTAGCCTACGACGAGTTGTGACCGCCGCACTACACACCTTCATGGCGGAACATTATTCACTGGTCCGGGTTGGATTTATTGAAAAGGATGAAAAGCGAGATTATGGGGGCCTGGTTTCGAGGACAAGGTTTCATGTTTATGAATAAATTTTAGGAGTAGAAAAACCTCTCAGACTAGTGCATTTAATCTATTGGGTGGGGATTATCTATAACCTGTTCTGAAATTACATTATCTTTTGTATTTTGTTGGTTCTGGTAACACGTTCTAAACCATGTCAAGAGTTAGTTATTATATTAGTAAAACCGATAAGTAACCGTCGCCCAATGAAGAAAAAGTGGTCTTATGGTAAACTGTAAATGTATTCATAATTATCGCATAATTACAACAATATTACTGTGCGTATCACTTAGTTTAAGGCGAATTAATAGTGACGCGGGCTAGAAAATAGACCTTTATACTTAGATGAACTTCATGTAGAGCAAGAAACGTTACATATTTTAATACATGCCAGGGAGGTATATAATGTTCACCAACTTAAAAGTTCGTTTTTATTATTGGTGTCTTAATGCCATTATTCATTTTGCAAAAGGAATAAACGAAATGTGTTAACAGTTTTGGTTGATGTATGAAACATGTTTCATGATTTTATTCATGATATCGTTTTAATTTTTTTTTTACTAGTCTTTGTTCTTTTGTCTTTTTCTTTCAGAAATGATCGTTTCTCGTCTCATTATGAAAAGATATAGGTCTGCTCTCTATAATATAAAAAAGGGAAAGAAAAAAAGACAAGACTCCTCTTTCAGAATGATTCTACAAGAATGGTCGCCAACTATCTAGTTATAAATGAAACAGAACTTTAAAAAAAAAAAGCATTGTAAAATGAAAATAAAAATGACCGCATTTTAGCTATGTTTCAATACTGATGCCAAGTGAGGGTGTCAATATATATAATAAATAAACATCGATGTATATTAAACATTATTGAGGGTCTTAACTACGATTGTCAACGCAAGGCCGGGTGTTATTTACGGAATGTTGTGGGTAACAATATAAACTAATCAATAATGATAGAGAAGAGAATAAGAGGGATAGAGCGAGTTCTGGAAAGTGATCATGGTTGTAATGTGTGTGTGTGTGTGTATGTGGTTATGCGGCGCCACTTTGTAAAAGGTAATGGAAAGGAGAGCTTCTGTTGCTGGGCAAGTCCACGCTATTTGTTCCAAAGGTGGTGATTTTTTGACTTTTTGACCATTTTTGTGTCAAGTGTGTCAGTGGCAAAGGTATGCATGATGTGTCATATATCACCATAAAGGGTATGAAATGAACTTAATGCAAACGAGGTCAAAAAGTCATTTCAAGGTCATATGACGTCACTCATTAATATTCATGCAAAAAATTATAAAATGCATTAAAAAGGCTATTTTCAACCATTTAAAAAAGAAATAGAAGTACAACCAAAAAGTATTTATTTTCTGTTTCTATATTTTCTTGGCTAACTCTGGTGAAATATATCACGAACCTAGCACATAGCTTTCCATATCTTTAGACTTAAAATATTCAGGTCTCAGAAATAGTCTCACAAAAGTTACTGAGCTGATGTAAAATCTTGCATTTTTGTTACTACACCTCCCACCTTTAGAAATGAAACAAATAAAAATATGTCATTACAATGTTTATTATAATGTTTAAGATGATAACACTATGCAAGTTTAGATCTACTTTTTAAATTCAGAGTTATATGTGAACAAAGTCAACGTTTGAAAACACTATTTTTTCTGGTCCCGTTTGTTACCAAATAAAGGATCATATATTAATCATGAATTTAGTTATTTCAACTATTTTTGATGTTTTTGTTGAAGATTCTAGTACCTTCAAGAATATACCTAAGGATTGAGATTAAATTTAAGATTTTTCAAAAAAAAGCCCTATTTTTGGCTCTGAATGTCCCGTTTGTTACCGTGCAAAATAGCTTGAACTTACCCTGCTATCGACTTCTACGCCGTCGCGGGAGATAGAGATAGAGATAGAGAGAGAGAGAGAGAGAGAGAAAGGGGGGGGGGGAGGGGGGGGGAAAGGAAGAGAGAGAGAGCACAGAGGGAGAGAGAGAGACAGAGAGAGAGAGAGAGAGAGAGGGAGAGAGAGGGAGAGAGACAGACAGAGAGAGAGAGAGAGAGAGAGAGAGAGAGAGAGAGAGAGAGGGAGAGAGAGACACAGAGGAGAGAGAGATGAAGAGAGAGAGAGAGAGAGAGAGAGAGAGAGAGAGAGAGAGAGAGAGCTATAGTGAGAAAGGAAGAGAGAGAAGGGGGAGGGGGTGTGGATGGAGGGTCGGTCTGATTTTAAGGGCCAGAGAAGAAAAATCAAATTGAATTGAATTCATTATTTTCCATATCATTATCATATCATATACTTTGACATAATACTGATTTCATGAACGAATAAGAAATCAATACAAATAATTAGTTAATTCCAAATAATTATTATAAAATATAGTGGAATATGAATTAATGATAGATGATAACATAATGACATGCTAACAAGTAATACTCGTATGTTGCACGCCCCCAAATTAAATAGTTCAATGCGTGGTATATACTTGTCAACAAAGTTACTCATGACCAATATAGATAATTACATCTTTGAATGATGTTAATGTATTGCAAGCGATAAAGTCTGAAATTAATGATAAGCGACTTTCGTGTACAATATTCTATAGTTTTAATAAGTGAGTTCAGATTTCAGGATGGGAAAATATTAGATTCTAAGAATTATAATTTTTGTAATATGAAATTGAATGGGAATATCACCCTGACAACAGCGACTACATGATGATAAAAAAATAAATACGTGTCTAAACGTTTCCCTGAAATTCGCCTCGTGTAATGATTAGTTATTTCTTCATAAACTTATAAGTACTTGGTAAGCCTAATTCGTCTTATTATTTTGACAATGCAGTTAGATTAGGTATGGATATTAAATTCTCATTTGAAAACTTTATCATTAAATTGCATGATTGTATTTCTTTTATCCTAGATCACTTGGTACATTTTATTACAATCAAATAGACAGATGGAAAAAAAAAAAAAGAAACAAAAAGAAGAGAGAAAATACTTAATTATTGTTGTGTCAGGTTATGTCTCCTCTGTCCTAGATCCTCTGTCTAAATTATAGATGTTTATTTGACATGTATCTTCAATTCCTATCAAGTATTTTAAAAAAGATTGTTCATGCTATATGCTTAATAACAATTAAAAAAAAAAATTTTTTTTTTCTAATAATAAGATCATGTTTTAGAAATAAATACACGTTGTGATGCATGAGAAAATGCATACCATAATTTGTCAAGTGCTACGATTATTTATTGGGGGTATATCACATTATAGTTATTTTATTTGCATTTTCTCTCAATATCTCAATTCTTTTAAAGACTATTCAATTTCAATCATTTTTTCATTTTGTAGTCATAATTCTCTCATAATATTCTTTTTCCCTTTAATCGCTCTGCTTTGTTAAGACTGTTTATATCCACCAAAAACAAGTTTCTAGCGCTGTTTTCTTTCTTAGATATATGTGTATAATGTATAAATGAAATATAAAAACGAACTTATTCAATTTTTAATACGATAAAACGATGCCCCCGAAAAAGAATAATAATAAACAACAACAATAGAAAATAGAAAAGGGGGGGGGGGGGACTCGCAATACGAACTTAAAAAAAAAAATTAATAAGCAACATTTGGGTGTGGATATTTCTCTTTTTGAGCTGAATCTATATCGGGATACATTTTTTTTTCTCGTGAAAGCTTGCTCTTTAAGAGTAGAGCCCAATTTTAATAATTTAATTTTACATATTTCCAGCGAGTAGATAATGTCATTAGTTGGAAGGTTAAATCTATAACAAACTGTATATGTTTGGCCTTTGATCATTATCTGCAATCAAGATCGTTTGAGATCTGTAAAATCAGTTTTACTGTTGCAGTTTTATACAGTCCAGGAGAGAATATATTATTATATACAGTGTGTTCCTAAAAAAAGGTAATCGAAGTTCAAAGGTCAGTCAAAAAAAAAATGTGAGCGCGAAGGCTGAGTTGAAAATTTTAGATTTAACAACCTAAAAACAGTGCATGTAATATTTTTGTGCTATGCTTTTTAAGAAGATACTTGCATGTATCTCATTAAACAATGCGAGAGCGAAGCGCGAGCCGAAATTTTTTGATAATATATCAACCTAAAGCCTGAAAACAGTGCATTTTTAAAGCGTCTTTATGCTCTGTTTATAAGGAAGATACATATTATCTCATTAAACAACGCGAGCGCTAAGCGCGAGCCGAATATTTTTGAATATGAAAACAGAGCATTTTAATATTTTTTTTTTAACGCCATGCTTATTAAGAAGATACATATTTATACAATGCGAGCGCGAAGCGCGAGCCGAAAATGTTGGAAATATAATCCTGAAAACGGTGCATTTAAAGGTTTTTGTTAATGCTATGTTTATAAAGAAGATACATATCTCATTAAACAATGCGAGCGCGAATCGCGAGCTGAAAATTTTAGATATGTCAACATGAAAGCAGAGCATTTTCAAAACATTTTCATGCTATATTTATAAGGACGATTATCTCCTTAAGATTATTTTATATATAAAAAAAAAATGAATGGTCCAAAATAATTTTTGAATGGGAAAACATAAAATGAAAGAGAGAAAGAAAGAAAGAAAGAAAGAAAGAAAAGAAGAAAAAGAAGAAGAAGACAATATAAATATAATTTTACTCTGAAATCGTGGGGGATATTTCACCTCCAGAAAATATTGACGCCCATGGGTAAATTCGATACCGAAACAGATAAACATCGTCTACATACGAGTAAACATCGTCCCTGAAAATACTGGTCAAAAGATAATTCCATCCGGGTACCCAAGCGAAGGTGAGAGTTGCTAAGTGTTCCTAAAGCAAACAAAAAACACTCGCATTGTCGGACCGAATAAGTTGGGCGCGCTGTTGCGAGGGAACGCCATTTCGTTAACATCAGGAGCGACGCCAACTCGTGCGATTACGCCACTCTTGAAAACTTTTACACACGGACTGCCCGCATACAAGGATATACATACACGATTACTTTCTTTTTTGTGATAATTAACTGAATAAATTCTTTGAAATATGGCTGCCGTCGCTCCTCAAGCAGCTCCAGCAGCTGCCCCTCCCCCAGCTTATGGACAACCTCCTCCACCTCAGCAACCAGGGTATGGTCAACCTCCTCCTCCACAACAACAACCAGGGTATGGATACCCTCCTCCACCTCAGAACAACAACATGATGATGAACAACACCGTGGTCGTCGCCGCACCCGCCCCTGCTCCTGCTAACAACGTCGTCATAATCAACAATAAGAAGGATAACTGTTGCAGGACAGCCATCCCTGCTCTCCACATCGCCGCCGCTGTTCTATGTCTGATCTTCAACATCTTCTTCCCCGGCATCGGTAAGTTTCACATCTCATCTACTCATCTTGATCCTCCTTCCAAATCTACAAATGCAGCTCTGCCCTTTATTATTAGTATTATTAATTTTGGCGTCACCTATGCCATGGAAGGCGAGAAGCGAACCGAATCACTGTAACCCGTAGGTCTCTCCTCCCAATAACTGATTGGGGGTATGCACTCATGATACGATGTCAATACTTTAGTATTGACCTCGTGGACCAAACTGCCATATTTTGAGGAAAATTTTGCAACCTTGTCAATGTTGTCTTATCTAAGGTTTTTCTCCTTTTTGCAATCACTTTCTGCTCCAAAATTAGTAGTAGTATATGTCTATGTCAATATAAGACACAGTGAATAAGTTTTGGAAAAATTTCAAATCAAAATCATGAAAAAAAAAATTAAAACATCACTGAATTTTTTTCCCTCTCCCGCCCAAAAACGTGCGGGGAAATTTTCAGAAAGTGGACTTTAAAAAATAATTTTTCATCCAAGAAGAAAAAACTTAAAAACATCAGGGATAGTAAAAGGAACATCCAAACACTCAGTTATTGAAGAAAGATAAGTGAAAATGTGATTTTAAAAGTGAAAAATTAAGTTTGTTTTCTGAAAGTTTTCTTACTGAGTCTTGTCATTAGTCCCAGATGGTTCAGTTGCTTGTGTGGGGGTATGCAGGTATAAAGTAAAGTACTCAGACCTCTATATTCTTATTTCAAATATATTTCATATTCTGAATATAATTATCTAGTTTTTTTATCGACAATATTAGTGTAGTGTTTTACGTCAATGCTTTACCATACCTTCTGAAAGGTTTAAATGAGATGACGCCAAAGTATAGTGGATATGGAGTTGCATTGTGTGTAACAGAAAATAAAGAGAGGTGTGATAGCTAATGCGAATGAAACGTTAATAATTATGATGCCACACCCCACCGCATGTCTAGTAAAAGTATATTACTTGCTTGGGATGAGATAATAGTTTGCAGTCTTAATAGAATCCATCATCAAACTTATATCATACATTGTATATCGTCGAGTTTATCTGATCTGAATAAATTTTGATGGTGTTCTAAAGTACAAATGAAATGTCTGATATCATCCCACAAGGCCATATTTCATTAGATTGTGAAAATTGAGTGGGAAAATAGACAATCTATTGCAGCGCTAACTGTGTTATTAACTCGCATAATGTTTTGTACCCCCCGAAAAAAAGAACGCAGAAATAAATCATGGCTTTATAATTATTGATATTCGTTACCATTTTTAGGTACGTGTAGTGCGACAGTTCACCCTATATTATCTCATAACCATGATAATCAGACGAAATTTTCCCTGTGGCATTGATAACCACGCAGAGGCCTATATGATCATCATGAATGGAATTAGCGAAGCGATAAGGGAAGAATACAACGTTTACGATAGGGTCCATAGCAACGGTAGTAAACAGGATCGATAATGGCTAGCGACCATAGAAATCCCAACTTTATATGCTAGCGACCGCTCTCACTGTGTATACCGTGTTGATTTCACTCTCAATAGAGGCATACCATACTGATCACCCACTGACTGCCTGGAAGGCATTGTAGTCCTTGGGTACAAAAGACCTGTAATCGCAGTGGTCATTATAAAGTTATATAACCGATCTTTAGTTTGGACCTTGCGGATGCGAGTAGAAGATGTAGGCCTATCAATCGAACGAAATAACAATACAATTTGTGAGATCGATGCGCAATAGTGAAAGAACTTCGTCACTGTCACCATCGAGATGAAATACACGTTATGTAACATCGGGTCTTAGACACGGAGCGCAGCTATGCGTAGTAACCAAGTAGGATATTTCCATTATATCCCCCTAAATCCCGCGTTTCTATAATCTCATGTCATGAACAATCTTAAACTCGTTTTCATAGTCACTAAAAACAAATAAAAACAAATGATTATTTACTTTTTCTTTTCTGTGAAATATCTTTATTGTGTCATTACTGGAGCTTTTTATAACAGAGTTTGGCCAGCTCGCTTCCAAATTGGTTGCAATCTGGCACATTTTCTTTTGTATTGTGCTTGCCAAACATAGCAACGTCATGTTGACCAGACTTACTCTAATGCTACAGTCACACAGACATTTACGTATAGTTACGTTTCAGTTGGTTTATCCTTATTTCATCTTCTATTCTATCATTTCTTATGTTTTCCATTGTTTTATTGGATGAACGATATTATCATAATTAAAGCTGCTGACTACGATGGGAAGGCATCCGTTGGGATCCTCGGGGAAAAAAATTGGACGCAATTCGGACGTAACTCAACGTTAGTGTCTGTGTGACTGTAGTATAACGTATTTACTTTATTGTAGCTGTTTAGAATACAATAATGAGCCACCCTTTACGGTAACTACATGTTTATCTTTATTATTCACAAACTCGTGTTTAGAAATAGTTACATTTTTAATTGAATTTTCCACTTTTAACAATCAATTTATTTGATTTTGATTTCATCTTCTCCAGGCACGATCATTGCTGGTTTCGCCGTGTTCTGCTGTGGTAACCCCGGACAGGAAGGAGGAGGAAAAGTAGCATGTATGTGCATCAACTTTTGGGTTGGTCTTCTTCAAATCGGTACTGTTTGGTTCTTTTTCCTTGGATGGATCTGGTCTATCATGTGGGGCGCTGCTTTCATCGGCATGTCAGGTGATTATTTATCCAAACATGTTAATAGTGAAATTTTATAACAGATCAGAATGTACAAGTGTATCAAATATAGACTCGAAGCTGTCTAAGCTCATAACCACCTTTCTGTTAGGGTCATGGTGAGTTTTATGGTGGTCTCCAACTGGGGATAAATCTGTCTTGTAATTTTTTTTAAATAAAGGTCACCTATACAAGGGTCACTTTTTCTCTAAATATTTATATTATACAGAAAAAAAAACCAAGAGAAAAGAAGTGTCTCTAGATAGGTTCCAAGTTGAAATAAGTAAGAGCAAAAATGTATAGACCACACTCAAGACATTATAAACATCACAGTTTATCACAATATAGCATATTTTGATAGAATAATAATCTTTATTTTCCATTTTTCTCTTCTTCTATATCTACAGCTGATTACCATTCCGACGGAGGTCAAACTATCATAGCAACCGGTGGTGGAGGAGCCACAGTCATCAACAACTAAACCTCTCCCTAAAGATGAGTTGAAAAAAACAACTCTTGTGTCTTGTCTCAACATCGACAAGATCTAATCCAAGATTCGGACCTTTGTCGCACCAAAGTTCTATGAGCACCACCTCCAGATGATCACGTGAAAAGCGTTCGTTTCGCGCCATACAGATTTTAAGAGTCCAATTTTAAAAGTGTAGAGAAAAAACACGATAGGGAAGTGGTTATTCATTGTATATGATAAAGCACTAGAGGCGATGTTGCAGAAGAAATTATTGCAACTCTCTGTGAACCAAAACATTCCAAGGCTGCATTTTCTATAAACACGCACAATGTAAACACTTTATGGCTAAATACGACAATAAAACGCGACAATTATATTCTTTGGTATAAATTTGTATTATGTGTTATAAGTTTGACGAAATGAATAGCAGAATTTCGTATGCTTTTTACTTTTGTGTTTTCATCAACGTTCTCATGGTCCAATCACAACCATGGAGGAAAGTGTTAGAATTAACAAAAGCCATATGTTTTATGTTTACATAGCACAAACGATGCGAAAAATCTTGTATTTTTATTTCTAAATTACAAGTTCTATATCATGGATTGTATTTTTACTATAGGACTACATTGATCATTGCCATTTTAACATAATCTAAAATTCACCTTGAGTTGTGCTAATGACTAATTTTCATTTGAGATGAATTTGTATTCTGGGTAAACTTTTGAAAAAAATGGCTTTAGATAACAATAACATATATTATATTAAATATACATTTTCTTTTTAAGCAGCAATATTCCGTCCAGCTATTGTTGTTCGTGTGTAATGTTCAGGTCATTGCAACATGGCTGAAAATATATTTCATAAATCTCACCCGTCTTTCATGTATAGGTTTGTGTTGTAAATATTTTTGTTTTTTATTATTACTGGAGCATTTTAAGTATTTGTAAATATTAATTATTATATGTTGAAATAAACAATATTTCTCAGTATTTCATAATGTTCTTCGATTTATAAATCTATTTAAGTTCCTGTTGTTGCACCCGAGTAAAGAACGTATCCAGACAATTCATTCGAGATCAACATTTCGAAAAGAGCTGAGAGAAAAAAAAAGAGGATAAGATGAAGAGGAATAGAGACAGAGATTGAGAAAGAGAAAGAGAGAGATGGTGACATAATATAAAAAGTGAGAGGGTAGTAATGATGGTTGGTGTGAGATGTGGATGAGGCAAAAAAAAAAAAAAAAAAAAAAAAAAAAAAAAAAAAAAAAAAAAAAAAAAAAAAAAAAAAAGATAAGAAAGAAGGAGAGATAGAGAGGTAAATGGGTAGTGCATGCACGAACAGAGGGAGAGAGAGAGAGAGAGAGAGAGCGAGAAACATACATAATAGAGAGGGGTAATGGCGGAAAAAGAAAGGGTGATACGGAGATAAAACAAGGGGAAAGAAGGAGAAATAAAGAGGTAGTTCGGAAGTTGAGCAAGGATAGACACACGATCATTTCAAATTCTGCTCTGATCACGAAAGCATCGGCATCGGGACATTAGTGTACCCTTCGTGTGTTTTTCGAGTGCCATCGTGTAACTTTCTGTAGACATCGTTATCGTTTTGGCTATTGTTTGGCTATTGACTAAGTTCGGGCGGACTTCGCGCGAAACGTTTCACATTTCGTGTGTCCATCATTTGCTCAACTTCGGGACCATGTGACGCCACCTTTAACAAAGATAAAGAGAGAGAGAGGGAGGGAGAGAGAGAGATAGAGAGAGATAAAGAGAGAGAGAGACAGACAGACACGGAGAAAAAGAATAGAATCGAAACCTATCGAAGTATGACCAAATATACCATTCTTTATTTATGAATATTTACATCGTTCTGTATTTGCTCATTTTCAGTATATGGCAAAGCCACAATGTTCAGAACCAATTCACGGGGGCTGTTATTGGATCGAGCATCTGTGTAATTGGAGAGTTTACCCATATGCAGCAAATATAGCTTGAACATATTACAGTTTCACCTCTCGATGATCATCTATTAGCGTTTGCATGATTATAATTATAGAATCATAAAAATCGCTTGTTAACTTGAGCTGAAATCGGGAAAAGCGGATTGTCTAACTGTATTGGATTTCTTTTTCAAAGTCATATCTCGTTTGAGGAAGCATTGCATCCAAAAATGGCGCAGTTACAGCAACATACGGTAGTCGTACAACAACAGCCGATAGCATCACAAACTGTGGTCGTACAACAAAGACAACCAAACCCGTGTAGAACGGCCATACCATCAATGCACATTGGAATGGCTATTACGTGCCTGATCATCAACATTATTCTCCCCGGAATCGGTAATTAAAATAATATTTACGCTTCTTAAAAAAAAAAAGCCTCTTGTTATGTTTCATGTTCTTAACAGATATGCGTTTGAACCCTCCCCCACCAATGCCTTTCTTCGATTAAAAAAGTACAAAAATTCAGTGGAGAATCTCAGTATTTCATGAGAAGTTGGGGGGGGGGGAATTAGAATTTCATATTTTTGTACAGTCAATTTTCTTTAAATAGGGTAAATTGGGGTAAGTGGGACACTTAAGCATTTACGTAAGCATTACAAAAAAATAAGATACTCAATAAAGCAATCATATACCTTATTTTGAAGTTTATTTAGACATAAACGTTTTATAAAAGTTTTGGTTACAACTTCCGCCAAATGAAGGTAACAGTTAATCATTGCCACTCCATTGTCCCACTTACCCCGTCAAGTTGGGGTAAGTGGGACAGCATAATACGTGGAATAAAATGTGGTTTAAAAGTGAGAAACAAAGATCTCTGTCTTCATAAACACTGTTTATAAATCTGGAATATCATTTCTAAGATATCATACGAACTGATTGCCAAACTGTTTTCTCAAACATTGTCACGACTCATTATTATTTTTTTTCCTGTACACATTTCGAGTGATGAAAAATAATTTTTTTTTTTAACAAATGAAAGCTCAAGATTACTTTTTAGATCTGTGATTCTGTAAACAAGGCAAACATTTCCTTCGTCCTTTACCCCCGTTTTGTATGAAAGTAAACAAAAGATACAGTATTCAAAAAAAAAAAAAAAATAGAACTTATTTCTTTCCCGTATTACAACTTTACAAAAACTAAAGTTTTAAAGTCTGTATATTTCAACAATATCAGTGTCCCGTTTAATAAAACCCGTGGGACACTTGAAAATTTACCTTAGCATTATTTATAAAAAAAACTTTTTAAAGCAATCATATATTTCATCCTGAAGTTCAAGAAATAAATGTTTTAGAAATGTTTTGGTTACTTAAAAATTCCTCCAAATGAAGGTCAAAGGGACAATATTAATCATTACTACTCCATTGTTCAACTTACCCCCGGCCATCAAATTGGGGTAAGTGGGTACATGCAGTGAATTGTGATATAAAAGTGCGGAGTGAAGATCTGTCTTCGCAAACTTTATTTATACATTAAAATACTATTGAAATTGGTGCGTCCCACTTACCCCCAACATGTGGGGGTAAGCATGGTAAGTGGGACAGTTAATTAAAACAATTCCTTTCTTTAAGTCTTTTTTCTAAATCTTATTTCATTTTATATTATTTTCTAATCTAAAATTCATTTTTTTGAACAATTTCGATGCCACTCTACAAAAGGGATCTGGGAAACACAAAGACAAGTTTGCATACGTGTGTATTTTCAAAATTAGCTAGGTGGCAATCGTTTTATGTCAGTATGTCAAAACATGAGATGTTACAGATTTTTAACGATTATTTTTCCGATAACTGTCATTTTTCCCAAACAGGCATGCAATTTGTTGCTAGATGTATGTTTATTTACGCTAAAATAGTTCCTCCACAAAGGCGGGTCTTAATCATATGCATATATGCAATTCCCCCAAAGTGTCCCACTTACCCCAGTGTCCCACTTATCGCAATTTACCCTACAGTAATTTTTATTCACGTCTTGCCAACCGGGCGGTAAGGGGGGGGGGGGGGCATCGAGAAGGTCATTGGCCATAAGGGTTGAGTTCCGTGTTGGTCACTTGGGTACGTATATCGATCAAGATTTGTTTTTTTCCCCTTCCCCCTTTTTTACTGCCCCCTGTATCCGCGCCTGGAATTTACAATAGGGTACATGCAGGTAATATGGGCCCCCTAAGCTCATTTGCCTAATTTGCATAAAATTACGAAATGGCACACAGTCTAATCTTTGTTTATATGAATCAATAACTACTGCTCTAACTTTTATTGTGAAGAAAAACAATTATCACCAACCCCCCTGTCTGCAATATTCAAATGTTGACGTCATTACCAAAGTGCCCATATTACCTGACTCTACTATGTCTGGAATTTGCTTTAAATGTTGAAAATCATTAACTTTAAGATGTAATTTGAAATTATAAGACCCTTCAGTAAATCCTTTGACTATATATTTCATTGTTATGTATTTTGTATATTATTTCTTTTTTTAATATTATTTAAATATTATTTTCATTATACAAGTCAATATAGGCCTCCAATAAGTTATTTATTTTAATTATATACTGTGAATATACCCCAAAAAATCGTAGCAAAGAGGTTGATGCCTCATCCCAATACTAAGTACCAGAATCATTTCCGCCATTTTGGATGTCCCATATTACCTGCACTAATGTTGCTGTGTCAGGCAAGCATTCAATGCCACATTGCACCCCTTCACTACAACACATTGACCTGTACACGCTAGTATGATCAAAATGAAACTACAAGCTTACTAAATATACAGAACAATTGAGGTTACCCCCTCAAACACTCTTTCACCATCACATTCTGTGAAATATCAAATTTTACATCAGGGTAAAAAAATGCCGTAAGTTTTACCTACCTTGTTGGTTTTCAGCAATTTTCTCAGATAAATTTCGGCATCAGATGCTCTCACGACGATATATTTTCGTATACAGTTCATATGAACAATATTATGGTGCTCACACCGGTCATCGGTCACCGGTCGACGGTCACGACATGATTTGCTTCAGGTGGCCCATATTACCTGCTGGCCCATATTACCTGCTGGCCCATATTACCTGCATGTACCCTAATGTGAAATAAATGAAGAAGAAAAAAAAAATTGTCCTCCTTCTATGTGCATTGTTCGAATTATAATAAAGAGGTGAAAAATGTGTTTGTGATTAAAAAAAATATTAGGATAGAACCAATGCTCCCCATCCTTTAACCTCTCAAAAATGGTCTCATTCAGGTACAATCATCGCTGGTTTTACGGTGTTCTGTTGTGCCAATCGGGGCCAGCCTGGTGGGGAAAAGGTCGGTACTCTTTGTATCAACTTCTGGGTCGGTCTGCTACAGTTATTTCTTGCTGGTTGGATCATCGGCTGGGTGTGGGCCATCATTTGGGGCGTTTTAATGATTACCCTCTCAGGTGAGTTCAGGATTATACTTCTCACTAGAACTACAAACATCTCTTTCTTATTGTTTCACCCTCTCGCTCAGAGAGTGCTTATGTTACTCTGTCTCTCATATCTCTCTCTTTTTCTTCGCAATCCCTCCTCTTCTCTCCTGTATGCTCACATTTCTCCATTCTCATCCCCTCCACGTCTTTCTCCTCCTCCTCCTCCTCCTCCTCCACGTCCTCCTCCACCTCCACCTCTTCCTCCTATACCCCTCTCTCTTGTCCTCATGATTATATCCATGCCCCTCTCCCTTAGAACACGTAGAACTTTTCCCATGACCCCTCTATCTCTCGTCTCCTCTTTATTTGTCGCTTAGATCTACTTATCTTTCTTTCCAACGCTTCTCCCCCCTCTCTCTCTTTCTCTCTCTCATAAAATTGCACTAAATTAAATTGCATTTAAAATACAAAATAACAAAAGAAAGAAAGAGATAAAGGAAGGTGAAGTCAAGAAGAAAGGAAAGATGAAGTTTGAATAAGTCGAGATAGGAGTAAGGAGTGAAGAAAAGAGAAAGATCCATTTACACAATATTGTAAACACAAAATATACATAACAATAAACGACAAAACAGTTAAGCCATTTTCATGATGCAACCCGAGTCAATACCAAGTCTTTGCGAGGCATCAAGAATGAAAACACATATCCATCCAGAGAACAAAAGTTTTATCAAACCCGCAACAGGCGAATGGATCACTCGTATCCAGGCACCCCACAGTACTCCTCATCAAACTCGGTTAGCATGGTTAGATCACTAGAGAGGCCCATTTGGTAATGACCTTTCTTTGAATTGCATGTTTTTTGGTATAAAATTATCATTACTAACCCTTTCTCCACCACTCTCTCTTTGTATCTTTGTACAGACGAATACCACAACCCACCGACAACCACTAGTACTGTTATACAATCTGGCCAAGCTGGTCAGAATATGGTTATCACTGCACAGACCGGACAACAGCAACAACCCTATCAGCCACATGGCAATGTGCAACAACCACCGCAACCACAGGGATATGTCCAGCAACCCCCACCACAGGGCTACCAACTACAGCAATCTCCACCACAAGGCTACCCACCACAGCAACCACAAGGCTACCCACCACAGCAACCACAAGGCTACGCTCAGCAACCACAAGGCTACGCTCAGCAACCCCCAAAACAATACTAGGTTCAACCACCGTCATACTCCGAGAAATAAAAAGGCTACCTTTTCAACCAAAGTATTTTGCACAACAACTCCATTTTCTTTAACGACTGTTTAAGAAATTTACCAAGTTTTTACGGTTTTGGCTGATTGGTCGAAAATTGATCCAGGATTTCATGAAGGAGGGGGGGGGGGGGGGGTTATAAATTCCGAAACTTTTAAGTTCACGCCTATAGCAGAAACACCATTCATGTCATTATGAAAAGGGATTACATGATTATAATAAGTATTGTGTAGATATTAGAGAACGCACAGCATTTTCGCAAATAACTGATTGGAATTACTCTAATTAGAAAGGGCGTATTATGCGAGAGCAAATTACAATTTAAAAAAATGTACCCCATCTGTTTTTGATTGAATTATACACGTTTATGTCTAGCATGATCATGGCATTGTATATAGCAATCTATTATTCGCTTTCAAATCATTTATCTTATAGATGAAATAACACAAATCATATATTGATTATGTAAATATCATCTTCTAATAAGTAGAACTAGACGTCTATTTGAATAATGAACCAATAATATTTTGAGAGTATACGATGTTTGATATAAAAACCAAATACGATGTTTGTCTGTATCGTTCATATTTTTAACAAAACTGGGATTCTCCTTAGTCATGATATTCATGTTTATCTTGTTCTATTGTACTCAGTAATAGTAGTTCTTCCACCTCAAATTGGCTGGGAGTCTGGTTAAAACAAATGTAAGAAATGTCTGAAAATCACTGTCTAAACCTGCGTATACATACGAAGTGCTGCTAAAATTGGTATCTGAGTAATATTGATATTATAAAGTATATTGAACTCAAAAGTTGTTTTTCGAATAATCTCAAATTTTTCTCAAACCACAACCAAAAGAAATCCGGAAGTAATATTTTAAAAAATCCCCCAAATTATTGACGGAGCGTGTAAGCCGATCCCAATACAATTGAACGATGCCTCAAACCAACTGACAGGG
Source organism: Paracentrotus lividus (assembly GCA_940671915.1). NCBI lineage: Eukaryota > Metazoa > Echinodermata > Echinoidea > Camarodonta > Echinidae > Paracentrotus > Paracentrotus lividus. The sequence continues at coordinate 20,401,124 of CALNVZ010000174.1, forward strand.
GAAGTGTTGTTGAAAAATTAAAAAAATGTAATACAAATTGATGTTCATGGTATTGGGACAGTTCAAACATTGCAATCTTACAGATATAATTTAGTGCGTAAAAAAAAAAATATAACCAAAATTTAGATGATATGGAAACCAGTTTGTTAACCTGCAAAAAAACTCATACAGCTCGCTAGTTCGAAAAGTGAAATAAGGTTCGTTTATCCAAGCATAATGAAGGACTCCAGGCTGAAATTCAGATGGTTTGAACTGTACAGTAAAATATGAAATAAGTAGAACACTAAAAATCGGATTAGAAATAACGAAGCAAGCTGATGATGTCATTGACCCAGTATATCTTTTACATTTTATTATAGTAAATAGTGGTAGAAATAAACGAGGTGTGATTGGCTAGATCAGTGCCACGTGACCTACTTTCAATTTGTTATATTGTACATATGTACAATATAAGTTAATATAACTTTGAGTTTTTGTAGGGTTAAGCCTGTGTAAAAAGAATGGAAAAAGTATCGATTTTATAACAATGGACATGATGGATACGCGGAGATCACCAAAAATGTGGCAAAAATAAAGCCAGGGATTAGGCAAAACCCCAGATCTAGGGGTCTATTTACAATAATAAATAGTGAACGTTCCATCAAACAATATTACTGGACTAAAATTATGAACTCCAAATACTAAATTATCTCTCGTGCAAGTCTATTTCACCTCGGCTTGCGGCCTCGGTGAAACAAACATGCACTTGGGATAATTTAGTATGTGTCGTACATAATCCAGTATATATTGTATTTTAGATTGTCCACTATTTATATAATATGAAATCCTATTTCTTTCATACTTTTCATACATACGTATAAGAAAATATATCCCTTATTTTGACATAAGTTACATAAATGATGATCTCAAATGATCGAGGAATTATCCCGTTATCTTTTATTCTTGGAGGGGAAAATTTGAATAATAATTCTTTCGTAGAGTAAAATACAAAGAAAATATAGGTGAATTACATCAGCTTGCTCATTGAATATGCATGAGACTCTAAATACAACTGGTTAATAAAAAAAAGTGCAAAACTAAAAAAAAACTAAAAAAAAAACTAAAAAAAAAAATCATAACTTTGCCTTTTTTTTCTCAAAATTTTGATGAAATTTTCAGTGTTGTACTTGTTATATTTTACTGTACATTTCAAAACATCTGACTTTCAGCAAGCGGGGTCCTCCTTTAAGCTATACTTGCACTTGTAGATCTTATTCATTCATAATTGGTTCGTGAAACTTTATTATTTTAAGCTTTTTTTAATACTCAATGTAAAGGAGTTTCATGAATATGTAATATCATTCTGTTTTTCTGAGAAAAAAAGTAGAACAGTTCTTTTCTTTAAAGCTCTTTTTGACATGAGATTCAAATTTAGTAATTATTCGACAAACGAGTTCTCTTGACTGTACATGTATATAATCTTGGAAATATGAAATTCTGACTTCCTATGGTACTTTTGTATTAATTTTGGTTATACAATAATAAACAAGAAAACTTTCGAGATTGAGACAGAAACGAATTAACTTGAACTTTGTAAATCTATGCGAAAATTATTGGGACAAGTGGAGAAAGTGCGTCATAATTATGTTTTGTGCCACAATGAAGGGCCACTAAAAATGTGTTTATGTTATTGGAGGGACATGTCCTCACTCAAAATTCTGAATGCCACTCCTTCTCTAATTATCGTCAGCCAGCCCGCGATTTCTCTCTGTCCTCTATGTCTGTCTATGTCTGTCTATATGTCTGTATGCATGTTTCTCTCTTTGTCTGCCTATCTCTTCCTTTCTGTGCCCCCCCCTCTCTCTCTCTCTCTCTCTCTCTCTCTCTCTCTATTTCTCTCTTTCATTTTCATATTTCTCTCTGTTTCTACATCTGCCAGTAGTTACCGTTATACTTCGAACTTGTCTCATAGCTTGGCAAATATTTTCTTATAGCTCATGGCTATTAATACCGAGTCAACAAAGTCATGGTAACCCGGCCAACTTGGGAGGATCCAGGCGCAGCTTTACACCCCAATTACCGAGGCTCGCGATCATTGACGAGCGCACCTGATTTGCATAAATAAACAAGTGTAACAGCTACGAGCGAAAAAAAGTAAACAAATTTCAGCCAAAATAACAATTGTTAGATATAATTGACATGGAAACTTATCATATAAAGATGCTACAACATTAAACAATCCGTAGATTAGTTTAATTTTGTTATAGTAAGTTTTAAAATGTGGAATTTCGGGGGAAATACGAACGTCCGACATAGACACTCGAAAAGTTCACAAAACTCACCTAAATTCACCTTTTTTTCAAAACCGGCCACAAAATGAATTATGAGTATGACCGCAAAATATCATCTTATATCCCTCAAAATATTGTGCAGTATCATTTTGCGCTACGGTTTGTGTCAATAAATAACACAATCCAGCGTCAATGTTGGAAATGATCATTTCGCGGCATTTGGCGTACGACCCATTGCCGCCTGTATGTTAAATCCTCATTACAGTCCCGCGTGATCTAAATGGAGTGTGTGATGTTGAGCTGTGCGCACGTCAGGCTGCTGCGCACGGACGACGCGAGAATGGAGATCAGTGCATGTTGTGCATGGTATAATATTGTTCCTCATTTATGTTCCACGTGAGACTGCACCTCGTATTTGACACATTATTATTATTTCATTATTATTTTTTAGTCGAATCAGTTAAAAATATATATATTGTTTATATCTTCTTTTTTCTTTTTGTGGTGGCTTGGGATTTCTATGGTGTGGAAGGTCCATGCACATCAGTTTTCACCTAGCTCGTAATGAATTATTATGTGATATATTGTAGCCCTTTACCACTTAAAAATATATCAGTATTTATTGTTCCCCTTTTCTTCTTTGTGAGATTTCACCTTATATTTTATAAGTATCATAAACGATAAATTATCATTAAATGATATATATTCGTAATTAAATATGTATATTTGTAACAATTTTCTTGGGGCGCTGGATTACCATGTAGGCCTATATATTTCTATTTCCTTCAATGGCAGATCCAGGCGGGGCCGGCCCCCCCCTAGATTTGAAAACGCTCATGACCGTACGTTAAAATCTGAAAATTACGCGCCCCCCTCCCCCATCGGCGGGCACCCCCCCCCCCTCTCCCACATCCTGAAATCCTTGATCCGCCACTGATTTCATATTTTCATTGCTTCAAGATTCCAATAATTATATTTTGAGTACATCAAAACTCTCTGAATTTTTTTTCTAATAAATGGAATGAACAAGATTCAAATCTAATTGTGTGGATGCATATTTTATTTTCAGTGTTTACTGTCTGAGACATGTGTGGCTTTGTTGTTTGTTTTTTCAAAACATGTCTCATGACACCATTTGACTCCTAGTCAATGTATAGAGTACAGTGGGCAGTGGAGCCTGAGAGGGGTCATTTAAATAGCCATTTTAAAAAATGTGAAAATATCCATATTTTTCATCAGTTCAGCCTCCTCTCAAACGCCTTGGCCCAAGCATTGTAAACATACAGCACTTTTACATTTTCTCCCTCTTTTCTAACAAAAATTGGTTTCGAACCTACATTTACGGCATTTAATTATTCATTGAGATCAACACTCACTCAGCATCTCATCACCCACACATACTAAATACATTGTAAAGAGTGTAGAAGCAATGTTTATTTAAGATTTCTGTTATCAAAGACACTTTTATTTAAAAAAATAAAAGACATCAACAGTAGAGAGACTCGAGTCAGAACTACACATAGTGTTGTATTAAACATTTGTAAAAATGAGGCTGCACATGTTAAAATCTGTGAAACTTCTTAAATTACATCTTGTTTTCTGTGAACTATGGTATTTAAGCATGCATACAAAATAAAATTTGAAACTTAAGACGATAGAGAAAAAATATTCCTTTGCCGACTAGCGTAAAAACAGAAGAGAAAGAGGTGAGAGAACGAGAGAGAAAGAGGGGAGAGAACGAGAGAGAAAGAGGGAGAGAGAGAGAGGGAGAGAGAAGAAAGGAGGGTGGGGGAGAGAGGGGAAGTTACAGAATTGACTTGGTAGGAAATACACCTGATGGTGGTATCTCACTTCACTGAGATGGCTTTGAGATGAATTTTGCATTACTTTGAGACAATTTTGAGACCGTTTTGAAACTTGTCACAGAGACTCCCCCCCCCCCCCCCCCCCCCCTCCCTGCAACGTTTCATGAATCCCAGGAATTTCACAACCGTCTCAAAATAGTCCCAAATCCGTCTCCGTGACCGAAAAAACAAATCAGAGACATCTGAAAATTCCATTGCGGAGATGTCTCCGATACCCATTTCCGTTGTGAAGACAGATAAGGGACTACTTTGAGACAGTTTGAGAATCACGAGACTCATGAAACGTCTGTGAGAAGTCTCCGCGAGAAGTTTCAAAACTGTCTCAAAGCCGTCTTCGCAAAGTAAGATACCACCATGAGTAATGATTACAAGTATGTCATCATTAATTTTTTTTTTTTATCAACCCATGGTTTATAAACTTTAAAGAATACCAGTCTACTCACTTTATGACGGCAAAAATTAGTAATGATATATTTAAATTGTTCAATAAAGAATTAGGATAAATACCTTGGTAAAGACTGCCTGATATTCATGCGGAGTGGGAGTCTGTATTACAATGGACTTTAATAACTTTACAAAATTTTGTCTTTCATGTTGAGTATTTACACTTAATAGTTGCCTATTATCATGGCGGTAAAATCTATATAGTAGTACGTCGACTCTTCAACATGTTAAACGAAAGAGGGCTGATAACTGATGGCAATGGATAGTTTGGCCCGACTGAATACTGGCCTGATGAATGCTATTTATCAGGATCTCTTCTCTCTCTTCCTTCAGTGAGGTGCACAATGTAGGTTCCTGTAAAATAAAAGAGGGAGGGGGTCAGAAATTATTATTTAAAAAAAAAAAAAAAAAAAAAAATCAAAAAAAAAAATCAGTAAATAGGATAGAACCTTTGTTATCAAGACACGATGGAAAATGGATCTGCGGATATACTGTTTCAAATTTGTGTTATGACAAGTTCAAGAATATTAATTGACCCTAAATAACGATTGTTAAAAAATTACATAAATCAATGGAATACACATTGAATTAACAACCATCCAATGGATTGCATCCAGTAATTAAAAATAATTTCTCCAGAAGAGACTGTGAAATCTTTGTATTTATTTTTTTAGTCCAGTCTTCATATGGCTAGAATTATGTATGCAACTGGGTAGGCCTACGCTAACAGAACTGTATAACTCTGGCAATGCCAGCACATTAAATATATATATTTTCTTAATATATAAAAAAGAATATAACAACCGATTAAGAACATTGACCTCATGACTGAGCTAGATACTAGATTATATCGTATACAATACTCAAGTCTAAGTCAACAACGTATCTTTTGTCAGGCAGACACACATCATGTAGATACCTGTAAAATTAATAAATGCTAAAATATAGACATACAAACAAATATGTACGATTAGTTTTTATAATATACGCATATAACAATGTCATAACGTCACAAATACTTATGACCCAAAACTATCCATACATCGAATCCATAGGAATCACCTACCCCACGGCAATTATACAAAAATAGGGCTAAAGAGCTAAATTATGATATTCAACTGATTATGAAACCTTGTCCTGTACATGGTTACGCAAATAAGATATTTCAAAGAAAATAGAGCACAGCTAGGCCAAAAGGCGTGACAAAACAATGAAGGCTTTGAAGGGGAAAAATAGATAACAGTCATGAAATGAAATCAAAGAGCATGCATATGTATTTTTCATTCAAATAAATACTTTAAAAAAATATAGGCTAATAATTTTGATAATTCATCGTTCCCGCGCTCAGCTCAGCTCAGCTCAGCTACGACACGAACAAAACATCACTTCTCACCGCGCAAACACGAAACCCACGTCAGTTTAAACAAAAAATGAAGAGTGCAAAATCGGTCATTTCAGTGATTTTACATCTTGTTGAACAGCTTTTGAAAATCAACTACAATGATTCGGTAATTTCGAGCTCTAAAAATAATATAAAATCATGAATGCGGACAAATACTTCGAAATATGGGCTTCGAATCGCTTTGTTTTCTTCCAGCGATCACGTCCAAAACACTAAACCACACACGTGAGTGTGAACAGCTGATCGCGATGCATGCTGAGCTGTAGCGAGCCAGCTCTTCGAAGCACAGCGCATGCGCTCTACTTTCTTAAAAAGAAATGACGTCATTTCTCGAATTTCGTTGAGTCCATTTTCTCTTTGTAAAGGCCTGTACAAACTATGGTTTTCTCCAAAATATAAGACGGGCCCAGCGACACTAGCACCATATAAGGAATGAAGCCTCATGAATATGTAAATATACTTTTCATGATCGTAAGCATTTGCGCTAACGGATGTGTCAACAAATAGTAGATAGCTTGTTTTCGGTAAGTCTTGTTTGAAAACATGATGATATTCAAGTTTACCCCACGGAAATTCAATTATTTTTTCACAATATCGAATCGAATGATTATGTTCTTGTTGGAAAGTTTAGCACATGAAAGGCCGCCAAAGCGACGCAGTGACAAAACAAGATTTTGACTTTCATCGTCACTGTTTCGAACGCACGTAGAAGTTCGTTGGGAATTCAAAATAGAAGGCTCGCTAATGAGATGCAAATTGCACCGTAGCGCTGCGCCTGGATCATGTTTAAATGATGCTCTCAGTGCCTTTCGTTGGCTGATTCCACAGACACATTTATTTCCAAATCACGCCTGAAAACCCGTCGTTTGGACTGATTTTGCTACGTTATTTTCACTCCGATATAAATCAAAGGGTTTTTGAAGGAAGGTCGATAATCGCCACCTAAAAGGATTGTACATCTTTTATATTTTTTGGTTCTATCTGTGGATCTTGTGATATTTTCCAACATGGCGACCACTCAGCCCACAATGGTGGTAGCACCACAGGGTCAGACCCAAGTGGTGATACAGAGTAGACAACCCAATGCATGTCGAGCTGCTATTCCATCAATGCACATCGCTATGGCTGTAACCTGTTTGATTCTTAATATCTTTTTGCCTGGAATAGGTAAGTTCGACTTTTACTGCTCTTTATGTAAACCCCCTATCATGCCAGTGAAACAATGCCCACCCCCCCCAAAAAAAAACACCAACTAACAAAAACGTTACCATACTCGCCACGTTAATGGTCTGAATATTTGATTTTAATGATAATCAACGTAACATTCAGGACTTGATCACAAAAAAGCTTGCAGAATTGGTTGCCATTTAGAAAAAAAAAATCACCCAAACTCAACTATTTTATCGTTAATCATATTAACTTTGTAGGCTACTATTACAGATCATAATAATGTATTTTATTAAAAATATAAATATAAAGTGATTACCATGATTTGATTACTATGTGTTTTTTTTTTAAAATTTAACTGTAAAGGGATCAATCTTGATTTTCATTAGGCTAATAATTATATCTATCCAATGTTTGTCATTTTCTTGGGAGTCCAATATTCTAGCCGATTTGTTCACTGTACGCCTAACGTCATGATCCAACGGAATGGGGCATAATTATTGAGTTTTCTTTTCATCAGTATGGAAAATTACGGTCAGTTAAAGACTACCCTATAACAAAATAAAGGGTCAAAATGACTCCATTTTGGGTCTATTGGAGGTATACCACTGCCGCAAGTCCATCACCATATACACCCGGTATGACCCAAATTGACCAGGAATCCGCGTATGGCGCCATCTGGAATCAGAATAGTCAATAAAATGTGATTCCTAATTTTTAAAGTTGTCTTATCGCAGCTCCATTGAACGAATGAAAAAAGGAAAGGAAAGAATGAAATGTGGATATGTATTGGAAATCAGAATCCATCTACATGCTTCCCTAGAGGTGCAGGGGTCACACCATTCCTGTCATGAGGATCAGGGACCCAGATATATAATAATTGACACCATTGAAATTTGAACCTTTTCATAAGGCCAGTCAGACATCTCTATAATCTACCAGACTGCTTCCTCTACCTGACCATACAGTAAAAAAAAAAAAAAAAAAAAAACAACAACAAAACAAAACACCAAAACAAAAATCAAAACAAAACAAAATAAATAGAAAGATAAAAAAGAAGAAGAAAAACAAGAGAAGAAGAAGATTAGAAAAACACCCGAAACTTAAAAGAGAGAAGACAGCATAATACCGATAGGGAGGCTGTGGGGGCTTAATCCCTCACTCTGAATAAGGGCCATTATTATACCATTCACGAATTACAATGAAAAGAAAAAGAAGAAGAAGGAGAGAGAGAGAGAGAGAGAGAGAGAGAGAGAAAACATACCCGCAAACTCTGTTAGAAAATTTTGAGAACCTTTCACAACAATTTTTTGTTTAACCTGTTTGTAGTCACGTACCATTTATATTGCCATTTAAAGTGGTTAATGTTTATAATTGGATCATAATCCTTACGTTCATACTTCATTTCATAATCAGAATACCGTCGCAGTATTACCGGGCCGCGATGAAACGAAAGTCATCAATAATTATAGGGGAAAAATCGAGCCTATAATAAGTCTACAAATTGAACAAACATGAGAACATTTTATTCATTCCCTTAACCTGTCGTCCAGGTTTGGTACTTTTACCAACGTGCATTTCTCTGTATTTAGTTCTGTTAAATTACTGCTGTTCAAAGTGCACTATGCCACAAGTGCCATAGAAAACAAATTATTACAACGCAAATAATGAAAAAGCGACGGCGACCAAAAATGTGATGTTTGCCATATTAATACAAATTGACATAGGAACTTGTTTAAAGAGTGAAACGAGAAAAAAGAAAAGAATGAAAACAAGGACGGTGCTAAATCACTAAATAAGTTAGTTTTTCTATATACTGCCACTCCTATTTTTTTTTCAGTTTACGAACGCAGACACTTCTTTTCAGTGATTTAGTCTCTTTTGTGCCAAGAGCATTTAGTATTAAGTAGATTTTCCGACTTATAAGTCTTCATGATCATCGTAATATCAATATTATTATGACATACATGTATGAATAAAAGATGAAAACTGACCAAAATAATGAAGTTTGCATTAACTTTTCATAGATAATTATAATAATATCAAGAAAAACCGTCAAACATCTCTTGTTGTTGCATACCAAAATGCACGAGTTTCAACGATCACTCAATTTGCAGGGACGATTGTGGCAGGTTTTGCTGTGTTCTGCTGTGCCAACCCGGGTCAGTCTGACGGGGGTAAAGTCGGTACCTTCTGCCTGAACTTCTGGATTGGACTACTGCAGTTGTTTCTCACTCTCTTCCTCATTGGATGGATCTGGGCTATCATCTGGGGTACCATTATGATTGCTATGTCAGGTATGGTTATACGAATTAAAAATTGGTAAAACAATATAAGTTTTTCTACCGCTCCTAAACCAACCGATTGAGAGTCATTAATTCGATGTGAATAAAAAATAAAAAAACATAGTAACTTCGGTCTTGTTTCTCTCTCATTAGAGTTAATAGAGTACTTTCACAAACAAGACGGGAGTAAGATAGAGTGATTAATCTTTATGAATTTATTACAATTAAATAGAGGAATTATAGTAACAAACAAGATGTTTTTTTTTAGTAAGCTAACTTGAGATGGAATTTGCCTATAATTTTAACCCAAAATTTGCTATTTCCTCTTATTCTTACAACCATAACAACAGTAGTTGGGTGACGTTGCGTCCGTTCTGAAAAGACAACGACCGTCACGATTTAAACACTCTGCTTTTTCTTCCACCGTGTTTACGAAAGCTCTCTCGGTTATAACCAGAGGTGTCGATAATAATTTGACAACTTAAAAATTCATAATATGCATTACACAAAATATGTTTTAAAAAGCATTGGAAAGCACTATAAAACGATTAAACCTGGCATAAAAATATTATTAAACATACAAAATTGTCAAATCTTGTACATTTTTCACTTTTGCCCCTACCCTAATCCGAAACATGGACAAACTTATAACTGCAACTCGAATTTCTTTTGATGACCCTTTTGCTTTCCAAATACGGTATTTGAAAAGGGCCCTTTTGATTTTGGCAGTGAGTATTGTGAGTTTAGTGGAGCACTATGCCCTTTTTGAGTGGGTGTGTCAATAATAATTGCGAGTAATCGTGGTCATGATGGTGGTTATGTACAATAAACTTTTCAAGATGTGTGACAGCAGCAAAGAGAAATGCCCCAAAATAACAGATTCCTTAAAACATTTGTAAAACTGGGAAATGGGTTAGAATGTCCTAGGAACCTCGTCGATCGGTCGTCTTTCGTCTCAGGGAGGGGGGGGGGGTTAATGTTTTGCTTCTGTTTCGTTCTACTCTCTGAATGTCAATGTAAAAGAGTCCTTTTCCGAAAGAAAAAAAAAAAAAAAAAAAAAAAAAAGGGGGGGGGGGGAGAGAAGAGAAATGGACGGGCGACCCGATCAACACCCTGAACCTTAACCATATGGCTGATACATGATGACCTAAAAAATCTATACACTACCGCTTCCCCCCCCCCTCCCCGCTTATCAAAAGGCCAGCGTAACGTGACATTTTTTTAAATGTACCTTTTTGCTCGCTCGGGGTGTGACGGCAAAAATTTGAGTGTACCAAAATCTGAAATTCCAATTTTGGGCCCCTCCCCCCTAATAACATCCTGGATCGCCACTGAGTCTCCTCAGTGGTTGTGGGAGGGAAGGGGTAAGCTCCTCCCCCCACATCTTCAGTAACAATATCATATCATTCTACTCCACGTGAAATGTAATCTAACGTATGACATTAAATCTTAACATAAAGACGCGTCCATTATTGGGGGAGGGAACGCAACATTACATTCATGAGTTTAGTGGAAATGCACGCAGCTGAAAAACAAACCCGCGCTAACGGCGGAAGCGACCGATTGACAATTGCAGGCAATTATTACTTAGCGCAAAAAACTCGCCTAAGAAAACTCCCTGTCGGTAAATATGGAATTGTCAGTCGATCCGTTCGAGGAAATTAGTCCTGGACATGAAATAAATAATTGAACTTTATCATAGTTTTCGTAGGTAGATGCTTCAGACCAGATTGGGGAAAAAGACATTTTGGCAAGCCTATAACACCATTGTGCTAAAGTTGTAATCAGAATCTTTATTTCACATAGATTGATGTTCTAACGATTATTGATATAAATAGTGATCTTGTCACATCTTGCGAAGACGCCGTCCACATTCGATATGCATGTGATATGCGGAAATATTGACCCATCGAGTAAAGATTCGTTTGTGATAATGTTAAAGTGACAGGACTTTTTTTTAACCAATCGAGATGAATGTACCATATTTGAAAAGCTGAGAATTCAAGCTTTTAAAACTGCTTGATCATTAAGGTGTAATATAATTATGCGTAATCGAGGAAGATGACTATGCAGCGTATGAGCTATTTTGAGAGCAAAATTGGCCACATTGTACAGAATTTGATCTTACTAGGATTTCGAATTGACACAAGTGACAGGACTTTTTTTCCCCTTTGCAATAAGTTATTCCTATTTTTGAAAAATCCGGACTCTTAGCGTACTTATTCAAGTTGATCATTTCTTTGAAAAGATAGTTGCTCGCCATAATCAAGAAAACAAAGTGAAAAAACTGTGCAAAATACAAAAAGGTCTATGGTCGCGTTCGCTTTGCGTAGAGTGATAGCGCCCTCTTCCCCTTAAGTTTACAACTAGAATTGATATGCACCATCATATACAGGGGGGGGGGGGTAGGTTACTTTGGTGGCTGGTCGATCGTCGATTGTTGTATGTATTTTTTAATTATCATTTTTAATCGCGGGATCTACTCTGAAGAAAAGTTTGAGTGAATTGCAATAGATATTGTGCCGTAAACAGAATCCCTCTGTCAGCGAGTGAAACGGTTGAAAATAAACAAACAAACAAACAAACCTCTTTCAAACGGGGAGGGGGGCTTTTAAATGTAGAGTGGTAAACTAACGCCTTCACATTGATAAAGTATGGAATCATGACAGGGAGGCTTGGATGCATTAACCATAATGTTCCGGATTCTTAAAACCAGAAAGATGTCAATTTAGAATGTCATCTAACCAACATCAGTCAATATATTAAATGAGATTTAAATAAACATCTTGATTTGTTCTACGCAGCCGAATACCACCAACCAGGCGCACTCAGCACGACCCAAACAGTGGTTACCACTAATGCAACTGTTGTCACAACCCCAAATCAACAACAAATGCAATTCGTGCAACAGCCACAACAAGGCTACAACCAACCTCCTCAACAATATGGCCAACAACCACCCTACGATGCACCACCCGTTTACAATGAAGAGCCACCCAAGCAAGAGAAATATTAATACGTTGCAACAAATAAAAGTAATGAAATTTCGCCTTCCTTTTACAATGAGATTGAAATATCAAGATTAGCGACAGCACATCAAAAAAAGTCTTTGGATGTTTTCATTACCCGGATCATGACCTTGAAAATTACATTAAAATCCCAAGCCAGGATATTTCCTATTGAAAATATAATTATACAAGTATTCCTCGTAATAAAAAAATGTATTTACTATTGAACATAATGTCCTGACAGTTTTTCTTTATTATTGTGTATTTCATAATAATTTCATAATAACACTGATTAACAGAAATGTCTGTTAAAGCAACATAATAATAATTTGTATATCAATATGAATTTTAAATTTTGGAAGCAGAGATATAATATTACAGAGAGTTATTTTTTATGATCCGGTCTAAAAAATGATTTATTGATTATTCAGTGTATTCATTCTTCTCTTTCAATAAAATAACATTTTTATGTAAATTTGGTAAAATTGTAAGATTTTGTGATTAATCATTATTTTTATAATTGCATTTATCAAGACAAGGGAAAAATGTAGGCCTATATGGAACTTTTTACAAAAATGCATGAAATAATCATGATTTTATGATTTTAAACTTTCATCCAAAATCATGCTGTTTTGTATTGTATTCATTTACGACTATATAGGGGATATTCCATTATTTTTTTCTTTTCCTCTTTCGCCCTTTTTTTATTAGATATTCATTCCTAATGCTACATGTCAATATTTATAGATGTATGATTTAAAGAGAGAGAGAGAGAGAGAGAGAGAGAGAGAGAGAACCCCCCCCCCCAAAAAAAAGAAAACATTGGGCCGGGATACATAAATTCATTGTTGCTGGATTTATATAATTTAGATGTAATTTTAGATTACGAACACTCTAAAAACTGCTATTTTTAGCACTTCAGAGGCTGAAATCAGCACTTTTTAAGAGCTTGTATAGTGACTGCACTCAAAGTGCTGTTTAACTGCATTCAAAGTGCCGTTTTAGCACGTTCACGTGAGCTGAACTTTCAGCAAAAATGGGCAAAAAACGGCGTGACTTCGAACCTGGGTCCCCTGGATGAGAAGCGCTTACGAGCACGTTAGACCAATTCACATCTCGCGATTGCTAGCAGATCATATTGTTTCATGATGAACTTTCTTCAAAGTTGCCATAATTATCTACTATTCTTTCATAATTCAAGCAAGTTAGGGAGATCTCCGTTGGTCTATTGGTAACGTCAGCAGTACTCTTCCATGTCAAGGTGGAACCCGGTTTGAATCCCATACCGACATTGAACATTTTTTAGTTCATAAATTAACACTTGGGCAAGTGCTAAAATAGCACTTCAGGTGCTGATATAGCACTTCAAATGCAGTCACTATACGAGCACCCAGAAATTAGCACTTCAGTTTTTAGAGTGTAGAAACTGCCTTTGTTGCTTGAATTGATGTGCAACACAAAATGTGAAATCCTTTATGGTTGTTTGGATTTGATTTTCAAGTTTTTCAGAATGTACATTTGTGAATATTATACCATCATTAAGACATTTTATGAGCATAGACTTTGATATTTCATTATAGGATGATTGATTGATTGATTCTAGTTTATTTTACTTGACTGCCAATAAAGCATGAAATAGATAAAGATATTTTGTTGACGTTATGATAATTGTTTAACCAATGTATTTACAGTAGATCTTCTTATTAAACTTGATGTATCAACATTAAGCTCATGATGGCTGCATTATTTTGTATAAACTGACGGTTATTACATGTAATTTGAAAGAAATTTCAATTTTTATAACTAAATCGAAATATATGTAATAATCGATTATCATAAAAGCGTTTAGATATTGTGGTGTGAGTATGTTATTTCATGTCTTTGTAGTATTATTTTTCATAATACACGCATGTATCAAACAGTATCATGCAAATAAGTATTATAATATCATTTCACTTTCAAGAAATTATGAACAAACAATGGTTGTACTATAAATTATGTTTTATTATTCAACAGAATATTCCAATAAAGTGAAAAATCATTTATTTCTTGTTATATGCCTTCCTTTCTATATGACGAATAAATAAGTTGTTTCTCTAATTACACCTTTTTACCATAGAATTCAAATAAACTTAATAAAGGTAAATTACAATCTATTCGGAACATGTGGTGCATTTATTGAATATCAATAACTTTGGTACATTTTTTATTAAACTTTTTTTTTTCATTTAGTTTAGTCCAAAAGGTGTTTTTAAGTTAAATTAGACCGTATTATGATAATTTACTGAAGTTCAATCTTTCCTTAAAATGGCGTGGAAAAGTAAAATTGGCAAAGTATGATTCAAAAGAAGGAGAAGTATAGAAAAGGGAAGGCTAGATATAAATCTAATATACATATATAACATATTTTTATGTATATCATATTTGACATAAATATTATATATGATATACTATATATTATATAATATACATTATGTATATTATATATTATATTTATCATAGTAAGGAGAGAGAGATAGAGAGAGAGAGAGAGAGAGAGAGAGAGAGAGAGAGAGAGAGAGAGAGAAAGAGTGGAGAGTGGTGGGAGAGTGTTATGATGAGAGAGGGAACAGAGAGGTAAAATGAAGAAAGAGAATATAGTTATGATAATAATAAGCTATTATATAGGATAGGAAACGAGAGAGAGAGAAAGAGAGAGAGAGAGAGAGAGAGAGAGAGAGAGAGAGAGAGAGAGAGGGAGGGAGAGAGAGAGAGAGAGAAAAAAGAGGGCGTGGTTGGAGGGCGGGGAGGTGAACACGGTGAAAGCTAGCCTATCTGATATGCGCCGGGCTAGTGGGCAAGTTACTGGTCGCGCGAAGGAGACTGACTGACGGGCGAGGGCGAAGCCCGAGATCGTCAGGCGAGGGCGTTAGCTCGGGCTGACGCCCTCGCCCGTCAGTAGTTTGCCCACTAGCCCGACGCATATCGGATAGGCTAGGTGAAAGCAGAATACGATGCACTATGACAATACTTATACAGTGTGTTCGTAAAAAAGTAACCGAAGTTGGAAGGTCAGTCATTTCAAAAGTACATGGTTTATTCTGGTGATTTCTTTACTAAAATACTAAGTAACTCATCAGCTTTAATTTAAGACATTGTTGACGTACAAACTGTCATTGGTTACAGAGTTAGGGTCCTTTGAAGGTGACAGGTACAAAACCCATTTCCCCAAGTTTTCGGTTTGTAGGGTATGAAACATTCCCTTTTAAAGTAGTTGGTGTCATTGGGTCTTTTTCAGCAAGTTTCAGTGAAATGTCATCTCATTTGCTAAAGTGGATTTCTCACTGGTAATGAGATGCGTTCTTGATCATGAATCTCCGGAGTCTCGGAGAGGTCGCCGCGCCATCTCATGAGTCTCCAGGAAGTCACGAGAAAACCAAACAAATGACAAACATGTTCAATTTTTTTTTAGCAGACTTCTTTCAGACGCGAGCAAGTCTCTGTGACGTCTCTGCAGGGTTGCCGTGACAGGCGCTGATCCAGGGGACTGAGCGGGCCCGGGGCCCCCTAAGCCGCCCCCCCCAAAAAAAACATTATGGAAAGTTTAAGGGCTAAACGGGCATATCCCGATTCTTCACACAAACCGAAACTGGTCGCTGAAACTGACCTTTGGACTCTAAGCTTATAAAACGCGAGTGAATGTACGTGACGTCACACATCGACTCTATTTCTGCCGAATTTATCATATTTACTGTCCAACTGTTTGGCAATGATGATTACTCATAAATACTCAATATTTTCGGAAACACATCATGCACATTATACACTATAAAAAATATATGTATTTTTACAGCAAATCTGCTGTCAGCAGGGTCGCCATAAAAAAATGTAATTAAAAAAACAGTTTTGTTGTAAGTTTCTCCTGCAAATAATTAATAAATAATGTTGGTAAACAAATCACAAGAATGAACCATGTATTGTTTAAATGACTGACCTTTGAATTACAGTTACCTTTTTTTAGGAACACACTGTATATCAAATATAATACACCAGTTGAGTGCATACTTTCCTTGTTGTTATCACTGTAAATATGCCTGTCAGAATATAAACGTGAACTTGTTTACATGATACATGTACTGTCCGAGTGGTAAACCAGCTGGTTATAGTGATCATCTAGTATCGTTATAACAATCAATGTATGAATTGTCGTCTGCATGAATATCATCACGTCTATTACTGTCATAATTCTCACAACTATAATATTGCAGCTACATATGAAACCATCGGTCGACGTATATTGTGGTGGTAGTACAGCTACAGTGGATACATATTTTACATCTTCAAAATAAATCATGGCACAACAACAGACTACGGTCGTCTTAGCTCCGACCCAGCCCTCGGTTCAGACAGCGGTGGTAATACACAAGAAAGAAGGCAATGCATGTCGAGCAGCTATTCCTGCTATGCCAATGATCATGGCTGTTTTCTGTCTTATTTTGAACATTTTCGCTCCAGGAATAGGTAAGATATACAAGGATTTATTTCTAAAATGTCTGAAAATTAATGATATTGATATTCATTAGTCTACATACTCACTTTGCCCTGTTTTGAAATTACATTTAAACAACCTACAAATATGATACAGCCAGCATCGAAATTAAGAAAGCCCAAATATTACAGATTAATGTAAAATATTAAAATGTACATGTACATAACTCTAGCCTATTGTAACGAGTATAGTACAAGCATGCCCCTTTAAACTCATACAAGAACAAACTACATGGTTGCCTTCACCATCCTCAACAGGAACGTTGTGATGGTTTACATATTAATATAAACATATCACAGCATGTATAGGTATGTGTGTTTTGGTTTTGGTTACCTGTTGAATTATTTGGGTTGTAGAAGGAATTCTAAATCTGCCACGCCTCAAAAATTCACAAAAGAACCGCTGCACTGTGTAGGCCTATTCACAATAATATATTGAACACTTTGGGGTCGTTTGAAAGTGTACGGGTACGTGACGTTCATTCTTAAAGGGAATGTTCACCCTAGGTTTAAATTGGTTTTAAAAAATGCAGAAAAATAAAAGAAAAATATGTGTAAAGGTTTGGAGAAAATCGACCAAAAAATAACGAAGTTATGAATATTTAAAGTTTTGATTTTGTGACGTCACATGCGAGCAGTTCTCCTATGTGTTAGAGTGTAAATTCCATAAAGTGTCAGGTTTTTTTTTTCAGAAGACAATTAATTATTTCACCTGTGCGGTCGACACTTCATCAAACATATGTGCCTCTATCAAATTGACCCATTCCTTTATCAAGAACCGTGAAAAAAAGACATATTTATGGAATTTACATACACAACACATGGGAGAGCTGCTCGCACGTGACGTCACAGAATCAAAACTTTAAATATTCATAACTTCGCTATTTTTTGGTCGATTTTCTTCAAACTTTCATTCATATTTTTTTTTTTTTTTCCTGCATTATTTTAAAACCAATAAAATTCCAGGGTGAACTTCCCCTTTAAATTTTTGCTTTGTACATTGGAAAAAAGAAGAAAAAAAAGGAAAAAACAAAAAACAAAACAAAACAAAACAAAACAACGGAATATCTCCAATATTATCCAAAAATATATTAACCCAGCAATGATATTAAAAAAGATGTATTGTGGTTAACTTGATTTTATTTGTACTTTCAAGCAAGATGTAAACAATTTTCCTGTATAGACAGTAATAAATAATTGGAATGAAAATGGAATGTAACCGAATTCAATATAATTATACGGTTTCGAAAACTGTGGATCTCCTTTATTATCTTTGACTTCAAAATTTATATTACAACCTATTACTCAGCCACCCCAGAAAAATATACTCATTGAAAACCATCAAAATTTACTTATTGATGACAGGATATAATGTTTGTGCCAGTCTTAAGATAATTATGATTGAATGTATTTTGTCTTGTCAAATTGTATTAAAAATAATATTGATACTAATTTCAGCCTGATAATTGAAATGATTGAAGAACTCTAATACCGTTGTCCAGCTCCATAATTATGTACTGTGTAAAGTTATTGTTGCAGTATGATATTTGGACCGCATACATGGTTCATAATTTTATTGAAAAGTTTTAACATGAACATGATGGAAGCGAAGGCATTTATAGCCTTGAATATAATGTTATATCGACAAAGGATGTTTTGCATTATTATTGTTTGCGATGTTTATGAATACATTTCGATTGTAATATGACAAATATATAATGAGATTGACGGGGAAAGCGTCTCTGGTTTCTGCATTTAAACTAATTATTACATCCAGGTACATTGTAAAGTGTGAGAATAATCATTTCCAATCGTGTTTTGTTTTGATTGAACTTTGAACTAAAACACGATATTGATATACATGTGCATTGCAATTTGTTGTGTAATATGAACACGGATAGTAGAACGGTTTATTCACCAACAATAGGCAGGAAGGATACATTGGCGTTGCCATGGAAACAGACAAAAATCTCACTTGGTGGCTTGCCATCGCTCTGGCTTTGCTTGGGGAGGGGGGGGGGGGGGGGGGTGTAGGAACAAATTTGATGACAAGATATAATAGATTTAAAGGTCTAAAAAGACATTTTGCAATCTGTCGAAAATACATATTTAAACAGACAAAAGGAGAAATTAAACGTTTGCACACATTTTCAGCATGGTTTGAGACTCCTCGATCTTTGACAAATATAGATCAAGTGGGTCTAATTTCTTTAATAGATATTACGTGTTCCGTTAACTCAAAATTTCTGGACTACTAGTATATGAATTCCAAATACTAAATTATCCCTCGTGCAGGTCTACTCTATCTTAGCCCATTTGCACGGGAAAATGAAAATTAACATTATTCGTGCACATTGCCCAGTATATGTTGCATGATATTACCCTGCAATATCTATATAATAATTTATTATTAATTCTTTGTTATTTACAGTAATTGCAATATAGGCCTTCCGTATATGAGATGTCGATTTGTGTTTTGACAACTTCTGAGCAAAAACTTTGTTAGTGAGTCTGTAACTTCATCATTGTTGATGAATTGTGGAGCAGACTGTTACTCACAAAGCCTGTAACAGTATATGAGGCAAGATCCTTGAAAACCACGGGAAATGATTCACTGTTACCATGGTTACAATGGTTAGGTTAAATTGATCAAAATATCTTTCTTTTCATGAAATGAGACTATGAATTTGAGGAAAATGATCAGGCTATCATGGCTATGTGTTTGAAAACAAAATTATCACTGACTACATTTTATTTAGAGAACTTAAGGTTAATGGGCAGGTCTATGTGATAAGTATTGACATATTTCATGATTATATCCATAATCTTGTTATGAGAGATTTTCAAAACTGTCCCTAAATGTTTCATTTTCCCGTTTCCATGGACACTATATGATCATGAAAATTTGCTCATTCTTGAATCATCATATTAAAACGGTATACTGCTTTTATAACGTACATGTATATAGCCTTCATAGTAATCACTTGAATGTGAATGGATTATAATATTGTATAGGTTTATTGATTAATATGATTCCTGAGCAATATGAAGAGGCAATGAATGTGTTTCATTTCTTATTTTTTGTTGATTTGTCTGTTTTTCCAGCTTGCCCCTCACTCCGCTCCATGTCGTACCCTCTTTTGTATTACTCAATCATAAATTTCATATCATAAAAAAACTTCCTAGCCTATACCTTTATCTTTTTCTGAATTGATTTTTATCTCTCTCTGTCTTTCTCTCTCGTTACCTCTCTTGCTCACCTTATGCTGTGTTAACTATCTTTCCTCTTTTCAGTTTCCCTCTCTCCGATTAAAGTGTAACTTTTTTCCTCTCCCACTGTTTCTCACATTTTCTTTTATCAACTATACACGGCAAAAACTGTGGTGTTAAAAATAACACTACCAGTGTTGATTTTAACACCGACGTGGTGTTCTGAGAGGACCGCACCAACTAGTGTTAATTAACACCAGACTTTGGTGTCACGTTTTTAACACCCATTAGGTGTTGATTATATTACACCCATAATGGTGTAAAGTACCACTGCAAGTGTTGATTTAACACTGATGTGGTGTTCTGAGGAGACCGCACCAACCGGTGTTAATGAACACCACTCTTTGGTGTTCACTATTCAACACTTAAAGGGTGTTGACTTATTGACACTATTGAGGTGTTAATTTGACACTATTTTGTGTTCTCACAAGACTACTCCAGGTTTGAGGATGGTAAGGCATTTATCGTGATTATTGATAATAAAAAAGGCAGTTATAGTGTCATTCGGCAACGGATGACAGGGTCTCGCTCTCGTGGTGATTTCCATAATTGCTGTTAGTCTTATGTCGGGTTTTTTAAACAAAATAATCTTCATGATATGTAGCAAAATATGGTTTTTTACAGCAAAATAATGAATTGTATGACTTATAAGCCGTCAACAACTAAGTGCGTAGAGTCCCCCCCCCCCCCCCCCCCCACAGTAGATCGATGTACACGCGCATTGGTCTAATAGCACTGTAGTGCCAGGGGTGGTAGTGCATGTCTGTACTTAATTTAGCTGACAATGTAACTGCCTTTTTTATTATCAATAATCACGATAAATGTCTTACCATCTCTTTCAAAGTCACCATAGCTCCGAACAAAAGATACAATATTTTTAACTCCTCCAACCACCACGCAAACAATTATGACGGTCTCTGGATTTAGGTGGCTTTCTGAATCTCAAGCGCGACGGGAAAATAACGGATTGCGGATCTTCTAAAAAATATCACGTCCGACTTTCAACCAATCATGAAGCTAGATTTTTTTTTGCGCATGCCCAATTCTGACTTTTCTAACACCCGTCTGGTGTTAATATCGATAAAAGTATAAACCGGCCTTGGGAATGCTACGGAAATGACACCCGTTTGGTGTTATTTTACACCAAATTTAACACTAGAAACCCGACACCACATCAGGTGTTGATTTTCATCCCGTTTTTTACCCACTGGTGTTAATCTTACAATAAGAATAACGCCGCAATGCTTAATACCAGCTTGGTGTTCAACATTTAACACCCTCTGGTGTTAATCTAACACTGAAAGTAACACCACATGCTTAACACCAGCTGGTGTGTGCACCATTTAACACCGGCGTTCTTAGCAGTGTATATATATTTCCCTTTCATCTTCGTTCTCTGCTCTCTCTCTTTTTCTTCTCTGGTAGTCCTTCTCTTTCTCACCTTATTTTGATTTGTTAATCTATTTCCCCATATCAGTTCCCCTTCTACCCCTCTCTCTCCCTCCCTATTTAATTTATTTTCTTTCTCACCCTTTCTGTATTACTTTTTTCACTCTTTCAGTTTTTCTTTCTTTATGGTCCGCTTCTTTCTCTCTCTCTCTCTCCATCCCTTTCTTGCCCTTTTTAACCTATATTTTCACTTCCTTGATTATATTACCCATAACAAAACTTTAATTTTCATGATGGCGTGTGCATTTTTTTCATATCCCCATACAGGTACATAATCGCTGGGTTACTGTGTTCGCTGTGGCAACCCAGGCCAGTCTGGAGGGGTAAATGTGAACTGATGTGCCTGAACCTCTTTGTGGGCTACTGCAGTTAGTATTGACTGTAATCATCGTTGGATGGATCTGGTTATCATGTGGGGAATAGCTTTCATCGCATGTCACGTAATAATTTTTTAAAAAACATTATTACTATTATCTCATTATTCTAAATGTATTATCGTAATTGTTATAATAATATTTAGAATTTGATATTTGTGATAATATATCAGCATCATTAGCATGATTAGTTAATATTGAATAATTATTCTTAAATATAATGTTATCATATGGAAATGAGGCAGTTAATTAAAAGTCATTGAAAGAATGATTAAAAAAGCGTGCAAAAAAACAAAAAACAAAACAAAACAACAACAAATATTTTTAGATATGATTTATAAGTTGATGCGGCTGCAGTGTTAAAGTCCTTCTTTATTATTTTTTTATCAGTCGTACAATTTCATAATTATTTTGTTGATTTGCGGTTTGTAGAATGTTATCATCCACAAACTACTCAAATTATTGTTGCTAAGTAATATATATATTATATTCTTTTGTTTCGGTTAAGAATTAGAAATTAAATGATGAAAAATAATTGGACATTGTTTCCTCAAATAGTAGATTTACGTAGAGCATTATGCCTGTTATATAACGTGTGCTTTGTGAAATAAACTTTAAAAGAGAATAGAAATAACCATTTACCATCTCTTTCTATAGTAGTTTCAAAACGCTTTCACTACGAGATGATGCATAATTAACGATTTTTTTCTTCTTCAAAAGCTTCACATTATGAGGTTGTCATGCAACCGCACCAATGCCAATTTAACTGATATATCAATCAAGGTTGTTAAATTGCTTTTCTAGCATGCACGTCATGCCCTAAATAGATCGGATGCAAATGTTTGGATACTAAGGGATCATGATAATTTGGGAACACTTTTATTCCGTTTCTCATCATGGTGTAATGAGCAAATGCCGTAAATTTTTAGATGCATATAAATTGTTCTTTGCCAATTATCACCATCATGACACGCAAGGATCCTATATATATATTACATAATGGTTTCTCTATCAGTCATTAGCTCTGATACTTAAAGTAAATATGGGTCAAAATGATGTAAGTATGGTTCATTGGACCTTTCTGAATGAAGTTACACTGTAAAAATACTGTAAAATAACATGTTTTTTGGCTTGTAATAATACAGCTTTTGGTTTTTTTAATATTACGATATTTTCTCGTAAATGACAGATAATTTGTAATTTTTAGAGTCGACTTGAATTTTACATTACCAGCTCATGCAACTGTCAATAAACAGGAAATGGCATATTCATACAACTTTCCTGCTCGTTTACGAATTATTCCCGTAATTTCAGTTTCCCGTAACCAGATTTATCTTTGTCAAAAAACAGCAAGTTCTTTCCAAAACAATATTACTCTTAATAAACAAGTTTCTGTATATCAACGAGCTTCCTTTTTCTAGACGTGTTAGTTCTGAATCATTACAGAGTTTCCTGTCAAAAGACAATTTTCTTTTTCAAAAAGGAAGAAGAAACAAACTACTACAAATCAGTTTTCTTGATCTGAACGATGTTCCTGTTAATTTCAACCTTGTCTTATTTTATAGTTCATTATGTGATCATGATATTCATTAATATGACTGGAAGTGCTTCAACCGTGGATCGTTGCACTAACCATGAAAATGTCACTTACATAGGGTTGGGTTATATAGGCTAACACTTAATTGAAGTTGTCAAAGATTAGGTGTAGGATTTAGGATTAAGAATTAGGTGTAGGATTTAGGATTAGGATTTAGGATTAGGGACATGATTAGGCATGAATGGTCAATCCCATATGATGTTGGATCATGTTTTTTTTTGTTTCAAAAATATTATTATGTGATAAAAAACAGGAAAAAACTGTAAATTTACAGGGTTGTAAATTTACAAGGTGGTCAATAACGTGAACCTGTAAATTTACATTATCTGTAAAATAACTAACTGGAAGCTGTGGAAAAACGGGCACTCCTGGCATCCCGACTGCCAGGAAATTTCCTGTTAAAAAACGGTGAAATTTTTTACAGTGTATAAGTAATGCGTTTATTCTGATCCATCATTTCCCTTTCCATCGGTATGGATCTAAACTTACACATCGTTTTTAAAAGGAAACCTCATTCAGGATCTTAAAAATTATCTTTCCAGCTAATGCTATAATCATAATTGCAAACCTTTAGGTCAGACGGGGATCGCCTGAGATTTTGTAGCTCATTGGTCAGTTAAATCGCAGAGATATTAATCAGGCGCGGATACAGGGCAGTGGCGGATCCACGATTTTAAAATAGAGGGGGCGCCAAGCCTGATATAGGGGGTGAGCTGCCGAAATTTTCAGATTTTAACATGTGCAGTCAATGAGTGGTTCACAAATTATAGAGGGGGCAAGCGTCACCTGCGCCCCCGCCTGGATCCGCCACTGCAGGGGGGGGGGGGCGACGGTCCCGTCCCCACCAGCTCGGCCGGCGTGAAGGGAAAAAATTGGGTGTACACAAATCTGAAATTCCAATTTGGGCCCGCTCTCATGAAATCCTGTATCCCCACAGTTAACTGAATATCACCATATAGTTAAGCATCCCTTTGAGGTAAGCAAAGTTAACACTGCAGTTTATGGAGGGAAAATAATCACCTTTTTTTTTCTTATTGTACATGAATGATGCTCATGAAAATATTCCTGCGTAATATATACAGAGTTTTCGTACTTAATATGTCGGTTTCTCTTTCGTATGCTTTTATTTTAGATGACTATGAACAGACTAATAAGACCACCACCACACTTGTAACGACAAGAAACCTGGACCTCAAGCACTGACAGTCACTCAGACAACCAGCCACAGATACAGCCACAGCCTTATTATCCACAACCACAGGTTACGACCAGCCACACCCACAACAAGGCTACGCTCCTCCCCCAACAGCAAGGCTACGCTCCACCCCCACAGCAAGGCTATGCTCCTTCCCCACAACAAGGATACACCCCACAACAGCGCTTATGCCCCGGCCTCATCAAGGCACAGCACCACCCCTCGAGAGCAACTCGCCGCCCACAAGTTACCCGCAACAACATGCGTACAACCCTTACAACCAATCGGATCAACAGCAACCTCCGCCCTACATGCCCAATGAACTACCTCCAAAGAAGTCATGAATGAAGAGAAACTATTTTTTAAAATAAAACAAACTTGCCTTTTTTGACGAAATGCTTCCTCCGTATTCGTGATATACGTAGAAGCTTAGACTCTATGAGAAATTATATAATACAGTTGTGCTCATAAAGCTTGTATTCATACCCCTGTATGAAGTTTTTTAGTCGTGCTGCAAACTGGATGTGTTTCGTCACACTTCTGTTGATAAGTATGCAACCAACAACTAAAAAATTTGAAATTTTGACAAATTTGTATTTCAGGGGTATTTTATTGACAGATTTATGGGAAAACACCATGTTCATAAGTATTTATACCCTAGGGGTACTCGGTCCAAATTATTGCTTAATAACCACAATTGTAAAGTTTTTTTTCTCGAAAAACCACCTGGAAATAGTTCTTGCAAGTGTCCACAAACCCTTTTTTTAGGTCTTCTGTGCTGAAGTTTGTCCCGTGAGTCCTCTGTAGAAACCTCCAGGCTGACTCAGGTTGCATAGTCTTTGAGCCATTATGTGACTCTTCACCTTCCGAGACACATTTCCAGGGGGGGTTCTTGTCAGGCTTCAAATTTTTTCACACCAGATCGTTCATTACGATTGCCCTTGATCCACTTCTTGACGAAATTGGCCATATGCATTGGAACATTGTCGTTGTGGTATGTCAAATACTGTCCAAGTTAACCTTTATAAGAATACTTCTGCATGCTTTCATCCAGTATCTTAATAAAATCGTCTTATAAGGAAGCCTCCTATTCTTAAGAGATTTCCAGTGCACCAGCAAGAATAAAACCATAATGGTTACATTAGCGATGTCATGTGCTATAATCAGACAATGTTCTTTAAGTTGAAGAAATCTAATTACTCCAATCAACTTATAAAATTATTGCACGAAATTTATATATCTGTTTAATTGAGCTGAGGAACTGCCCAACAGCCTTCGGTGGGACTGACTGCAAAGCTTGGGTCTTTATATGAGGCACTTTCTATACAGGGTCACCTCTATGCAGTATTCGCTTTTGTGATACCTTCATCTCTGGCTGGTCAGTGGTTTCCATACTGACCTTGGTTATGCATTGTATGTAGTTTAGGGCCTTTTAAAGGGATGGTAATTAGCCATTCAAGAAGATATCTGGATTTTCTGTCATGCCCATTGAGGTTTTTCCAAAGAGTTCACACGTGGCACCTCTAAAGAAGCTGCATAAGTGACCAGAAAATGTGGATAGTGCGGCTATTGTATTTCAGCAACATTGAATATTAATGTTCCGAAGTGAAAAATCCAAAGTCCTGACAAAATCTCAGAAAAATCTGTCTGTGGAGCTGCAGACTCACATGATGGGCTCGAAGACCATGCAACCTGAGTCAGCCTGGACGTTCTACATAGAACTCCCGGAAAACCCTGGACTCTGGCAAGAACCATTTTAGGTGGTTATTTCAAGGAAAAAATACAATCGTGGTTATTAAGCAATAAATTTACTGAGTACCCCTAGGGTATGAATATACTAACGAACATGGTGTTTTCCATATAAATCTGTCAATAAAATACCCCTGGAATTTGTTGGTAGCATACATTCAGAATGTTTGATGAAGCACATCCAGTTAACAACACGACTCAAAAACGTAAAAATGACTGGGGTATGAAATATATGAGCATATAATATATATATATTATATATATTTATAGTAAATAGTGGTAGAAAATTCGCGTCGTCATTGGATAGATCAGTACACGTGACCTACCTAAAAAGTTAATTGTACATATGTACAATATATCTTTCGGTTTTTGTAGGGTAAAGCCGTGTTAAATGAATGGGGAGAGTATCGATTCTATTGATTGCCTTGTTGCGCGAGCGCGTAATAACAGTAAAATGTTGCGAACAACAGCTATAAACAATGGATACGCAGAGCAACAAAATACGTCACAATAGCTAAATCTGCACCAAAATTTGGCAAGATAAAACCAGATGAGGCAAGGTCAAAGATCTAGGGGTCTATTACTATAATAAATAGTGAACGCTCCATCTTTGCAACATTACTGGAACTATATGAACTCCAAATACTAAATTTCCCTCGTGCAGATCTATTTCACCTGCGGCCTCGGAGAAACAAATCTGCACTCGGGGATAATTTAGTATTTGTCGTACTATAATCCAGTATATTGCGCGATAGATTGTACACTACTTATATAATATAATATATAAGTATATCAACGTTGAGTATATAGAGCCACCTGCACCACCAATGATTTTCTAGACGTGGGTCGTAATTTTCAATTTACAAAGTTTGATACAATGACGTTTATATTAAATATATTCAATGTAGGGGAGACCGGGTATGGAAGTTACACGGGTCAGTTGTTACAGTTCTCGTGTGCTAAGATGGAACAAGAGAGAATGTGCTAACTGCATCTAATACAGCCTACACATAGCTGTGATAAACTTCGGTCGTGAGGTTCTCCGTTGTTTTATTAAAAAGTAAATCAACAAAAACCATTTTTACAGTTCAAAGTAAATTTTTGACAAAAATTGAAATTTGTAAGCTCTTACAACTGAAGGCACATGATAAATATAGTACATTATGTCACTAATATACCCCTAGCCATGCCCTGTAATTCTGCCTAATGACGTGTGCTACAGTTGATTTCTGTGTGTAAAATCACCCATGGGGTAGGTTGTTACAACAAACCTGCCCCATGTTGATGTAACAACTTACCCCAATTACATTACATATGTAAAATTACATTTTGTCTCAATTTTCAGGTGTTTAATATTTTTATTTTTCTATTATTACTTTTGTCTATTCTAGAGCTCTACTTGAGCTACTGTTAAGATGTTAAGAAACTGGAAAGTTGAAATTAAAAGTATGTATAGAGATTTACACATGTTCAACTTACCCCGTATGTTACATAATGTAACAATTGACCCCGTATGGTGTAACAAACCTACCCGTATATGGGTAGGTTGTTACAAAAATGTCTTCACTAATAAGCTGTAGTTAATTAGTGTTTACATGTTTTCAAGTTTTATATGCCTCAGGTTTAGCCAACATAATAGGCTAACTACAGACCCAATATGGAGTGCGTGAGTTTGTTTCATTAGAATTATCTGGCCCAAAATGTGAATTTTGTAACGTCCATACCCGGTCTCCCCTACATGTATAAGCATAGAATCATAATAAACACCACTTTGTTTAATTTGGATACAGAGGAAAATATACATATCGACTTTATGCTGCAGTCACACAGACACTACGTTTTGTTGCGTCTTTGTTGTTTTATTATTTCTTCTTTTAGTCTGTCATTTCCTATGTATTTCTTTGTTTTATTAGATGAACGAATTTATCACCATTTTCACGTGTGACTATGACTGGAAGGCATCCGTGTGGATCAGCAGAAAAAGAAAATTATTTTTGGACGCAAACAGACGTAACTCAACGTAAGTGTCTGTGTGAGTGCAGCATTATGCTGTTAATCGTATCAAATCATATAATAATTATAATCATCATGTATTATGTTTAAAATTGCATATCATATTTTTACTTTGTAATTCGGCTGTGACCTCGATAATTTCTTTCCTAATAAACCATTTTAAATCAATTCAAATCGAATCCAACATATATTTATGCGCGGATCCAAGATTTCAATTTCTATAGTCTACAGCCCAATCATCTGGGGACAATTATCGTCTCTATTATGTTTAGGCATGGCAGGGACTTTTAATTGTTTGGCGTCAGGCTGGGTCTGCTAAAATATAGATTGATACATATTTCCAGAAGGCCGATGAATAAATACGAATTTGAATTCGAAGACAAAATCGGCTTATATCAGGGATTAGTGTTAGAAAATTAATAGCAAGAGCTGAGAGGTGTTCTCTTTTATCTTTTCTTACTGCACTCAGCGGATAATCCTTTTTTTTTATAATTTTGAATCTTGATTGACGGATAATGGGCGGCTTAAAAAATAGTCCAAAACCCTTCTTTCTTTTTGAACAGTTTTTGTATTCTGTTTTATGGGATGGGGGATTAGTATTAATGCATATTGATAATGTCACTGACATCCCTCGCCCTCATAAAAAGGGGTGTAACATCTTCACCCTGATGGGGCAGACGGACGTTAACATAAGGGAATATAATCGAGAGCCGTTCTGGTTTTTAATTAACAAAGTCGTGCGTTTGACGGAAAATAAAAAAGTTTTGTACCCACTTGGTATACGGGCAGTTGGTTCAATTCTCTGATTGTCTGTCTAATAGTAAGGGAGACCGTGGACAATTGTAACACTTTTTTTCCTTCTAAATTTGATTTATGAACTTTATTATAGCTAAATATTTGCTTAAAAACAAAGTAAAAGCGAAATATGCATATCTTAGCCCTATATATGAATAGTTTGGTTAAGTGAAACTATTTCTTTTGAAGCATTATCATTTCAAAACAAGAGATCGAGTGTTACAATTGCCCCTGAACCCGCGACTTACATTATATTTTTTACTTGCTACATGTATATGCATGGCATGGGTTATTGCGGCAGTGTATGTGCTGTGTACGGCGCATGGCAGCGCGCTGCAGCGTCCCGCGGCTAGGTAGGGGCTAACGATAATTAGTTAACAGTGTTGTTACAATTTCCCCTGAGGTGGGCGACCATATTGGGAGAGATTTTTTAGCTCAGGTATTCGTCTTGAAACTTTTGCAAAAATACAGGCGTGAGAATATAATGTACTAATAATAGAAATGGCAGCCATATACATGATATAGTTCAACCACAAATTTTGTCCAGCAGAGAAACATTGTGGTAATAATAACTCTATAGAGTGCTCAAGGCGCATCATATTATTATTACCCGGCTTAGCTAGGAATTTCTTCCTACCGCGTACCCATTCACCTCACTTGGGTCAAGTACGGCAAATTGTAGATTTACATCTTGCCGAAGGATGCTAGTTGGAATGGACGGATTTGAACCGCGTACCTTGTGATCGTCAGTTCCGCTGACTTATCCACTCGACCACACCACTTCCAGGCGCGGATCCAGAGTGGGATTTAACGGGGTGCGAACGCTGGCAGCCTGATAAGCGGGGAGGGGGAGGGGAGGGGGGGGGGGGGGGGTAGGCGTTAAAAAAATTTTGGCCTTCGGCCGTTTAAAAAATTTCAAACAGACTATAGGGTAGGGTCACTTCATCGTTCCGTCACGAACAATTGACAAGCAAGCAAAAAAAAAAAAAAAAAAAGGTTATTCATTTTTTTAGGGGTGCGCTAAAACGCTCGGTACAAAAGGTATGCTATTTCCCAATCTTACGGGGTGCTCTAGCACCTTTAGCCCCCTCCCCTGGATCCGCGCCTGACTTCTAGTGTGAGATATTACTTTCAGCTCAAAAAAACTGTTTTTTTTTTTTTTTTTTTTTTTTTTTTGCTGTAGAAAGTTCAAATCTGTTTACACTCAAGCAGCAAGTGGAGCAATGCACACTACACAGGTTAAGTTTTTAGCGTGTTCTGCTAGGGATGGGAGCCTGTTACAATTTTCCCGTGTTACAATTGTCCCGCGTCTCCCCTATACCAACTGGGCTAAACCCATTTGGTTCTATATAAAATAGTATAATAGAATACATACTTGGTTTAATGACCACATGGTCTAATTGCCACTTCGTCTTATGGCATTTCCGTTTAATTACATGAACTCATGCGAACAGGAATCTGACCGAGGCCAAACGGGCATGTTAGTCGAAGTGGGTGTAGTAGACCAAGTGGCAATTTACCCACTGAATATTGGCTTTCATGAATTTTAGCCCCAGCAGTCCTATCCTCTTCAAGATTTATAGTAATTGGTGCAAGCAATGCGCATTCCGGGGTCTATTGCTCGTTCATTAAACATTTCGACCGCCATCCTGCACTCCCTGGATCCGCCGGCCCGCTATAATGATGGAGTGCAAATTTGGTCTAGGAACCTCTCCTCGTGACGTTAAAGGGCAAGTCCAAGCTTTTTTGCATTGGTAACACATGGGACATCACAGGTAAAAACGTGCATTTTTTGCAAATCCTTTGATGAAAACCCAGTCCTTGGGTATATTTTAGAAGGTACAAATGACCTTTATTTAAAACATGATTGATTTAGAATTACTTATGGTAATTTATTCGTCGGTAACACATGGGACCAGAAAGTGTTGTCTTAATGTTTAATTTTGACCTTGTGCAAAAAACTCTGGATTTTAAACATATTTAAAAAAAAAAAAACTTTCCTAGTTCTAATCCAGTCTTCAGCATTTAGTTAAACATGTTAATTACAAATTTTCATGTTAATACAACTATCCGTTTTCTTGCAAGGTCAGGTTTACGAAAACATATACACATGGGACAGGTAATACTCGGGACAAATTCCCTGTATGCATTATGCATTGAATGCTGTGTTTAGCAACCCTTCCTAAAAACCTCTCATCAAAAAGTATAAATCCTTGCAGAGCAAGCCTGAGTTACATCATGTAGAAATTTAGTGACCTGTGCAGGGCCACGGAGCGTTTTTAAAAGTGGAGGGGCTGAGCGAAAGTGGGGAGGGGGGGGGGCTGAACAGGCTAAAAATCACAAATGTATGGTCATTTTTGCGTTTTTGTACACGTTGGCTGTTCCCAATTTGGATCACTTTTGGATATCACAATCATGACAATGTAAATATAAGTTGTAAGCAAAAATCTTTAAGGCATAGGTCAATGAACTTAAAATGACCCTGAACCATGACCATTACTAGTTTTTGTGTCAGTTAAAATATTAGTAGTTTTAAGACTTTTGGAGACGGATTAAAAAAAAAAAAAAAATTGTCGGAGACGTCTCTAATACTTTTTATCCGTCGCGG
The DNA here is from genome assembly GCA_940671915.1 of Paracentrotus lividus. Lineage (NCBI taxonomy): Eukaryota > Metazoa > Echinodermata > Echinoidea > Camarodonta > Echinidae > Paracentrotus > Paracentrotus lividus. The sequence continues at coordinate 20,433,142 of CALNVZ010000174.1, forward strand.
AGACTAAATTTTCTATTCTGTCACGGAAACGTCTCCGCGACGAATGAGATACCACCCTTAGACATCCAGTGCAATGACCATAAGTGACCCTGACCTTTGGCATTTTGATTCATCCTATGTGAAGAAATGTTCCTCTCTATAATTCTCTCTACTAAAATACATTACCATTGGACAATCCAAACTGAAGTTATAAGGGATAGGCCTTATCTAAATAGAAATATTAAAATACAATGAGGACTACTTAAAAATGTGTTGATTGCAACAATAATGATAACTAATAATAATGATAAAGATAATTATGGCAAAATTATTGATAAGGATGATTGTTTAACATTGTTACACAATTAAACTAGACCATGAATTTGAGAAATCAGTATTCATATAAAAGTTATGGAAGTGTTCTCCATAGACTTTGCACGCAATGTCCCATGTGTTACTGAATGTAATATTTTGTTGTTAATTAGATAGATCTGATCAAATTTTTAGATTATTTTCAGACAACCCCAATGTAAATTGGAACTTTTAAAAGTTTCAGCCAAATTCAATTTTGCATTCGCAAGTTATGATAACATAATTTATTTAACTAAAAAGTAACACATGGGACATGCAAATTTGGAACGTCCCTAATTTGCATATTAGCTAGTGAACTGAAAGTGATCACACAAATAATTCATCTCCTGGACTCTATGTACCTACACTAGTTTGGTCATGGCCACTGAAAACAATGGAAATATATCAAACTTTAGTACATACTGTATCCTATAGTGTCCCATGTGTTACCATCATTGTTAATTTATGCAAATTTATTCATTAATTACAGCCTGCATAGTACAGTTTTAAACTTTTTTTGTTGTTCATATCATGAAATTTCAATGTTTTAGCTTTAATTTGGTGTATAGAACAATCATTTGCACAAAATTGAAAAATTAACATCTTGGGAACAAATAGCTTGGACTTGCCCTAAAAACCATTGCGATGTGTCTATTTTCTTGGTCCCTACTTAACAGTAAAGGTTGGTGCATAAAGGCCTATACCCCATCTCCATTTTTTATAGAATATAATATATATGTTATGCCTTTACCGTTCTATATCTATAAATAGAGTTAGCGGCAGATCGAGGATTTTGATATACCAAGTGAGTCAGAAAAAACTAAACACCTACAAACTATCATTTAAAAGAAACAAATTTACAAAATCCAGATTATTATACATGCTGAAAGAGTAACTTCCCCGCATCCTTTGGTACTATTTTTGTGTAGTATGTGTTTACGCTTGGATGAACACGGCACAGTTTTTGCGAACATGTAAATTTCGAATTGTGCAAAAAGTGGGGGTAAAATCCAAACAACAAAAAGCTAACAAAAAGCAACTCCACCCTGCTTAAAATAGCATTACTTTTTAACGAAAATGTTTTGAGGGTGTTGCTACACTTATCGACTAGATTCTGTGTAAAAAATGAGATTGATTTAATCAAGTGATCCAGGCGTAAGCACACATCAAAGAGTAAATGGTCACTTACAGACCTAAACAGGCATCTTAATACATTTGAAAAGTGATTATTTTGTCTTTGGTGTGTTCTCACTCATGCTTTACTCTACATATCTATCTCTTTTTTCACGCAGAATGTAGACGAAAGTTGTAACAACACTCTTGCCAAGTTATTAGGCTCAACAAATTTCGTTAATGCGCGCGGTCACAATTCGCCGTACCTTCGACGTGCAACTCCCTACGATGGATTTCGTAGAAAATTCGTGCAGCGGAGGTACTTTGCCTTACGAAATGCAGAAAGTTTTTACAATACCCTTACTACAGAACGCAGGAATCGCAGAAGTTGACCAGGACCTGTGCGTGCATTGCACATGCAACGCAGGCTACGTTGAGGCACGTGCCCGTAGCCTACGACGAGTGTGACCGCCGCATATAAAGTTATGCTATTCATCGGGATAGAGTTGCTTTTTTGTTAGCTTTCGTTGTTTATATTGTACCGCGACTTTTTGCACAATTCGAAAATTACATGTTCGCAAACAATGAGCCGTGTTTATCCAAGCGTAAACACATACCACACAAATGGTACTAGAAGATGTGGAAGAATTACTATTTTAGAATATGTATAATATTTTGGATTTCATTAATTATTAGTGGTCAATTTAATGGCAATTTTCTAGGTGTTCAGTTTTTCTAACCCACTCGGTAGAGGGACCTTTGAAAAATAGGGGGCGAAGCGAATTAGAAAAAGATATTAATTAAAAAAAAAGGAGCTCTCCGCCTGTTGATGTCGATGAACCCTGTATTTAAATCTCGATCACGCATTTTTTCCACTTTACCTGACAAAATCATATAAACATGATAAAACAATAAATAGAATAGAAACTAATCAGCAATAAAACTGCAGGGAGGGAATTAGGATAATCGTTAAAAGTTGTGTTGTCTTTATAAAAGCAGACTGTGAGAACTATTTCGACCATTCTGTTCCATTGCTGTGCTCCGACACCTTGCGTGCCATTGTAAATGGAACTCCGTCTCAGATCACTGAGAAAGCAGCAAACGAGAAATGTGACATCAATTGACACGAGTAGACGAAAGCTCGTCTCAACATTGGCAGACAAGCAGCAATATTTTTGACATTGAAAGTGTTTGTCAAGATGGAAATGTGTTACAAGAAATACCTAATGTGTGGCAATGTGTTTTATACGGCGTTTGCCTTGTGTCTTCTGTTCTTGTCACTCCCTCTCATGGAAGCAGGATCACCGTACTTCAAAGGTACCAGAGTTGTCAGTTTTAAAGATCAACTGTTGACGGACGTCCCGGTAGTGCCTGACGACATACCACTTGAAACTTACAAATTAGATCTTAGTTGGAACAGCATCAGCTTAATTCTTGCAGGATCTTTCGTGAACCTCACCAACCTCCATTCTCTAAATCTAGACTACAATTCTATATCGAGTATCGAACCTTACGCTTTCAAGGAGACCCCATCCTTGTCGTCTTTGTATCTGTCGAACAATTTCCTTGTTGATCTAAAGTTTATGACGTTTCTCCGTAGATTATCCAACTTTATTATCACTTCAAATTTCATCCAAACGTTAGTTATCCCCGATTCTCCGCACGCAATGTTCGTGACGCATCTGTACTCATCGCTAAACTTTATAAGAGAGTTTTCAAACAGTAGCATTGTCACAAAAGAGTTGTATGTCAGTTCATGTGGGCTTCGTGTTTTTGACGTTGATCAATCGATGAGCGCCTACGTTGTTGAAGTAATAGTTATGTCACACAATCTCATCAGGTCTCTCCCAGAGCTGAGTAGTCTCACACGGCTTCAATATCTGGATCTCACCAACAACCTTATCCAACGAACTGGACAGTATCTTCCAAATAAACTTATATCCATTATGCTGAGCAGTAATGAACTTGGTTCTCTCCCGGTGTCCTGGTTGACTAGATCCCTCAAGGTCTTGCAATTAGGAAACAATCTCTTTCAGTCGTTTCACAGTGATAACGTTTCCACTGAAAACGGCCTACGTTATCTTAATTTAGCTCATAATTCACATTACGATATTAACCTTATGCCTGAAATGAATCATCTTCAAAACTTAATACTTTCCAACAACAAGCTCGACAGTTCATTTAAACTAAACAAAACCATAGTTCCAAATCTCCAAATACTTAATCTGAATTATAATAATCTATCTGACGTCATTGTATTACAAGCTGATAACCCGTATAGGTCTGGCCAGAATTACGAGCTATTCCATTCTATCTCTGCATTGTCACTCAATTGGAATAGATTAACTAACCTTGATGTACTTCATTCTTTCCCAAACCTGACCTATCTACAAGCAACGGGGAATGACATAGTGATATTCAACAAGCATCACACCTTTCACCTTCCCAAAATAGTACGTATAATACTAAGTAATAATGAAATATCGTCGTTTAGTGGTTTTGGGAACCTCACTGCTTTACTGTACTTATACCTAGCCGATAATTATATTACGTATGTCAGTCCTACAGCTCTTCAGGGGTGTAATAGTCTAAAAATTCTTGATTTGGCTGGTAATAAACTTGTTCAGATCCCGCATATACCACAGACTTCTTCTACTCTTGCTGTTCTCCTTTTGAATAGAAATGGAATTAAAGAAGTCGTGTCGGGTGATATGGAATTCGAATCCCTTTTAATATTTGATCTTTCAGGTAATGGGCTAAAAAATTTATCGTTCAACTCCATCCCGTCTCTCCACAAAATAAACTTACAAAATAATAAGCTGTCAAATCTGAAAGGTATAAATCTAAAATTGTCTACATTGGCTATTCTCGATTTTAGCTACAATCAACTGTTTTACCTAGATACTAGTATTCTCTCACATGATTCCCCAAAATTATTTACAAATTTAGTATGTGATGGAAATTTTTTATCAGCGTTGCCTCATTCCTCCAATTTAATTTCTCTTTCTGCCGTAAGGAATAGAATCCGAACTGTTACGAATGCATCATTTATCACACCTAATTTCACCCTTGACGAAAACATTACATTAGAGCACATCGCTTGTAGGTTAAGAGTATTGCGGCTAGATTGGAACCAGATTTCATGCATACAATCCTTTACATTTAATGTTTGTAATAAACTCCGTTTAATATCTCTATCGCATAATCCAATCGCAGTAGTTGAAATCAATGCCTTCAAAAACCTTCCCAGTCTTATAGAACTCTCGTTATCCAACATAATTTTCAGTAAAGAGTTCTCCGACCAGTTCTTTTCAAGTAAGCAGGGACGGTTTTATAAGTTGTACATGGATAATGTTACTCTTCCGAGACCAGCATATAACTTGACACTACCGATGCTCCGAAGGAAGCTGTCAATCCGATATAGCTCTCTTCAGACGGTCCCGTTGTTACTAGAATCTATCCATATTAAACAGCTTGATTTCTCCTTCAATGACATCACTGTCCTGGAGAAGGACGCTCTTGTACACACCAAAAGGCTCGAGGACATCGATCTGAAACAGAATGCCATTACAATCGTCAACCAGGGTGCATTTAGGACCAACTTGCAACTTGGACACGTTGACCTCCAACACAATCGCATACACTTCCTTGGTCAACACATCTTCGGAAAGATGGGACATCTAAATCTCCTGCTCGGAAACAACGACCTCGTCAACATCCACCCTTCTAGCCTACCACTTTTCTCTCTCTCCATCTCATTTGAACCCAATCCATGGTCGTGTGATTGTTCACTTTGGCCACTTCGTCAATGGTATCTTCTCTCGACGAATACTAAACCCGTGTTCTGTTGGACACCAGAAAGCTTTCGGGGTAGGAATCTGGTATCCCTGCACTCGATCAATGAGTCGTGCCCATTGACCACGGTGACCAACAACCTGGAAACAGATGTTACAGCGAGTGTCAATGGTTTGAGCCTTACGAGTAATGCAGATGACAGAGTAGTGTTAAAATTTATCACAGGATCGATTTATGTTATGTTCATGTTGGTATTGAGACCATTAATGTGGACTTGGGATTAGCTAATTTAGGACCCCGTAACACAAAGGTTTGCGATTAATTACAAAATTAAAAGAACAAAACTTATTAGTTACTGATTTGTCTTTTGAAGGAATGTAGGGCATTCAACATGATTGTGATTGGCTATTGCCACTTTACGATTGATTAACAAACCTTTACGATGATGATGATTTGATTAACAATCGTGTTACGGAGCCCAGGGCCCGTATTTCATAAACTATACTTAAACAATTTTTTCTTAAGTCTAAGTATTTTTACTAAGATTTTGTCTAGAAAATGCTATTTCTTAGCCTTTATTCTAAACACGTTAAGCACTTTTGTTTGAGCTCAGAAAGCATTAAGCAAAAGTCTGAATTTTATTAACAAATTCATGTTTAATTTGTAGTCTCAAATGAGCTTGCCATACAATCAACAACCACGTTAAGCCACGAGGTAGTATGCTTAAAGTTAGGATAAAATTCTCTTTTCGTATGTGCGTAGTTGTAGCTGCAACTCGTTTGACTTAGCCCCCCCCCCCCAAAAAAAAAAAGCTTAAAAAATAGGCTAAGATGAAATTCTTAAATTAAAACAAAAATTAATTTTAGCAAAAAGATTTTTTTAATTTTTAAGTTTCATGCTTAAGTCCAACATTTTATGGAATACGGGCCCTGGATCTCACGATCACCAGTTCTCCTGGTGTAAATCATTACCCAATGCAATAAAGATCATGCGCGCATCCGAGGGGAATATAGTGCATGTAAATGTCCCCCCTTAAAAGAAATTTTAAAAAAAAAATAATAAAAAAAATGGGGGAGGGAGG
>CALNVZ010000174.1:20447455-20460829 GCA_940671915.1 Paracentrotus lividus
CCCCCCCCCCACCTCCCCGTCGTGACATGAAATCGCCGCGCTTGGTCGTTGGAATATATCTCGGAGACGTCTCTCAAATTAATTCTCAAATTAGTCTCAAACTAGTTCCAAATCCGTTTTTCCAGTGTAATGACAAGTGACTTGCCACCACTAGTGTATTGTTGGTTTTAGCGTCAGTTGTCCTCTCTACAATATGTCAGGTCAAACTAACACTTCAATCGTGTCGGAAAATGTCATTTTTGATGATTAACATGCAATTAATCTAATCGTTGTGGACTTGGTTCTATAATGCACCTAATTCTTAAACAAAGTTTTAACAACCTTTAACTTCAAGTTAACGAGAAAATAGATAAATTAGCTTCCTCCGACATAAAACTCGCAAAGCCATATCAAACTCTAAACCACCTATACCCCTAGTTTAGAATTCTTTAGAAATGTGTGTACATAATTGATCCCGAATGACGTCATCTGAATCTACTTTCGTACGATAGGACGCACGCTTCACTGACGCTTCATAGAGAAGCGTGCAAATCAGCGTTGCATTCTCGTCTCATTACCCTTACTATTTTCGTGCGACAGCACAACTCTAAACCCCGGAACAGAATACGGGCCATAGAGTATAGCTGATGGTGTACAAGATTTCTTTGAACCTCCAGAGCTCAAAAGAGTGAAGAACATTACAATTCGCTGTTGATTACAATTAACACTTATCAAAAGAAAAAGCAAATCATTTTTAAAAAGACCGTACACTTCCTTTCCACCTCTCTTCTTCATAGTTTTGTACATAGGCTTAAGGGTTGCAGCGGCTTCTGTATATTGTATTCAGTAAACATGTTCTGTATGTATTATAATATAAAACTATTGTTTTGTTGTTGTTGTTGATGTTGTTGTTGAGTTTATGGATAATGTAATTGAGGCCTATGCCAATTTATTTCGAGGCAGGGAAAAGGTTGTTATGATTTAGAAGCCAAATTGAGTTAAATTTTAAAGCATTTATTCTAAGGAATAAGTTAGTTTCAACGCCTAACCACCCCCCCCCTTAAAAAAAAATGAAAAAATAAAAAATAAAAAATAAAAAAAGAAATAAAAAAAAATAAAGGGGAACAAATTTGGAAATTCAAATAAAATCATTAGTTTTTAGTGAAATAAATGATCTCGCTTTCTTATTAAGGTGTTTTCACGTGATTCCTGGCTTCACACGCAATGTACTCAAAATGAGAAAGAGACAGGGAGAGAGAGAGAGAGAGAGAGAGAGCGCGCACGAGAGATGGACAGAGAGAGAGAGAGAGAGAGAGAGAGAGAGAAAGAGAGTGAGAAAGAAAGAGAGAGTGACAGAGAAATATAAATAGTAAAGAGAAAGATGGAGAGAGAGAGACAGAGAGAGATAGAAAAAAGGTGTGCGAAAGAAATGAGAAAGAGAGAGAGAAAAAAAAATGAGAGCGAGAGAGGGAGAGAGTGAATATTATTGTCTGCGGTTTGTGCACTCACGGATAGATAACGGTCTGTAACCTATTGGTCTACAACCCATTGGTCTACTACTATTGGTCTACTTCCATTTGGTCCAATGACCTTTTAGTCTACTAACCATTTGGTCCATTGGCTATTAGGTCTACTAGACATTTGATCCACAACCAATTGGTCTACTAGGCGTTTGGTCCACAACCTATTGGTCTACTAGGCATTTGATCCACAACCAATCGGCCTACTAGTACTAGGCATTTGGTCCATAACCTATTGGTATACTTGGCGTTTGGTCCACAACAAATTGGTCTACTAGGCGTTCGGTCCACAACAAATTGGTCTACTAGGCGGTCCACAACTAATTGGTTGCATGTAATATGCATCCTTGGTCTCTTAGCAATTGGTCTTCTTTAATTGGTCTACATGTACCATCTATTGGTCTAATTGGCGTACTGGCGTCTGGTATACAACCACAACCAATGGTGGTCTACCTATTTTTGGTCTACGATTATAGGCTATATCTACGGCCGATCGAGCGACTCACCCTATACCCATATAAAAGTGACCTTCTTGACGTCCACCTAACCGTTTGTTCTACACCCGATTTGGTCCACTAAGTCTACAGTTGGTCTTCTTATTAATTTTGGTCTCATGTACCATCTATTGGTCTAATTGGGCTACTAGGCGTCTGGTATACAACCACAACCAATGGTGGTCTACCTATCTTTTGGTCTACGAGTTATAGGCCTATATCTACGGCCGATCGAGCGACCTCACCCTATACCCTTATAAAAGGTGACCTTCTTGACGTCCACTAACCGTTTGTTCTACACCCGATTGGTCCACTAAGTCTACATCCAATTGGTCCACTACCCATTTCAGTGGTTGCCTACATCCAATTGGTCCACTAACCATTTGGTCTATATCCAACTGGTCCACTAACCATTTGGTTTACATCCAATTGGTCCACTAACCATTTGGTCTACATCCAAGTGCTCCACTAACCATTTGGTCCACAACCAATTAGTCCACGAACCATTTGGTCTACAACTAATGGGTCCACAAACCATGTTTGTCTATCAATAATATATTCTTCAAAAGGGATACTTCAATCGCGGTATTAAAATGTCTTTTCTTCCGGTTACTTTTTTAGTTTTTGCTAAATTTGGCGCCCCCCTAAGTTCATTCGGCGCCCCCCTTGGGCGGGGGCCCGGGCCCCCGAGCCCCCCCCCCCGAATACGCACATGTTTGTTTATTTATAGTTTTACTCTCATTAGATAATTTTGTCACAGTACATGCAAACAGCTATTTGTTCAAGAAATCGCATTGCAGTGAGGCGGGCTTAATGCCAGTGCACGTTTTCTTTGTTATTATGGATTAACCTGAAAACAGTGCATTTTAAGGACGTTGCACAGTTATGTTTCTGCGCATCTTGACCGCGCATCCTGGGCGCGCATTATTTACTACGTCACAATGGAAAAAATATTCAGCGCTCACGGGCGATCCAGCGTTCAAAGAGTTAAAAGAAATGAACTTTATAAATACAGTATTTATTCCTTCTTTTTGTTCATTATTTACCTACTTGCAGAGATATGTAAAGCAGTTATGTTGGTGCATGTTCGTGTTATTCTAGAGATTGCGATGGATATGAAATTGATTGTAAATGTTTGGGAGCAGGATTTTGAATAAGTAGAAAATTAGATAGAGTTTTCACATTTTTGCGTATTTTTGGCACTTTTCAGTGGTTTTCAAGTAGACTCGCCATTATTACAACGCCGATATTTTGAAAACGAGCACATTGACCCCCATATTTTAATGTTCCTACTCTTTTAGTTTATATTCCTCTACAACTTGGCAAATTTTGATGAAATTGGCATGGATTTTGAATGTTCGAGAGCATGATTTTGAATCAAGTGTAATATAGGTTGGATTCTCATATTTGTTTGACGTTTTCGGCACGTTTTTGTGGTTTTTAAGCCAATTTGCAACTATTCGGGTTCCGATAGCTTAAAAATGAGCACATGGACCCCCTTTTTTGAATGTTTATATCCGTTGAATATGTATTTCTCTACAACTTTGTAAATTTTTATGAAAATGACATGGATTTTTAATGTTCGGGAGCGTAATTTTGAATCAAGTGTAATTTAGAGTGGATTTTCACGCTTTTTGGACGTTTTCGGCGCGTTTTTGTGAATTTTTCAAGACGATTCGCGAGTATTCGGGCGCCGAAAGTTCGAAAACGAGCACATGGACCCCCCCCCCCTTTTTCAAAGTTTCTACATATTTATGATGAATCCCTCTACAACTTTGCAAAATTTGATGAGACTGTCATGGTTTTTTAAAAAAGTGCACCTTAAAATATACTTTTTTATTTTCTTGTAGATTCCAAGCCTCTAAGATATGGTTTTTGCCATTTTACGCACCATTTTTGCCACATGAGGGCGCTGCTGGCTCAAAAATAAGTACAAATATGCCAGTTTAAACAATGTCTCCATCTTTGGTATAAACTTTGTAACAAATCAGGAAGGTTTGATTAAGTTTGATACGGTTTTGACAAAGTAATGACGATTTTTACTTGTTTGTTGCACTCGCGAGGTCTAACAGAGGCCAATTTCTTAAATTACGCGTACTTTACAGGCCATCCAAATATGGCAACTTCAAAGTTCCGTAGCAAAAAATCAAGCACATGAACCTATATTATTTTTTGCATTTTTGGCATACATAGATACCAAAGTAACTCTGTGCAAAATTTGGTGAACTTGTCATGGTTTTGGTTTCAACTGTGCAACGTCCTTAAGCGCTGCTTTATAATTTATTGATTTTGTACAATCAACAATTACCTCATCAAGTGTAAAATCCTGGATATGTGAATGATTATTGGGGGTGTAGGTTTCAAAGTTTCCGGTCGGTTAGGGTTAGAATGAATGGAGGTAGACGTATTGGCTAGTGGACCAATAGTTTGTAGACCAATAGGTGTTTAACTGGAAAACTGGGCGAACATTATTTTGCTCTGTGCGTTGCTCAGCAGGCCTTACGCAGCATTTCACAGCTTTGTCTGTGTATCTATTTTTATCATTGATACACAATAATGTGTATCAATGATAAACAATAGAGTGATCATGAGTTTTCGTGCCCCGAAATTGAAAGTTCCATCCTTCTTCTATAGACTGAATATAATTTCATTGATATCCAATTGCTGGGAAATGGGGTCTTTGGGCGTTGCAAAAATACTAAAAACGGTCTAAATCATGAAAGTATATGGAGTTAATGGATTTTGTTGACAATTTTTGGTGTACCCGGTAGAGTAAATCCGTAGTCACATTAGCAGGTGGGGTATCATATGTTTTCGTTTGGAGCTTTAAGTAATGTAGATCAATCCATACTGCCGTCGATGATATAAAGAATTGGATAAAGCATCGGATGAAGAGAATATAGGGCACTTTTTATTTTTTTAACCGAATCAGAAGATGTTTTAATGCAGTATTCTGCATATCAGCAAAAGTTAGTCACCCAATACTGACAATGAAAGCGTCGTAAAATATAAAAACAACAACAACAACAACTAATGATTATTTCCGAAGCTGTATTAATAAATCTAGAATACGAAAAAAAATTATTGTACCTCGGAAATATTTTTTTTTAAAACTGTCCTCTGGACTTCTATACTTCTTTGAGCAATACAAAATGGTAATAATTATTATTAGTCATGAGCTATAAAATATCTACCAGAGGTGCAACTGTAAGATGTAACTATATTATATCAACTGTGATTACCTGCAACAGATATAAATCTAAAATATTAGAATATAACCAGCAGGCCCGTACCTATGCGGGGGGGGGGGGGGGGTTCGGGGTTCGAACGAACCCCCCCCCCCCCCGCTGGCGAGCAGAGGTCCGCTTGACAAAAAAAAAAAAAAAAAAATGGATTAAAAAAAAAAAAAAAAGGAATATCACTGTAAAGAACCATTTGTTTTGTTGTTGTGTTTTTTTTTTTTTGTATTTTTGTTATTTTTTGTTGGTTGTTGCTTGGGGCCGATCGAACGACCTTAGCCTACCCCTATAGCTAATATATGGTACTCTTCTTGACGGCCGAAGGCAAATTTTTTTGGAACCCCTTACCCCCTCCCCCCTCCCGCCCCTTATCGCGCGGTCAGCGTGATGTGAAATAATTTTTGATGTACCTTTTAGCTCACCCGGCGTGACGTGAACATTTTTATGTACCTTTTGTCCACTTTTGCAGATCTCGAACCCTCCCGTAAAAAATCCTCGTTATAGAAGGAGAGAGGCGACGAAGGCTTGTAGTAGAAGTCGAGAGACGTTTCGGACCGTCTTCTAGATACTTCAGGAGAATACTATGCCTAACGTTACATATACCAAAGAGTATTTAAAAATGGGGCACGGTGAAAAGAAATGTTCAACATTTATTATACGTTTAATAATTGACTTGTCAATCAAAGGTATTTTCTTTTGTCTCAAAAGAAGATTTTCCAAACATGTGCCCGCCCCTTTCGTGATTATCCTTTGCCTGATCACCTGACCCTGATCACCTGACCCATAATCACGTGATACAAGCACTGAATCCAAAAGCATGGAGCTTCTTCATCACGGAATCTGTTTTGTGCTTGTTTTACAAACCATGCTGACGTGTGGAGAACGGCTAACGTGCGATAGTTTACCTATTCCAAAATCTTATGTTGTATACTTTCTTCAGAATGGTGAGAAAATCAACATTGATGGTAAACTCGACGATTCTGCTTGGCAGCATGTATCAAGGAGCGACCGATTTATTGGTAAGCATGCTCGCCTGTCTCACCCGGTACTTCGGCCTGGACTCTGGAGTACTGCCCGCCCTACCAAGTACCATTCCGCATCGTCCATCGAGCACATTGCGCAGACGAGGGCAAGCTATTTTGCCTTTGTTCTTTACATTTGACGTCCATCAAGACACCCATATTGAAAAATAAAAATATGGAAATGGTTTATGGTAGGGCCTAGTCGTATGATTGGAAAAGCTGTAAGAAATTTAAAAAACATTTTTATAATAAAAAAACAAAAACAAAAACAAAACAACTTACAACTTGCACTTTATTTAGTCAAAATAGACAAGAGCAATAGTGGGAGTCGAACCATTGTCAGCTTCTTCTTCTTCTTCTTCTTCTTCTTCTTCTTCTTCTTCTTTTTTTTTTTTGATCCTCTTCTTCTTCCTCCATTTCATTTGTAGTTGGAGATCCTCCTGTATTATTAGGCTTGCTCTGTCTTACTCTCCCATATACGTAGAAGAAAGAAATATGGTCTTTGAATTGACTTTGGCTCATGACTTTGGTAGTTACACCCATTGAGAGATTGCAGTCCCACATGCATGCCTTACAAATGTTAAGGCATAAATTTTGACCCTTTGCACACTTACACTTTATATGCATGGTCAATTCGTAATTGACCTTGCACTGGGAAGTAGTACCTTACTGCAGCAGTCTTCTTCCAATGGAAAGTCAATGCAGAAAAGTGTCTTGAGCAGCTCAAGCCAAGTCAAGGTGGCATATCCAAAAAAAGGGTCTAAAAATTCTACTAAACAAAATTTTAAATATCTAATGGAAGAATTATATTGCAATGAGACTATAGATTATCTTAAATTATTTTGAGGTAGGTGTAAAGCTGGTTTCGCTAATTATTATTGAGAAGTTTTCTGAGCAACCAAGAGGGCGACAGACAGCCATTTTTCAGTATACCCAGTTGCTGTATGTCCGGACAGGTTGTTTATCCGGACAGACGATTTTGACCAGCCATTTGAAAAGGTTTACAAGCAATCTTTTTGTAGTTTTTTGGAACAAAGTGATAGAAAATATTCTACACATCAAATATTGATTAAGATAAGCATCATTCAACATATATTTTTGGCTTAATCCTGAGACAAACAAGCAGGCTTCATTTTTGTTAAGTGTCCGGACAACGGGCCCCCCATCCTACTGACTGTTGTTGGTTTGCAATGTTCAATGCAATGCTGAACAATAGATTTCTTGTAAATATTACCTTTTTAAAGCTTTTCTCTTCAAAGAGGAACACTTGTGCATTAATGAACTCAACTACCTCAAAATGTATATATATATTTTTTTATTATTCTCACTTTTGTACACTCTGAAAAACAAAAGAGTAAATTGGTGATCAAAAGTTCTGCATAAATTTGAGTGTATTATTTATACCAGTTTTGCTCCTTTTTTCACAAGTTTTGTTTTTTCACACAAGTTTTTCTAAGGTACATGTATTTCTTCTTTTTGCAATAGCTTTCAGGTCAAAAATTAAGTAGTAGCATATTTCTATGTTATTATAAGACACAATGAATAGGTTTTTAGATAAATTTCAAATAAAAATCGTAAAAAAACCCCCCAAAAAACGTCACTGATTTTTTTTTTTCCCCTTCCCCGCCGAAAAAGTTGAGGGGAAATTGTCAGAAATTGGACTTCAAAAAAAATGAAAAAATTTCATCCAAGAAGAGAGAAAGAAAATTAAAAACATCAGGGGTAATGAAAGGAGCACCCAAACACTTAGTTATTAAAGAAAGGTAAGTGAAAATGTTATTTAAAAAGTGAAAAATTAAGTTTGTTTTCTGAAAGTTTTCTTGGGCCTACTGAATCTTGTCATTAGTCCCATATGATTCAAGTGCGTGTGTGGATCTAGGATTTTTACTTGATAAAAAGCTTAATCCAATTGAAATGCAATATAGGTATATACCAGAAAGCTGCGATATTTAGCTCGGGATACAGAAACTAAAATGAATCTAATCTCTAACTAAATTATATATTTTATACCCATATTAACTAGCACTCAAATAATTGTTTTGCAAGTTTTTTTTTTTTTAATAATTTAAATACAGACATCCAAGGAGACACCTTTCCGCAGCCAAGGTTTGATACTTGGGTAAAGATGAGATATGATTACAAGTATCTCTACATAGGAGCTTACTTGCAGGAGACTGATGTCTTTGCCAACCAAACAAAACATGACTCTGTTGGTAAGTTATCCTGAATTCTGAACTTCATTCCCAAACGATGTAATAAATGCTATATGTCTTGTAGTCACGTTAGGATATTGTAGTAGCTGTTGAAAAAAAAAAGAACCAGAAAAAAAAAAACAACGAACAAACAAACACAAAAAAAAAACAAAACAGAACAGGACTGGATCTCTTAACTGTTACCATTTATTTGCATTTTATTGATGCAATTTTTTTAGGGACAAAGTCAAAAAGTGGCTCATCAGTCTATTCACTAACCTGGTGCAGCTGTAGTGGACCAGTTATTTTGCTAAAAAATTATAGGACCTTATTCATAAAGGTTAAATCTGGGGTTAAACTGTGATTAGAAAAATATGAAAAATCTGTCTACATTATTATATTATTCCTAACACATTTACTGGATTCTGGAATTGTGCTTTAAAACTTTCTCAGTTATCATTCAGAGGCAGTTTACAATAGTTTCAGTTCCAAAATTCTGATAGAAAATATCTACTGTACGAGATTGTGTCACACTTTGCCTAACCATAGTAAACCATAGATTTTTAAATCAGTGCTCTTAAAAGCTATGGCTTAACTTGTACACCTTTGTGAATATGGGTCACAATGTTTAAAATGACTCAACTGGTCTAGTTTTTCATTCCCTTTTGAGTCTTATTGCTTTTTGGGTTTTGGAATAGAAGAGATTTATTTACTCATGTTATTCTTTTTTCAATCTTATCTTATGGGTTTGGAATTAAAACTGAGTTTTCCAAATTTGTTGTAATTATCTGATAGACAAAGGAATCTGTAGAAAGTGAAAAAAGTCTAAAATATCTGTAAAAAGGTTCATCTGATTGGTATAGTTCAATAAAGTAGAATACTTCTACACACATGTACCTCATCTTGATTGTGTAATGAAAAATTCTACTTTCTATTAGCCTAAAATATGTTTTCATTACTTGTTACTTACTGTTATATATTGTTACATGTATATTAGGATTGAATCATTACAACACAATCCATGGTATTTTTTATTTAGAGTATCTTAATACACAAACATTTGAAGGTATTGTGAAGAACTCTGACCAATCGACAACATTCAGACTTTATAGAATAATTCAAAAAGAAATGAAAATATGATGGAAATAGTAGTCAACAAGTATGCATCTCCATCTAACAAAGATGATAAATAAAGTTGTTATTTTCCCCCAAACTCTTGAGCTCAATGCTTTCACATTTCATACACACTTTTTAGTGTTCGTTATGTGGCAGCGTAATTAAATAAACATTTCTGATCGGCTGCTTGTGATTTTTTTGTGATTTTGAATTTCCTTTTGCAGTTTTCAAAGACAATGATTTTGAGGTAAGCACTATCTTATTTTTATATAAGGGATTTGGTATCTTCCCAAAACAAGTGCAAAAGAGATTGAAATGAATAAAATTCTATTGCTCTGACCCTAAAAACAAACTATTGAAAGTTTTGGATCAAATGCTATTCATTTACTATCTTAAGACAGTGAAAACAAACAAGGCTAAGAATACAGCTGCGCACAAGTAATTTACTATTGCTATGTTGCAAGCTTAGCAGCCCTGTAGGCACGGGGACTAATGCGGTGTGCGTTGTGCTGCGTTGAAACGCAAGTGGTTTTCTAAAGCAGCCGAGAATGGTTTTCAAAATTTGAGTATGAAATCATAGATATCTCAAAAGTAAAGCAAGCAATTAGACTGAAATTTTTATGGGATACCAGACTGACCTACATGTTTATGATCATGTTGGCAGAATGAGCTAAATCAAATCAATTGCAATTTGAATAATATTCATTGTTACTGCATCCCTTTAATACCACACATTTATCCACATGACCGGCTAACACTTCTTGGAATTCTTTGGAATGCTATTAGAAAACGTTTATTTCTTGACGAGATCCCCTCTAGTTTACAGCAAAATATTTCTTTTTATTTATAGCCAGTTTGTTTTTTTCCATTGTTTTGTTTGACCTGTAATTTTTTATTTCCATCGTGCAGGTATTTACAGATCCAGATGGAAGCACACACTGGTAGGAGGCTGTAATTACAATTTTTAAATTTATTGAATTATGGTTGAAATAAAAAAAATTGTTTTCCTTTTGGATAATAATATATAAAAAAAAAAAATTAACAACTAATTTTAAACCATGTTTGATAACAGACTTTATCGTGGGAAAGATAAGGATATACTGAGATATTTTAGAAGAAATAAGAATTTCTTAACTTTTGATATTTTCCCCATTTCATCTTTATTTGCTCTTCAGGTACAAAGAGTTTGAAATCAATGCCATCAACACAACATGGGACCTCATATTAAATAAAGTAAGTAGATAAAAGTTCTAAAAACTAAACAAGAGGAGGAAAAGCAAAAAACAAGTGTGTGATTTTCTCCTATAATTTCATCAGAAGCTATGTGTGCCTAACCTTTTTTTTTAGTTTTTACTTTAAGGTAGTGTCATCCTTTTGCAGGCAAAAATATTACAATTCTAGTTTTTGAGAGGATGTAGTAGTATATCAATGACTATATCTTCCCACAACATGATTAAGCTCTAATGTGTATGTTTGTCATTATATTGTGATTATCATAATTCATTCCTATTTTTTCGAACCTCGAAAAATATACTGTACGGTACGGTGCGAACCGTTGACCTTTAGCGCAGAGAATAGTGCACGCTGATGCGCCGTCTGTGTATTGCTGTGTGTGGTCCGTGCTGCACGCGCTGTAATATCAACGATGTTGATGGAGAGCTGGTCTAGATTGGTAGTCAGATTTTCGTTTCTTATTACTGATCTAGGCAACCTATGACAGTAAGATTGAAAAGACAGTATAGGTCGATCACGTTCTAAAGTTATGCCAAGTTGCATTAGTTTTTGCAATTTGTGAAAAAGGATGACACTACCTTTAAAGAATGTTATAGTATGTAAGATTAAGCTTTTAATTGCAATCAATATGTTAGCTGTTGGTATTTTTAAGAGATATAATTTGAATTTCTTGGTTGGTTCATATGAATATTAAGTTTCTATAAATAATCAGAAGAAAAATGACGAGGATCATGAAGAATGTATTGGAGGAAGCATGAAAGTCTTAAAAGACAAATATAAATAAAAAGAACAAAATAAAAAAATAAAAAAAGAAAAAAAAAAAAGAAAGAAAATAAAAAGACCCCCAAAAGAAAGAACAAACAGGCAAGCGGAAATACTAAAATTGTTTGATTGCACAAGATTGCATGGACAGCTTTCCCAGGATACATTGGGCATATAACATAACTATTTATGGCCTTTTGCTCATTTTATTATGCCTCCGCCACCGAAGGTGGTGCCGGAGGCATTATGTTTTCGGGTTGTCCGTCCGACCGTCCGTCCATCCGTCCGTCCGTACGTCCGTCCCGTTTTCGTTCTCGCGATAACTTAAGAACCGTTTGACGGATCACTTTCAAACTTGGATCATGTATGCATATGGTAGGACAATGATCTGATTAGACTTTGGGGTCATTAGGTCAAAAGGTCAAAGGTCACAGAGGTCATTGTATGCATGAAAATGGCTCTTCCGCCATAACTTAAAAATCGTTTGACGGGTCAACTTCAAACTTGGTAATGTGTGCCTATGGGAGGGGCAATGAACTGATTAGATTTTAGGGTCATGAGGTCAAAGGTCAAAGGTCCAGATGTTCATTGTATACATGAAAATGGTTCGTTCTCGCAATAACTTAAGAAGGTTTGACGGGTCAACTTTAAACTTGGATCATGTATGCATATGGTAGGGAAATGAACTGATTAGAATTTGGGGTCAATGAGGTCAAAGGTCACAGAGGTCATTGTGTACATGAAAATGGCTCGTTTCTTGCGATAACTTAAGAACCGTTTGAGGGATAAACTTGAAACTTGGTCAATGTGCATATATGAGGGTCAATAAACTTATTAGATTTTGGGGTCATGAGGTCAAAGGTCACAGGTCATTGTGTACGTGAAAATGGCTCTCGTTCTTGCGATAACTTAAGAACCGTTGAGGATCAAACTTCAAACTTGGATCATATTTACATATGGGAGGACAATGAACTTATCAGATTTTGGGCCATGAGGTCAAAGGTCACAGAGGTCATTGTGTACATGAAAATGGCTTGTTCTCGCAATAAACTTAAAAAACCGTTTGACGGATCAATTTCAAACTTGGGTCATATGTGCATATGGGAGGGACGATAAACTGATTAGAATTGAGTCATGAGGTCAAAATTCAAAGGCCACAGAGGACATTGTGTACGTGAAAATGCTTGTTCTTGCAATAACTTAAGAACAGTTTGATGGATGAACATCAAACTTGGGTCATGTGTGCATATGGAGGGACAATGAATTTATTATATTTTTGAGGTCATGAAGTCAAAGGTCAAGGGTCACAGACGTCATTGTATACATGAAAATGGCACGTTCTTGCTGTAACTTCTGAACCGTTTTATGGATCAACTTCAAACTTGGTCATGTGGGAGGAAAGATGAACTGATTAGATTTTGAGTCAGGACATCAAAGGTCACTGGTTATTTATGTAAATGACTCGTTTGTGCAATTTCTGAAGGACCTTTGACAGATCAACTTAAAATGTTTATCCTTTTTATTACATCAGTAGCCGTCCTTCCTGAGTTGGAAATAATTCTGATGATACAACTTTAATAGATTTTGGGTCAATATCTCAAAGATGTCTGGTATAAATGGATGTAAAATACTGCAACATGCGCATGCCTTTTTTTTCCGATGTGGCAATACGGAGGCATGCCTTCCGACCGTGCGCGGTCGAAGATTCATCTAGTTTTGTTTATTTTTAAAAATTTATTATGTCTTGTTTTACCAGGGTGATTCTGTCTGTGGGATTAACACTGTTATACTTTTATCACTTTTATGGCCGGAGGGGA
>CALNVZ010000174.1:20460852-20480500 GCA_940671915.1 Paracentrotus lividus
GATTAAACTCTTGACTCATTTGCTTGTTAACTGCCACACTATGGGCTGTAATAAAAACCATTTCTCCCAACCATTCTCCTTATGCCATTTCAGCCCTACATGAATGGTGGTTTTGCAAACAGCAGTTTTGAGATGACTGGGCTTCAGAGTGCAATATATGTGGATGGACCCATCAATGATCCTCTTCATCAAGGTGTGTTACAGTTCCAACTCATTATTCCCCTAAAGGAATCATATATTTTCTCTTACAGTCCACTCCATTTATAATGAGCATGGATATAATAAGACTTTGTTATAAGAAGGCAATTCTCCAGGTCGGAATTCCAAGCATATGCACATAAGTGTATGTGCCTACATGTATTTGTTCAGTGAAGATTTGCTTCAACGACGTAAATGGCTTGGTCCAAGCATTTCATTGTAATAGGAGTGGACTTTACATGTATAAAGTTTGGCAGATCAACTCATAGTTTTAATAAAATCAGTTTTATTTATTTATTTTTTGTTACCAGAAATAATGATTACGATTGATGGTTGTTATTTATTTCCTTTAGACAACTATTGGACTGTAGAACTGGCCCTGCCTCTTCAGAGTCTTGTGACTAATGATACCGTAGCAAGGGCTCCCCCTAAGCATGGAGACCAATGGAGAATCAATTTTAGCAGGTTTGTTATTATTTGGAAAATTCTGTTTGTTAAGGAATCAAGTTTATGATTGCTAGCAGTGCTTGGTTCTAACAAATTTTAGGCCTGGTCGGTCTAGCTTGGCACGGTTGTCGGGGTTTTAGACAATGCTCTGGCTCCCTACTGAGATATTTATGAAAATGTTAAAAAAACTTGTGTAGGTCACCAGAGTGCGTATCAGGACATCTCCCCCAGAGGACAAGTCCCCCGGGGACAACTCCCACAGGACAACTCCCCCGGTGGACAGCTCCCCCGGAGGGCAACTCCCCCGGAGGACATCTCCCCCGGAGAGCAACTCCCCCGGAGGGCAACACCCCGGGAGGGCAACTCCCCCAGAGGACATCTCCCCCGGAGGACAACTCCCCCGCAGGACAAGTCCCCCGCAGGACAACTCCCCCTGATGGACAACTCCTCCAGAGGACAATTCCCTTGGTGGACAACTCCCCAGGAGGACATATTATTAGTATTACTGACCGTAAGACAAATCTATATGTATGACCATGCCCGAAAGGTGGTCAAATGTTGTTTTTTAAACAACCATCCCGTGGGAGAACAGATCCACATGGAAAACAAATGGAGGGCCAAATTGTTGCTACTCATTAACTTTTGCTGCATTTTGCACTTTTTAAAAAAACGAAATAGCCATTCATGAAAATACAAAATCTTTGGCAATTTTTTTTTTTTGCCGAAGGGTGTTAACCTTAACCTGGGCAATTTTGCGAGCTTAAAGTCAGGGGGGGGGGGGCATTATGGCCCCCCTAAGATCTCGCGCGATTGCGACGAAAATTTGCATAAAGGTAGGGAATGACATGTACGCGGTTATATAGGTAAATTTCACTAAATTCATAAATTTTAGTTTATATGAATTAATTATGCTAATTTATTCATGAAATCATACTTTTTGCTCTAATTCACTAAATAAAGCTCCTAGAAGGCTAATTTTTTTGTGAAAATATTCTTTATATCATTCCTAAGAATTGTACACGAAAAAAATTCCTGTACCAAAATTGAATTCTTATGTATTTTATTGTTTTTTTAATTTCTTATGTATTTCTTTGTTTTTTGACCTTTTTATTTTTATTGTTTTTTCGACACAATTCGTTCGTGAAATTATTTCGGCCATAAATAGCATCAAATTAAATGACTCTTGTCATTTAATTTGATGCTATTTATGGCATTTATTTATGGCTATTTATGAAATCACGTTTTTGAGCCATTTTTGGTCTGACGAAAATTTTTGAAAATCGTGGAACGTCGTAACGGTACGCCCGATTTTCGTGAAAATAGTTTTAAAAGATGCGCAAGACTTAAAAGTAAAAAGTCTGCGAGCGGCGCGATCAAAAAAATTCACACAGTGGATTTATCGCAAAAAATGTTGAGGGGGGGCCATAATGGCCAGGTAAGTTAGGGTTAAAGTGTGGCAGCTTTAGAGGCACACTGCAATCGGAACCGAATTAGATCTCAGAATAGAAAGGGGGAATAAAATAAATAATGGAAGTTAAGGGAACTTATGGTTGTATCTCACTTCGCGGAGACGGATTTGGGACTACTTTGATAAGGTTTCGAAACTCCATGACAGAAAAAAAAAGTATCCGTCATGGAGACATCTACGATACTTTTTTTCCATCGCGGAGACGTCTCAAAATCCTTTTTTCCGTCGCGGAGACGTCTCGGAGATGTCTTCGCAACGTCTCCGCAGCCAAGCTACAAAAGAGTAGGTTAGTGTGTAAGGGTGGTATGTCACGTCTCCGCGACAGAAAAGAAAATTTCGTCTCCGCGACAGATAAAAAGTATTAGAGACGGATTTGGGACTACTTCAGACTTTTCTTTTTTCATAAATTGTCGGAGATTCGGAGATGTCTCTAAAACTTTTTGTCTGTCGTGGAGACGAAATTTTCTATTATGTCGCGGAGACGTCTCTGTGAAGTGAGATACCACCCTTAGGGCATATCTACTCATATTCTTCGGGAAAAGGAAGATGTGGTCACAATCAAACTTAGGAAAGAAATTAATTTGCTCGATTAGCAGCCGTGATTGGGTCCGGTCCTTTTTTTTTTCTTTCTTTTTTTTTTTAATTAAAGAAATGCTCAATTCTTAGGCAAGAAATAATGATTAAACAAAATTAATTTTCATGGGAAAGGGGTCAACAGGGGTCAACCACCTACCGAGATCTAATATTTGCACCCCTTTAAAACCCACTTACCACTAATGGATATCAAATCTAATATCTGTTATACTGAATGCAATGCATAAACTCTTAAAGGGCTTGTTCAGGGCTTGTGTTTCAACATAGCTTCCAAAGAAGAGAACTACGAGTATCGTTCATTCCCGCTAAAATCCCATGAATTAGTATTTAACATAAAAAATTAGCAATTAAGCAACAAAGTGTAACCTAATGGGGTACATCCCCGTAAGGTTATCCCCATCCCCATTTGTCATACCAGATGGGTTGCGCCAGGAGAAAAGTACTGGAATAATTTAAAAAGAAAAGACAAACCAAAGGGGCATAAAATTGATATATAGGGCATTTAAAGTGAGAGGAGATGTCCTCTGGGGAAGTTGTCCTCCGGGGGAGTTGTCCTTCAGGGGAGTTGTCATCCGGGGGAGTTGTCCTCCAGGGGAGTTGTCCTCCGGTAGAGATGTCCTCTGGGGGAGCTGTCCCTAGGGGGAACTGTCCTCCGGGGACTCGTCCTCAGGGGGACCTGTCCTCCGGTGGAGATGTCCACTGGGGGGAGTTGTCCGGTGGGAGTTGTCCCTGGGGAGTTGTCCTCCAGGGGAAATGTCCTAAAACCACCAGAGTAATGGCAAGTAAGGCAGACTGATGCTGATCAAGGTGGATTGACCCTGATTACCTTGCAGAGCTAGACTGACTATACATCAGAATAGCTTTTTTGGGGGGCTTTATCGAGTGGATTCATCAATTGTGGGTACCTAGCATCAGCAACCTAGGTCACAGCATGATTGACTTACCAACAGCAGTGGTTAGCACTCAAGTAGAAGAAGGAAAATGAGTGAAAGGATTTTTTTTCCTGTCAAATCCCACATATTATTCTATCAAGTGACTTCGTTAATGGTTATTTTACTTTTCCAAAATTATGTTTCTTTTGATATATTTTCAGTAGGTTTATATCCTTATTACCCCCACATTAATGTGTATTTTTGTTTTATACTGCAAATATAATCTTGTTTATTTATAATTTTTTTACAGGGTGGAATGGCATGTTAAAAATGTGGATGGACATTATGAAAAGGTAAATAAGATGGCAAAGCTTATCATGGGTTAAGTTTTTAGTTTTGGTGGTTTCAAAGCCATTTTTTCCTCAGCACACCTTTTAGCAGGGCTTGAAAATGTATTTGCATGGGAGATCGTCTCGGGAAAAAACAGTATTGAAATAAAACTTTAATATGTATTTTTAGAATACATTATACAAGTGTTAAAGTCAATCAGTCACTTTTCTTCTGATTAAATATTTCACTACTGTTGAGATATATGAGTTTTATATGCCAAACATTCCAGTGCATTTTATCTACTGGAAGAATTAAAATTATCCCTCGTTAGCAATGCACAGCTGGTATAATCAAGGAGCTTCAAAAAGCTCCTTGGTATAATGCATTATTTTTTTTCAACGTCCCTCATTAGCGGTTTATATTAAAATTCTGTGAAATGCAAAGATTTTGTCTTTTTACTTTCAAAGTTCTCTTTAGTGATGGTAATGATATAAAAGTATAGTATAGTTTATTCAAACCAAATCAAACTCAATAGTGATACAATGCATAACATCAAAGAACTTAGAATGATAGGTTTGGGACCCCCTAGAGCTACCTTCTAGCAAGGTGCTTGGGGTTAAAAATAACATAGATAGATTCAAGGTGTGCATGGGGCCCTCATAAGTACATAGTTATGAGAAACTTAGTGGCTACCCTTTGGTACATAAAAATGATCTTATCAAATTACTATATTATTATATGTATAAACTAGTGTGACAGCTCCTCTCAACAATCAATTCGTACCAACTTGTTTGTGGACTTTATTATTGCTATTCCTCGTGCCATAATCTTGGATCTCTATTTTTTGTTATAAGTAATGGTTTCTATTTTTAACTAAATTCTTCTCCAGTGGATAACAACTTTCCAGATTCACATTGAATCGGTTGTCTGTTCAGTGGACTGCATGAGTTATTATGAAACTTGTCACCAGTGATATTTCGATGTAACGGCTTTGTATATAAACAAAGTATCTATTCCTTACATATAAATCGGAGAGTCTTTTTTAAGAGATTTTATGACGAAAAACATGATATCGTAGTCTTCTTATCGTGCAAAATCACAATTTTTCTGTTATTGGGATTTGCAGAAAACCTGGTTCAAGCAAACAACAGATACACGCTATGTTTTGACATTCCTGGATATTCTCTTTTACAAATTTGTAGATCCAATAAACGAGGTTGGTGGTCGGTATTATTATACATCAGACGATTGGTATCGATTACCTAATTGCGTGATGACTTATCTGGGAATAATGCTGGTTTTGGAAAGTTTTTTTGTAGAAGTCGTCATGGATAATGTCAAATCCATTGTTGGCGTAGTGTATATAGAAGCCACCTGATAACAGTATCCTTCGTATCATTCATCATTTGATCACATATGCAAATTATTGACAGAGAAAGGAAAAGATGCTCTATCTTATTGGGTGATTTTTTTAATATCATTTGATAAACTGATTTCTGATGCAGAGTAAAAGATTTTGTTTGATTTATTAACATCTTTCGGAATTATTTGCTTGATAACAAAAACCGGACTCGTATTACTTCTTTCAACTTCAACATTTTGATAATAATATTTTCACAAATTGTATCCAGATGATTTTGATTGTGGATCTTCTGCTCAGATTTTAACTGATCATATGCCCATTTTTAGCATTAATAAGGGATAGTCTCTTACAAAGGAAAAAGTTGAAGATAAAGTATATAGACGTGTTAATTACAAATGGAAGAGTTGAAAAAATTTAATCCAAGATTCTTGTTTGCTCACTGCTTGGGTTCTTTACTTTATAATATGATTAATGCAGATGATAGTTACAACAAGTTCTTTACATATTCAGTTAACGTGTATGAATCTCATTCTTTTCCTCTTGTTCAGTTGAGTAGGAAAAAAGAAATGCTCCAAGTAAGAAACCTTGGATCACCCAAGGTCTTCTGAAATCTATTAATCATAAAAACAAGCTTTACTGCTAACATATATTAGACATTAAAAATGAGGTGAATAGAAGGAAATTAATGTAGACTATAAAAACACATTGACTAATTTAGTCCGCAATAAATAAAAAAACATTATTATGATGGATGTTTTCTAGAAATTACACAGAGGGACATTCGGAAGACTTGGTATCATATTAATGATTTACTTGGTAGAGGAAACGTGATCCCATACCAGATGAAATGTACCCATGGGGAAACGCACTTTGAAATCAAAAAAAAAACTTTTAGATAAAGCAAGAATATATTATAAGTATACTATAAATTTGCCTAGCAACAATAAGTATGAGAAATTCGCATGTCAGACATCATTTTCGAAAATTATTTGTTGGATCAGGGTAACCCATCCTCCTTATTTTTTTAGACCAACATCTGTACATGCAGATTATAACTTTGTCTTCGGCTTTCAAACCATCTAAGTCATTCTGCTTAGATTTTTGAATATTTCTCCTAGGATTATTAAAAGATTGCATTCATTTTATGCAGATCCACTTTGTGACATATTCAATAAATCATCTGTCTCAAGGGGTAGTTCCCACAAGTTGAAAATAGCAAGGCTTCCAGTATACAAAAAGAATGACCGCAAATGCATTGCAGAATTATAGACCATGCATTGATTACCAATATTCTCAAAGGATTCAGAGAAAATAGTTTACTAAAAGATTGAATGACTTTTGCAAATTGATAAATGATTTTGATCCCCCAGCAATTTGGATTCCCGTAAAAAATTGCTCCACTAGTATGGGTGTTTTAAATTTAGTAAATTACAATAGTTACTGCCAATTGATGATTGGGAAGTATTGCCTTGGAAATTTTTTTTAGGACTGTCAAAAGCATTCGACACAATTAACCACCAGTATACTTCTTAGGAAACCTTGTACATTATTGGGTGTTCCGAGGTATAGCCCCTAAATTGCGTTTAAAAGTTACTAGAAAATCGATTACAATTTGTTGCTTTTAATGGTGTAAATCACAATCAAGGAAATGTAAAGTTGTGACCCACAGGGACTCTGTCCTTGGCCCATTGTTGTTTTTTGATTACATTATATGTTATCTGTCAACTTCGTTCTCAATGTATTTACATCATCTTCTCTTGCTGACGATACTTGTTATTATATTCTCACAAGAATATTCATACTCTAATGCAGACAGTTAATACAATGAAATTAGCAAAAATTTGCATGGTTTTGCTTCTAACAAACTATTATTAAAACACCGGTTAAAAACACAAATAGCTATTATTTAGCGACTAGAGGAGGGTGATCCCTGCATGCATGTTAATTTACTTAGTTGTTGCCCGTAATCAACCAGATCAACTGCAGATCAGACATGTGCAATTCTTGGTGTTACGATTGATAATATGTATCATGGAAAAAGATCACCTTGATAAATTATGTACTAAAGTGTTCTCGAAGTTTGGAATTAATATCCAAACTTCGTTATTTCCTCCCCAGCAGACCCCTAGTTACTTTATACAATGCCCTATTGTCATGCAACCTCATTTGATGTGACTGCAATGGATTGCTTGGGGACACACATTTAGGACCCATATACATAAATTGCAAGTTCTTAAAAAAAAAGTTGTTTCAGATACATAACATATTCAGATTTATAGGTCCCCAAAACCAAAGTATCTTCCTTTTTTTTATTTTTACAACTGCCAATTTTACCATTTGATGAAATGGTTTCCTCTTAAATTGTGTTACATTATGTTTAATATCGATCGGCCAGTATACATTTTTGGCGATGTGTCGTGGAAAATTCTTCAATCCATCATTATCATACTCGGTCAAAGGAAACCTATCCAATAACCATTTGCGGAACCCAAACTGCCTTGAAATCATTTAGAATTAGGAGGGGGAGCGGGAGCGGTCTATGTGTTAAAGAATGAAATATAATTGACCCCCATGACATAAAAGATAGCCGTTACGACTGTCTGCTGGTTTGTAAAGTGATTGTGTGAAAAGAAAAAGACACGCCTCACAGGTACGATGTCAGGGTATACGTGAAGTATATGATATGTGTTTATGTTGTCGTTTCTTTTTTTGTTTGTTGTTTTGGCTTGTTTATTTTATATGATTTTACTGTTTACAGGGTTAAGGTAAGCTGTTGTGTGTGGTGTGGCTTATGTGGGATGGGGGGGAGATCCAGTAAGAGAAGGTGCGTATAGTAAAATATAGTATATTGAGATTGAACCAAATCAAACGTCAAGAGGTATGACAACACGCAAGACTTTAACATAAGACCCCTTCGCACGCTGACCCGAGCATCCATGTTATGTAATTAAGAAGATAGACATTATTACAAGATAGAAGATACGAAACGCAGATACATGCTGAGCACAGAGCACGAACACACACACACCCCACCTAACACCACACACCACACATCCAACTCTCATAAGTTACGCTCGAGTACTATGGAAGCATCCGAAATGATGAAAAGAAGGACCAATACCGTATATAAACTTTAGAAGTCACTGTCTGATAGCTGTTTTATTGTTGCACTGTTCGAGAATCGAGAGGCGTAGTCATAGATATGAACAACTTTATTGTCGCGGATTCGCTCTGTCAGCGCATCAGTAGCTGTGCCGTATATCGCATACAGTGGCGTGGGTTTCAGTAAGTAGGGCAGATGTCTGCATGTGTTGGTGTTCGTGCTGCAAGCATCTGGTTGGTTTGAGTGACTGTCAGATGGTAAGAGAGTTAATGTGATGACTCAGAGACAGCTTTTAGTTCAATATGTGAAAAATGTACAAGGAAGTATAGAGTGCTAACTTTTATGTAGGATGGGATAGTGGTAGATTTGTAGATATCATATGTAAGCCTGTTACCAATTTATTCAGCTATTCAACTCTCACCGTATACTATACTCATGATGCTGTTCTATGCGTCGCGGACCACACTATATCAATGTCACTCAATGTATATTGCGTGTAACGAGCGTCTGAGCGCGTAGACTGGGCAGTGTTTAATCATCGATTGTTTTCGAGATAGTATCGTAGTCTTATGTTTGTGTGTTGCTTTGCAATGGTAGATTTTTCAGACAGATGTAGTGACAGTGTGACAGTGAGACTTGGAATACTAGATGGTCAGACATATTGAGTGACGCATATTACTTATTATAGGGCGAGTTTGATGTGTTTAACGGCACCCGATAATGTATCCATAAAAGAATATCTTATCTCATCGATCAAATGGTGTGCATTAAAGATATTACAGTGTATGCTAATACGTTCGGATTAGTGCTGTAATATTAAGACGCGTCGACAGTTCTGTTGGCGTATTTCCGTCACAAGAGTTTCATTACGTATAAGAGCGCTGATGGCTATGATAGAGGTGCGAGAGAAGGGAGTAGCCATGGTTTTGGGAGTGAAGTAATTCGACCTCAAGCAGTCGCTGAGGCCTGTGTGACCGGTGCCATGTTTGTGACAGCCGATGCGTGTTGGACGTACCTGTATCGTATGGGGGCTGGCGAGTGGTGTGGCGGTTTGATGGTCACGTGTCTCCTCGGCACGTGGGTGGTGCTGGTTGCGCATAGCTGGAGGGCATGAGCAGCACAAAGGGAGAGCAAAAGATCACTTGAGACAAACAGCCAGGAAGGCACCAGGAGACTGTCAAAAGCATTTCGCGCACCTGCCAGGACAAATATTGAAATGTATATCAGGTG
This sequence comes from Paracentrotus lividus, assembly GCA_940671915.1. NCBI lineage: Eukaryota > Metazoa > Echinodermata > Echinoidea > Camarodonta > Echinidae > Paracentrotus > Paracentrotus lividus. Next base: position 20,470,458 of record CALNVZ010000174.1, read on the forward strand.
GCGGCGTCTGGGGATGTGTGCATAAAGGGGGGGGGGGCGGTTCTAAGAAAGTGCGAAGTTTCAGATTTTGTACACCAATTTTTTTGTATACCGGCAAGTAGGGTAGAGTAGGAGTTCAGGTGGCAGTCTATGTAGAATGTTGTTCCCTTTTTTTTTCCTTCCCCCGCGCCCCCGCCGCGCCCGTTTTGTTTTTTTTGTTTTTGTTTTTGGTGGTGCATTAAGTTTGAAAGAAATGTTTGTCGTTTACTTGGGGAACCCAGGGCCGGCACCAGCGCCCCCAAAGAACGCATGACGCTGGATATGATAGGGGCAGATGTTCCCCCCTCCGCAGGAGAAAAAAGGTCGGGAGGGGACATGGGGTCCACCTCCCCTCGCCATCGTGCCCGCCCCCCAGCCCTCGCCGGCAATGAAGAAGTAGTGGTTACTAAGTTGGTAGAAAACTAAATACGAAGGAGGAATATCGGGATTAAGGTGAGTTGCTAAAAGTGCGGAGTAGGGCGAATAGATTAGCGTAGGAAGTGAACTTTTTTTTAAGCAAGAGTTAAGGAATAGTGAAAATGACGGTTTGAAAAGGACTACAAGTCTAGACAGATGGCATAGGTTAAGCAGTGGTAAGCGTCTTTTTAGATAATGATACTCGGATGGATAGTCAACTGCATACCGCTCAAGAAGATTACTTGGGTAGCCGTGAAGACCTTCAGACTTCTACGTTCATACGCGACCAGTGGAAACCTTCAGAAGATTATGCGAGTATTAGGCCTCCATCCCATGCCCGGTAAGGAACTCGACCTTTACACATCCAGCCTCTAAATGGCAATACTTTCGAGTATTTGGATTGATAATCGACGGTAGGTTTATTAATGAGGTGGCAAAAAGAAGAGGAGAGAAAGTTCATGCTCAGGTAGAATGTTTGATTGTTATAATGATTTTTTAGGTTAACCACTGGGTAGAGTCTGGCGGGTGGATGGAAGTTGATTTCAGGAAAGAGGGTCTTCATGAGTTACATGACCAGTAGGTCCTAGCGAAAGCAGTGCAAAAAGAGAAAAAAAGAATACTATTAGAGTGCAGGTTGTGTGTGGGTTTTGTGTAGCACGGCTTAGCTGAAGAAAAAAAGAAAGAAGAAAGGGGGCTGGGGCCCGCGTGGGCTCCGCGTGGCGCCCTGTGAAAGCCCGAAAGGCGAGCCATAGTCGAAAAACCGACGGCGAGAGTTTTGCATTGTGATGGCCGGCGCTAAATATAGATAAGCGGACTTACCTCGAAACGGATAGAGCAGAACTGTCTCGAAGATGGAACCATTTAGAGTTGGAGTGGAATAGATAAAGTATTGGAAGGCTGCACCCCGGCCCTTCTCTGAGTCCTCGGTGGTCCTCATAGTTCTCCCAGGCCTGAGATTCGGGTGACCCGGCGGTGGTTAGGACACTGTAAGCTGAACAGTCGGTGGCAGGGCGATCTTGTTTGTAATTAATCTCGGGCTCGACAACTTAACGCTGCAAGATGAAGGGTCTGTCTTCCAATCAACACCTCGCAGCTGATGGGGTTGTATAGGAGAATTTGTTTTTGTTTTAGCTAAGTTCCTCGAGTGTTGGAGGCTAGTTTGGACAGGCTCTAGAGCTTCGCGGAGCCCAGACCTGAAGGAAGAAACCATTTCCGGTCGGCTTTCCGAGCATATGCAGAAGAGACGCAGATAAAAGTATTTCCGTTCAGTGGGATAGTAAGCGTGTTGGGGGAACGCGTATGGGGGGCGGGGCTGGGTTTAGAGCGAAAGAGTTGAAGTAAGTCAACGACTACCGATGTCGGTTATACAACAGCTGGCTTGTTCAGGCAGATAATGGACATCAAAATATGGCGCGTAAGTTCAGATGTGTTAAAAAAGGCGACTCACATGTTTGTGACCCGTCAAACAGCAGATTAGCAAATAGAATGCCCAAAACAAAAACTGAAGAACTGTTATTCGGGAGAATAGTCATCGCAGACGATGAATAAGGATCTTAGTGAGGATTGAGAGATTCTGAGAGCTTTCACCCGCATGACCCATTTGATATCAAAGTTTAACAACCAGAAAAAAAGAAGAAAGAAAAAATGGTGTTGAACTTCTATGCAAATGTAGAGTTACTGTCTGGCCAGGGACGTGAGGAGGAAACGCAGCGTCCCTGGCTGGCAAGAGGCAGACAAATGCCTGAAATGAAAGGGTTCGCAAGTTATTGGTGTCAAAAAGCCTGCGGGAAAGGGGGAGTAATTTGGTTGGCTACCCCTGCGCAAAAGCCTGTAGATGGGCGCGGAAAGTTTTTGGTGCAGAGTCCCTTCCAAGGATGCCCTCTGTAAAAGGGAGGCGTGAATTTTGACACGGTGTTGCGCGCCGGACTGATAGGGGTGAGTCTCTAAGAATCCGGAACGAGCATACGTGTATGGGTTGACCCCCGGAGGGGGGAGGAGGGGATAGACTGGGTAGGATAAAGCGATCTGCTCAGACGAGATGTATTTTTATTGAGCGCTGATTGTGCTGATGATCGGTCCAGAGAGTAAAGACCGGTAAACCTTATGGGTTAGAGGCTGATTGGCGGAATCGCGCCGATGTGTGTATCTCGAAGGAAGGTGAGAAAGAGGCACGAAGTGGATAGAGAAGGAGAGAGCCGAGTGGGTAGGGAGGAGTGAGAGGAGATGAAAAGAAAGGACGGGTGAGAAAGGCAGTGCGAGTTAGGAGGAGTGAAGGAGAAGGGTGTGCGAGAGAGGTGAGTGAGAGGGGAAAGAGATGGGGATGAGCGGAGAGATTGGGGCGGGAGAGTGGAGCGGGTTGAGGACGGCGCTGCGGCAGTATCTTATGGCAAGGCGTCATGCCCGCGCCGCCCCCAGAAAAAATGATTAAGCGTAGAATTAGTACGATCCGAGGAAGTCATTTTTTTCTTTGGGGTGCTGACCGGTGCTGATACGGATTGGAGAGAAAGTATTGTAGTCATTTTTCACTCAGGCCAGGGTTCATGGGCCGATAGACCCCCGAAATGAAATGAATGAAGTAAAAGTCGAGATAAAAATTAAGTAATTAAGTTAATCATTAAAGTATGAATTGTACGTAAGCGATGACGGCTGCGTGTCGGTTTGCATGGCTGACGTGGCGTCGTTAGATGTTTCAGGAGATGATGGAAGTAAACGGGGTCTTGTGTTGAGTAGGCTTCCTAATTACTACATGTTTCAGTGCAACGCGGGGAAACTATTTCCTAGGAAGGTCGGAATAGGTTGTGTTTCAGTAGTCTCGTCTTTGAAGACGAAAAGTTTAAATGGTGGTCGTTGGTGATGAGCGTATCTGCGTTGGTTATTGTATGTCGTCTTTTTCGTTCCTAGTCTTATCGGATATATCTTGCTTGTCTTGTGATCTGGGTATGGGTTCTAGTTGTGTGGCGTGTACTGCATATCTCGTCTTTCCCCACCCCCCCTCTCGTGCTGCGTGTCTCTCTGGTGTTCCCCCCGCCCCGCTTCCTGCGCCAGTAAAGCCTCAGGCCCTGAGAATCTGCTCCAGTAGCCGCGGCGGCCCCACGGTGTGTAAGAAAACAGAAGGAAAGGAGAAAAAAAAAGAGAAAAGAAAAGAAGAGCTTGCTGTGGCAGATGGTGGGTCGAGGGTAATAGAAGTTGGAAGGAACAGTATTGTGTACAGAGATACGAGTAATAATAAGGGGAGATCGCAGAACCTGAGAAAGAGGGCGCGTAGTTAACGAGTTGTTGATGTTGGTTGTCGTGGTACGAAAACTAAGACGACCTGTGTCGTGATTCTAAAGGAAAGTTGTGATTAGGCATAAGTATTCAGAGGTGGGCTGCTTCAAAAGTTTGTTGGCGATCACCGTCTAAATTCGAGGGCGGCGGTGCCAGAGAGTTGGTGCCTTGTTTACGACAAAGTAGGTGTTTTAGGAGATAGCGATTTTAAGGAAATATCGAAATCGCTGCCGAAAATGCGTCATATAGAGAAATAAGATTGCCTACAGACAAAACCAGAACTTTGAGTGCGAGATTCAAGTAGCCGTTAAAAATGAATGATGTAAGCCCCGAAGGAAACCAAGTTCTTTTTGCGATATTTTTTCAAGAAGATTGAATGTAATCGGTAGATTGATACTCGCCGACATGATCGAAAGCTGCGAAGAATTTTGTAGATTGGTGATGAGTTTAGAAATTGTGTTGAAAATGTATGCAAGGTAAAATTCTTGTGAGAACTGCACGTTGCGTATAGTGTGATGTCTAACAGAAAAGTGGATATCAGTCCTGAGAAGTGCGTGAGGTCGTTGGAATTGCGCCGAAAAAGTAAGCGAGTTCTGGTCGAATGATTCTCTGAAAGCTGCGTGACACGGTACGGTGTGATTACTGCTGTGGAAGTGGGTATTGGTGTGTGCCTTGAATTTTAAAAAACCAGTCGTGTGTTCAGTCTAAACCGGCTAACGTTCATGTAGCAGATTACGAAGATGATAAATAGACAGGGTATCAGTCTAGGCATATTGTCGAAAAGATTGCGGATGTATAAGGCATCGACTTTAAATCGCTTAGTATCAAACTTTGAATAGTAAATATGTGCTTGATGGAAGATCAAAAGGGCAAAAATCTTTAAAGCTGGATAGAGTGAATTGATGAGTCAGTGCGCCGCGGCGGCATGCGCTGGCGGTAGGGCAGACTATTCGCTTATTCTGTGAGCGCTTACGTATTTGTTTATTTTGACAATGTCTATTTTAATATTGTATAACTTATGGTAGGACATTCTTTCCTGTTTTTATGGGGGGGATCGGGAAAGAAAAGTGGAGCCTTTTTCAGGAAGAGTAAAACTTTTTCGAGCGCGATCCGAAAGGATGTTGCCTGTAGTGAAAGTATATTCTACGCTGATAATTTGTTGTTTTAAGAGTTGCTTTACGAGGGTGGATGATCAGCGCTGCCCTTTAGCTAAAGTAAATTTATGAGCACGAAAGCAGGTGAAGCGGGTAAAGTTAAGTTTACCAGGTTATTCATGTACTTTCACTTGTGGAGTCGAGGAACAGGTGCCATGGGGCCTGTTTTATGAAAAATTTTTGACTCGATAGATGAGCCTGAAGAGTAGGTGTATTTACGTAACTGGTAGTTTTGCGCACGTGGCATATACTGAGTTCGGATGCCGTGTACTGTAGGACTGAGTAAACTTACGGGATGCGCCCGCAGCCTTTTCCGCGCCACGCGCCCCCCCCCGCTGGGATCCGCGCGCGTGCGGGTGTTCGAAATTGAGAAGTGCGAGGTTTTTTGCCAGATTGTTGACTTGCGAGCGCCCAGAAGCGGCGGAGCCAGAAATTTTGTGGTTATTAATGGAAGTTGAAAGGTAGGTGTATTTTCTAAAGACAGTTGTTGTGCCTCTTCTGATGCGGTCACCAGACCCGGTTAATTTAGGGATTGTGTGTAGGTTCTAGCATGATTTCGGAAAGGTAAACATTTGTGCAAGATTGAGACTTGCGAGGCGCGAAGGCGGGCGGAGGCCGGAGAATTCTGGGCGCTGTGTAATGGCGGCGTGAATGACGAGGTTATGTATGATGTACGAGTTTGATCTCTTGACGATCTTCTGTTTTCTTTATTTCTTTCGAACAAGTTGAGTGATCAGCGTCGCCGTTTGTAGAAGACGAAAAATGAGTGAACCGTTGCCGGAAGTGGCAGAGAGAGCCCGTTTGCCTGTAGTTGCGAGGCGTATGTGGTGGCCGTCGATATCTATTTTTGATGATCCTTCAGCAGGACGGATGACAGAAACTGCAAAAGATTACGGAACGGCGAAAACGCGAGAAGGATGCAGTGTTTAGAAATTACGAGCAAAATCACCGATGAATGCTGTGCATTTGGAGACCACATTGTCTTGGTTTGATCTCATATAATTCAGCTTTTCGAACGGGAGTGAACATGGGCGAGCGCGGAAGCGGCGAGCCGGAGAGAATTTTTTTTTGCTTTCTTTTTTTTAGAGACTCTGGCTGGAAACAGACAGAGGCATGACCAGTCACCTACCTTGAAAGAAGACGGAAATGGTGTAGCGAGGTGAAGGTCGGAAGAGGAAAAAAACTTTATTGAGAATGACTCGTATGTTCAATTCTATGTGTAATATTTCGCTGAAAAGACGGAGGGGATGAAGGATGGAGGGTGGTGCTGCAGCCCGCTCCAATGTTTCGCCAGTAGGATATTTAAAGAATACTGTTTCCTGATGTTCAGCCCCGCAGTCAACTTTTTAATCACCTCACCCCTCAAGGCGCGCTTCAAAAGACGCGTCCGCGGTTCTCGCTTGGAGAATAATGATTTATGCGGAGAGCAGTGAAATATGTTGGCCAAGCAGACCTCTATCAAAAAAGAGAGGGCGATTTGTAAACGACTATTCTGTGTGTTTTATGTAATAAATTTAGCGTTGATGAACCAGTTTTGAAGAATTAGTGATATGAAGGTAGGTTAAGTTAGGAATCCGGTTCGACGACTGTTGTCTGCTTCCTGTTCTTTGTCTCTCTCTGCTCTCTCTGCTCTTTAATTTATTGTATGTTGTTTTTTGGTCAGGGCGGACGCCTAGGCTCGCCAGCGCGGGAAAGGGGGGTGTGCGGTCGATTGCGAATGCGCGCCCGGAGACCAGGCCGCGCCCCGCCTAGGTGTACGAGGCCGCTGTAAAAGGAATGGGATTGTCTTGCTCCAAATTCGACTTTGCACTCGACTTTTATGGTTGACTACCGTTTGCCAGTGGTATGCGAGGCCCGTAAGCTAGGCGGGGGGGGGTGAACGAAGCGCCGGCCCGGCCCGCGCGCGCGCGCGCGGCCCGCGCCGTGGAGAGCAGGGGGTCCGGCGCTGAGCAAGAAGATGAAAGATAAGATAGAGAGAGTAGAGATTTGATAAAATGTGTTAACTTAAAAGTTGTTTTTTGCGTTATCATTGGGGCCCAAGGAAGTCGAAGCGACCGCCTTTTAAAGAAAAAAAGGGGGCCACGCGCCGCGTAGGTAGATAGATATTGTTTGTTGAAGGCACCTGACGCTACCCCCGCCCGCCCAGCATTTTTGTGCGGGTAGGCGTTGACGTGAAAATAGTTTTTGAGTGTACCTTTTTACTCGCGCGGGCGGCGTTGATGTGAAAAAAATTGAATTACTACTTGTTGTCACTTTTTGCAGGATTTCGGAAGACCGCTCCGGCGTAAAAATCCGTAGGTAGCGTGGCCTTGGTGCTATTCACTAAGTAGTTAACAGTCTATGAAAGGTGTTCACAAGTATACACCTTGGTTTTTAAACAACTTTGGGAATGTAGGTTTGGAAAGTTGCTCAGTACCCGTATGTATATACTGAAAAGACAATGCAAAATAAGTATGTTCTTGTACTTGTAGCAGTCTTTGTAATGTTATCAGAATTCTATTGCAAAAACCGGGCTGACGAGTGGCGTAGTCTAGGGAGGCAAGCGGGGCGCACGTTGCCCCGACGGCGGGAGCTGCGCGCAGGGGCGCAAAAAAAGCGAAGAAGAGGTAGGAAAGAAAAAAAAGAAGGAAGAGAGAAAGGAGAAGAAGAAGGAGGAGGGAAGAGGAAGAAGGGAGAGTCGTGCATCCACAGGCGTGGAGATATGGGTCGGATGTTCCTGCCCGATATTAATTTTGGCTGGGCCCGCTAGCAGTAGCAGACGCACGTTAAGTGTTAGCTTTTTGGCGCGCCGCGAAAAGGTGTTGTCGTGAGTGGATTTTGTTTGATGTAGTAGCGCTTGCTAGTCTTAAGTGTTCGGGGTCAAAGTTGTGAGGCCGCCCTGTATAGGCCGGATATCAAATCGGCGCGCCGTTAACGTTGCAATGTGAGCGTCCTTCTTGTAAAAGTGTTAAGAGGTCAAGTTGTGCGGGTGCCCGCGGGGGTGTGCACGGCGTCCGTAATCCTGGAGATTTTGAAGACCAATTGGACAGTCACCTGAGTTTCGAATTTAATATAGGCCCCTGTTGTTAAATAGTTGAAGGATGCGATATTGGCGCGCCTCAATTTCAAGGCGATTCCGATCCCGCCACGCCGGCCAGCCCTCTCGCTTCAGATGAAGACGGGATGTGTAGGTCGCCGTCGGTAAGTAGAAAGGAGTTGTTGTTTTCTGGTCCGATGCTGCGGTTTCGTTGGCTGCCGCTGAATTACTCCGTGTTTTTGTGTTCTTCAGTTGTACAATTTTTGCTTGGTGGTATACTTTATTTGTAGTACGCATGTCGGGGCGGCGTAGTGCAATCAGAAGACGTGTTCCTGGCAAAGTTATTCAAGTGAGAGCGTCGGTAGAATTTTGTCCTCGCGGGCTTCGCCGGGCTGCGCTTATATGTGTTCAGAAGATCATTTGAGGGCAGGGACCAACGAAGAAAAGGGTTGTGAAAATTGATTTTTTGCGCTGACTAAGGAAAGAGAAAACGGAATCCCGGATGGCATAGGGCCTACAGATTCCGCAAAGCATGTTGGTGCGAGATAGGCCTTGTTGACAGCCGCTGGAGACGGTAGGGCATTTGTTTTGTTTCGTTACGATTATTGTGACCGTTCGTTGATAACGGAAATCGTATATCGATGATTGCTTAAATGCAGGATGTATTCGAGGTAATGCAAGCAACTCAAGAAATTTTTCGCTGGCGCGGCTTCGGCGCGCTGGCGGCAATTAAATAGAGAAACAGTTTGAGAGGAAATTAAAAAAGAAACGTGATGAAGGCTGAGCGTGTATTGATGGATCTAATGTCAAGATGCATCCCCATGTGATGGGGACATGTAGTAGGTATGGCAGCTGGGTTACAATAAACTAAAAGCCATATCGTTGACTGCAAAACTATGGAGAGTAGAGCTGGGGGCGCGCCACAAGCAACGAACTGTGCGCCCAGGCGCATTGACGCCTAGGATACGCGCACTGCGGTGCGCTGGATTGGGGGTTTTAAGAAAGGTCAAGAGCATTTTATTGTATAGAAGACACCGATAGCCGTTGTGTTCCATTCGTCCGTGTAGCGGAAGCTTTGAGAGAGATATTGGACTTGATTGGCGCGTGTTCGAGCGAAGATCAAGCATCAGCGACTTTAAGAGGATGATATAACGTTTGTGTGTTAAAAGTAATGGAAGACGAGACCTGATCCGCACCAAGATGTGCTGCGACATATTGGAACAAGTTTTCTAGAGTAGTTGAGCAGCTTGAATGTTTCTTTACGCGAGTTTTGACGAGGATGCGAAGGTATGAATTTTGTTACATGTTCGCGATTTTTTGAAAAATATTTTGAGTAAAGGATGGAACGTCTTTGGCTGAATATTAGATGTGTGTGTACCCCGTTTCTGAAATCCATCGAAGATTGGTTTCAGGCTTGTAAGGCAATTGTATTTCTGGCTGTTGTATATGATCTGAAATTCGGGCGAGTGGTGATGAGGTTGCCTGCCGACGTGGATATCCCGCCCAAAGTTTATGTTGCATGAAAAAAAGGCAACAATTAGAGCGGCCCCTTGGAAATTAAGAGGTGGATCGCGAACAAGCTTTCGAGAGAGCACACCTGCTGAAGAATGATTGTGGTCCAGAGGATAGTGTTTCGTTTCGAAAAAAGCAATGTTGTGCGTTGAGGTTTGTACGAGTAACAACGATTTGAACCTTCAATTTACGGTTGGAGTCTCTCCCTGATAGAGCCGGCCTTTTCGTGCCTCGCAAAGCTCGCGCTGTAGAGCGATTATAGCCAGCGGTTAGTCCAATGGTTGCGCTGATTTCGATGTGATTCATAAGTGTACTTCCCTGAATGCGGATCAGCACTGTACGATGTAGCCAAACTGATTGGTCGCCGTGCAGGACAGGAAAGTAAGTTTACGTTTTTTTGTTCAGTGGAGAAAAATGAACGGCAGACAGGCCTTTTTTTCGTAACCAGATCGGAAGCGTAGCTTACTGTGGTGTGTTTAAGACTAGCGTTCATCAGTTGGTTGCATGTACACTAATTAGCAGTTGATGGTGAAACTCGTATTTTTTGCCGAGTATACGGTATGCGATGTTTAGAGAAGCGCAAGACGAGTCAAGCGAGTTTGCAGGCCGATTTGCGGGCAATAGGTTGGAAACTTTGAGTTAGATCAGACACGAAGTGT
>CALNVZ010000174.1:20480525-20572286 GCA_940671915.1 Paracentrotus lividus
TAGGTACCATATTTGTAAGTTTGTTGCATGGTCAGCCGGGAATTGGACCCATATGACCTTCCGTCAATTGATTTTGCCAAAGCTTTCGACAGGGTGAATCAAAACGTAGTTATCAAAAAGTTGATTATGGTATAGATTTGGTTTCATGTCATTTTGACGACACCAATGAAAAAGTTGATCAACTTGTGAATGAAGACATGATGGCTATTGGCAAGAATGCACTTCCACTAAACTCAGATCATCAATGTATTTCCATCTGGCATCAATGTCAATGATGGCATCATTCACAATAGCAAGAAAAAGCACCAGACCAAGCTTCGTCCCCTGAGGAACACCACTTGTAACTTGTAATCGACAATATTGCATAGCTTCCTCAGCAACAGGAAACGGTCTATTAAAGTTGGTAAATCCTTCTCAAGTGACCTTGAAGTTACAAGTGGATGTGGGTGAAGTAAACATAAGTTTTTGGCATATATATACAAGTGTTCTTACAGACAAAAACATTGTTCATCAAGGTTGTCTAACTATGCGTAAAACCTATGAATTCGGAGAGGACATTTTTTTGACAGAATTGGCATCCCATTTTTGATTAATGGTCACAAAAAAAAAATCAAATTAACTGTAGCTTCTGGGGTTTTCAGTTTTTAAACAATCGCATTTCAGTAGTCAATTCTGATTGGAAAAAACAAGCCTAATGGCTGCTAATAATCAAGATGCGCAGACTGAAAATCAGAAGAAAAAAAATGAGACAGTAATTTTGCCATAAAATGCCATATAATGGTCAATTTTTAGAAGTAAATGTGTATTTCAATAATTTATTTTTCTCTTTTAGGTTGCTCTAACAGTGCCCAATAGCTTGCCATCGTAGATTTGATATTACAGTACCTCTATTTCTTTTTATGGTGCACAGAAGGCCATTTTTTGAAGGTGTACCCCGATCGTAAAACAACCCATATCTTTGTGACATACCTGCATGGCTTAACATGAATTCTCTGTTAAAATACTCTGATTTGTATGTCTATAATCTTGTTTGTCAATCAATTCATTATTCTTTGTATATTTAATCTAATTTTTGTAATGCTGTTTTGTGTAGTTTTTAAGAGTTTTTATGCCTTTGTAATTCATTTTGTTTCAGCCTGTGGCTGCTAATTTTAATGATATCAATAAAAAACCATAATCTATCTATCTATCTATGAGGCAAAGGGAGATGCCAATGGGTGCTGTAACTATTCGAGCCATCATGTCCGGTCATAGGCCTAATGATTATAATATGTGATGCATCACGTCAAAATGAGAGACAAGTCGCAGAGCAAATTAAGCAAAGGGCCAAGGAAATCGGTAAAATAATAATAAATGACTAATTGGGGGAAAGTATTTTTGTGATTTTCTGAATCTTCAATGTTTCATGTGTGCTCTATAAAAAATTGGGCAAAATAGATAAAGTGAAAGTAATAAAAAAGTGATTAATTTACCAATATCTTCGACTCTTTTCTGGCGACTTGTCTCTCATTTTGATGTGATGCATCACATATTTATGATTCTTTTTGAAATATAAAGCACATTTCTCAGCAATTGTTTTCAATATTCAATATTCGTTTAACATAATCTACAGGCTCTCAATGAAAATGATTGGATTTTGTCAATTGATCTATAAATCAGGTACCTGGACTAGCGGAAGACAACTGGGTGTGGTCCCCTCAGTATGCTATCAACATGCATCTTCCGGAAAGGTATTGGATATTATATTGTTTTTTCTGCCCCTCTCTGAGAACATTGATGTACATGAGAATGAGGTTACAAGCTAGCAACAAATTCAGACAAACAAAACTAAAATGATATTGTTTTCACATAAGCCCTTTTGAAAAGTATGATTACAGAGAGGATATATGTGATGCATCACATCAAAATGAGAGACAATTCGCTAGAAAAGAGTCAAAGATATTGGTAAATTAATCACTTTTTTATTACTTTCACTTTATCTATTTTGCTCAAATTTTTTTTTATAGAGCACACATGAAACATTGAAGATTCAGAAAATCACAAAAATACTTTCCCCCAAATTAGTCATTTATTATTATTTTACCGTTTTCCTTAGCCCTTTGCTCAGTTTGCTCTGCGACTTGTCTCTCATTTTGATGTGATGCATCATATATGATTTTTACATTAATCCCTATGTGAGAGTCTGTGCAGTTATATCTATCTATGATCCTTCTTCTGTAAACCAACAAATCTCACAATCCCTTCATGATTTTTCAAGTCACCGTGGAACAAGTATAATATGGAATTAGACATATTGGTCAAATTTTGATTCAAGAATATTGTGTTATCTACAAGAGTATTTCACAGAGTATGTGCACAAATATTTATGGTGCAAGATCATTTCAGCAAGCTGCCACAAAGTTGTGAAATAATCTACCAATAAATCTTAGACAAGCTGATATGGTGGAGAATTTTAAGTGTTTAAGAGTTTTTGAAGACGCATCTCTTCCATTCTTTAAAATAACATTCTTATATTTTATGTCAAAGCATTCTTTTTCTTATGTGGTATTGCCCTATTGTTCCTTTTCTTTTTTATTTCTACGCACATTGGGACTTTAATATATGTATTTTTTTTAAATTTGTGCTATAAAAGAACGGTTCATTATTATTATTATTATTATTATTATTATTATTACCCTGTTCATTCCTGCTTGGAGCTAGATGGGGTATCATTCAGTTCAGTACAGAAGCAGTCAATCAGACAAAGTTTGAGAGAGATCCCAACTGGCCTGTCTACACCAGCCTGGTAGCAGTCTATAATGCTGAAAAGGTAATCATGAAGATGTTAATGGTACATGTAATTGTGATGATGATGATGATGATGATGTTGGTGGTGGTTGTAAACTGCTGTTTATAATGGTGGGTGTTGATGATGATGATTATGTTGGTGGCGGAAAGGTGGTGATGATGATAATTAGGATGGTGGTGGTGGTGATGGTGGAAAGGTGGTGATGACGATGATGATGGTGGTGGTGGTGGTGATGGTGGAAAGGTGGTGATGATGATAATGATGATGGTGGTGGTGATGGTTGAAAAGGTGGTATGATGATAATGGTGATGGTGGTGGTGATAGTGGAGAAGGTGGTATGATGATAATGATGATGATGGTGGTCGGTGGTCGCGATGGTGGAAAGGTGGTGATCGATGATAATCGAGGTGGTGTGGTGATGGTGGAAGGTGGTGATGATGATTAATGGTGATGCGTGGTGGTCGGTGATGGTGGAAAGGTGGTGATCGATGGATAATGTGATGATGGTGGTGGGTTGGTGATGGTGGAAAGTGGTGATGATGATAATGATGGTGGTGGTGGGTGATGTGGAAAGGTGCATGATGATGATAATGATGGTGGTGGTGTCGGTGATGGTGGAAAGGTGGTGAATGATGATAATGATGGTGGTGTGTGGGTGATAGGTGGGAAAGGTGGGTGATGATATGTGGTCGGTGTGGTGATCGGTGATAAGGTGGTTAATGATGATGATGATAGTGTTGATAGTGGTTGTTAAACTGCTGGTGATTATTATGGGTGTTGTTGATGATGAAGATAATGATGGTGGTGGTGGTGGAAAGGCAATGATGATGATGATGATGACAATGATGGTGGTGGTAGTGGCAAGGTGATGATGTTGATGATGATGATGGTGATGGTGATGATGGTATTGATCATGGTGGTGGTGGTGAAAAGACGATGATGATCATGATGATGGTTTGACGAAAAGGTGACAATGATGATGATGACCATGATGATGGTGGTGAAAGTGATGTTAATAATGATGATGATGGTGGTGATAGTGATGTTAATGATGATGATGGTGGTGGTGATTATGATGGTAATTGTGATAGTGTTGCTGCATTGAAATTCTGATGGTGAAGATACTGTTATAAAAATAAATGATATGATGATTATCATGAGAATTGGTACAATTACTATGATGCTGTAACATTTAGTACCGGTACTACTGATGGTGATGGTTATTGTGATGGAAATAGTGATTTTGATGATGGCGAGGCTGAATGAAGATGATGATGATGATGATGAAGGATTATGTGAAGCAAATACAGCATCATGTTATTGATGATATGTGTATTAGTGGTACAATTTCAGTCTTTAATAGAAAAGAAAATGAAATAAAAACTTGTATTTAGCATCTATGAACGCTTCCTGACTTTCAACCTTACATCTCAAATCCTCTCTATAGGAGTTCTTCTCTGTACAAGGCTATTTCACTGAGGACATGGATCAACTTAACCTCCCAGACTATGTCAGGAGTGGGATTTGTGCACAGCCTCCTAACATCACGGTTATACAGAACTATAGATTCACTGCCACAGTCCAGCCATTGACCAAGGAACTCAAGACTGGACATGTGCAAGATGACCGTTTAATATGGTTCACATCGTGATAGAAGTCATCATTAGCTCAATGCAGGAAAATATATATTTTTTTGCAATGTACACATACAGATAGTTGCCTAATGCGGCGGTCACAACTCCCTACGATGGATTTCGTAGAAAATTTGTGCAGCGGAGGTACCTCGCAGGTACAATGCATGTACAACGTACAGGAGGTTTTTACAATAACCTTACTACAGAAACGCAGGAATCGTAGAAGTTGACCCAGGACCTGTGTGTGCATTGTACATGCAACGCAGGCTACGTTGATGGCACGTGCCCCGTAGCCTACGACGAGTTGTGACCGCCGCATAATTGGGCTTGTGTAACATAATGATATTGTGTTTTTCTATCGTAAATCTTTAAAAAAATGTTGAAAATAGCTTTTTTAGTCTATTTTATTACTCTTTCATGAATATTAATGAGCCTTATGCCATATGACCTTAAAATACTATTTTCGACACCATTTGTACAAAGTTCATTTGTTCAAATTCATAACAAGTTATCTGCAAAATTATTCTACATTTGTCCTTTTGTTCAATTCATCAAGATGTGTTCTTGAATGTATAAATATGTAAATTATCTTTTCTCTGAAGAGATTTTTAAAAACTTTACATGCTGTCAAGCTCCAAATTTCATCATTTAAAATGTAATTATTTAGGTCATATTTTCAATACCTTTGCATTGTCATTTTATAGGTAAAAGGAATGATTCGAATTTAGTTAGCATTTAGGTTTGACATTCAATATCCCATTCTCAAGTTCAAAGATCATGTCAAGTTGATTTTTAGATATTGCAATATGTTATTGGCTCTGATAATAAATTATGATTAACTGATACAAATGTGAAAGTTTTTGAATAATGAATGAAGTACAGTCCACTCCCATTATAATGAGGTGACTTACCAAGTGAATAACTTCTCTCTCTCTCTATTCCTCTCCTTCTCTTCTTCTACCTCTCTTCCTCTCTTCTCCCTCTCCCCCTCTTCCCCTCTCTCTTTCTTTCTTTCTTTCTCTCCCCTCTTTCTTTCTTTATTTATCTCATGAAACTATATAGATTTGCACACAATTGGATAGGTGAAATGGCCCTGTTATAATGAGATCATACTCATTATATCAGGAATATACTGTACTAAATATTACCGAAAAGCATATTTGCTAAATTGAGATAGAGAACCCATCTTAGGACAACCATTTCCAACACTTTTAAGTTATTATAATTTTTCTTACTACACAGTACAATTGTACGCTTTCCGTTCAGCAACACAATGCCATTTTCTGTCTCTGATTCCTTCACTTCTGCACACTAACATCAATCTCTTATAGATTTATAAAGACAAAGAATGGTATTTTTATATTTGTACAATACCTATTTAATAGTTTATCTTAATCTTGGAATTACACTAATACATCACATACATACAAATTGACAATCTGTTGGACAAAGTTAATTATAAATCTTTTTTTTTTCTTGACAATATCAAGTAAAGCAGAACAGTAGATTTGTCTTTATGATTCATTTTTTTAAAACACCATATACTATGCTACTTTGAATAAAACACTAATGAATAAAGAATTAGTTATTTTAACTATCATAACATTACGTCACAAGGACTTGTGTTATTTTGCATGAGATCCAATAAAATTAATGTTCATACTATTATATTATAGACAAACCCCAGTCGTGGTAGCAGAGGAAAAATGCAATGAAACTTGTTAAATAATGTCATCATAATGTTGTTGTGCCACGTACATAAAAATATGCATGATTTCTAAGTAAGCTCTGTAACCATGAGGATATTTCATTGCTAAAATTCTGTCTTGAAATCATTTTTTTTTTGTGGCAAATCCTTTGTTCATGGAAGTTCATTAAGGCATATTTTTAATTACATTGTATTACCCCCAAACTAGACTTGGGCTTTCAATGAATTTAAATCTAATGATTTCAATTAGGAGAGAGGATGGAGGCAAGAAACAGAATTATCACAACACAAATAGTTGATG
This sequence comes from Paracentrotus lividus, assembly GCA_940671915.1. Taxonomy (NCBI): domain Eukaryota; kingdom Metazoa; phylum Echinodermata; class Echinoidea; order Camarodonta; family Echinidae; genus Paracentrotus; species Paracentrotus lividus. The sequence continues at coordinate 20,486,957 of CALNVZ010000174.1, forward strand.
AAAATAAGTGTAAAAAGTGGAGGTTTAACTATTTTTGTGCTGTTAAAGAAATAAACCTGCAATAAATATTAACCAAATAAAATCTGTCAAGCAGCAAGTCATTTTTGTGTGTGCTTCTTCTAATCTAGTACCAGTTTGCTTTATATAAATGGCAATGACTAAGAATTCCTTTAATTGTTTAAAACCGTAATTTCAAATACAAAAAAAAAATATTCGTGACAGAGAGATTAATAACTTACAAGCTTCCACGCATAAATATATCTCTACATATCTTAAAATTTATCAAAGCTGAAAATGTTTGAATGATTCACACAAAACTACTCGAGTTCGATCTGAAAACCATTAGAATATTATGGCAATAATTCAATACAATTTCCAAAAACAGTCCTGGTGAATTGATCTGCCCACATTGAATTGGTATTCAGCTAGTCAAAGTTCAGTTTAGTTTTCAGTTTCAAAATGCAATAATTTTTTGTATGATTTCCCTTTTAAAAGCAGAAATATACCAGTAGTCGCCAGTTGTCTACTGTTTCACATTTCAGAATATGAAGAGTTTCATTCCAAAAGGGACTAAATCCACTTTTATAACTTCAGAGAAAATGGCATTTGTTTACCAGATTTTGTACAGGTGTCTATGGAAAATGGAAATTTCAAAGTGCATTTTCTTACAGTTGCAATAAACATTCAAAAAATTAATTTTGTTCAAAGATGGGTACATGCCTGAACAATGTCCTGATATCAATAACTCAATGTTCATCAAAAGTGGATTGAGTCCCTTTTGGAATGGAACTCTTCATATGTTCTTCTAAGCTATTGCTCATAATCGGCATATTGAAAGGTAATCACAATAATTCAAACAGCTCTGCAGGGCACAAACATACAAATTGAGTGTGACAATTATAATCAGATCATATCATTACAGATCCATTATAATCTATTCGCCATCTGGATCCATTTCAATGTCGCACTTGTTTCACAAACAGTATTTAGTGTAAATTATATCATATCATTGTGTGAACTTTTTCTTTGCATTTTCAAAACCATGAAATTAAAATTACTGATGAAAAGAACATCTAGAGGCAATGAGTTGTCCCAGACATCTTAAAATAGTCAAACAGTCAATATTGAAATTCACCAGTGCCTTCAAATAAAAGATTCAATCATAGGAATTTTATATACACATAGTTATAAATCTGCTGACACAGATACAATATACATACACAATTAAAGGCATAGTATAATATCACATTACACCCATATATACATGGATTGTATTAATGTTGCCTGTCTGCATTTGTTGGGTACTCATTTATTACTCCATGTATTCAAACAGTTTGTCTTAAAATATTGTGATGTATTAAAGCAGGACTCCACACTAATAACCACTTTTGTATGAGTCCAGATTTACTTCCTGAGGGTCAGAGTACATGGATTTTTATTCCTAATTAGTTTAAGAAAAAAAGGGGAGGGGGTAGAGTTAAGCTTTGGGAGCTCATGTGCATCATATCTTGGTTAGTGTAGAGCCGCTGCTGAATGGCCATTTACAAGAATACTCAGGATTCAAATCATTACAAGTTTACTAACAATGAGTAGAGCTTGAAACAATACACCATTATTCATAATGCAGTCAAATTATTACAAGCTTGCCATGTAACAGAATTAATTACAGGGTAAAATATTTCAAAAGCCAGGGCGATAAGCCAGTTGTCAATGGTGGGACAGACATGGTTTGTGTGACCTAAGGAAGTGTCGTATATGTTGCTTGTATTTTGATGTTTCAAATAATTTGTCGCTAAGCACTTGACAAAGATGTCTGCATGGAGTTTGACTACAATTCATCTATAGTCGATTAGGGAATCTTTCATGGGATTTCTCTTCTCCTACAAGAAGGAACTCTTAGGGGCCTGACAGGTACACTATACTCTGGCTGCAAGCATGAATCAATGATGAATAGAAGCAAGCTTTATGATGAGCTAGACACAGCAAGTTTCTTTAAATGATCCATGAACACTTGTAAACTGACGTCATCCGTTAACACTGGGGCACTTCCCTCCTAAGAAAGTAAACATAATAGTTAGAGCAATTAGAAAAAGATCAAATAGCCTGAGGATCATTTGTTATTCTCTAATACTTATAAGACAGAAGACAATAAGTCTTGATTTAACACCATTATTTGACACGACTCACATTTTGCATAAAGTTGCAATTACACAGAAATTTGTGTTAGGCAAGTTGTATTTAAACAGAGATTTTTATCCAAGAGGAATAAGGTCTAATATAAGGGGCCATATGCACAAAAGAAAGTGGTTACTGGGATCAATTTTTTTTTCTTCAAATTAATTAAACTATACAATTCTTTCTTTTGTGTTTGCCAGCTGTTGACCTGCTTCTCATTTAAGCTACAATGTACAAATGCTATTCATGCTATTGTTTGTCCGAGATATCTTTTATCTTTTGTGAAAAGAGCATTAAATATACACTTCAATTAAATGCCTCTTATTTGCTACCTGTGGATCAATTTGTTATGAAAAAATAATCTTTTTATACATGACAAAATTTTGGTATGATTTGATTAAAAAAAATAAAAATAAAAATAAAAATAAGTGGTGATTTGATCGCGCCAGGCCGTGTAGTCATAGCCGCTGTTTTCACTGTTAAAGTACTAAATGACTTCCATTTCCTCTGATATTTTCAGTAGTTTGTTTTTACAGTCAGAGCAACAGGATTTTACTAATTTTGTTCCCTTTCGCACTTGTTTTGGGAAGTTACTGAATCCCTTTAATCGAGCGCTTAGAATATTACGGAGCTGCCAGCTTACTTAAGGAACTGTTTACTAAAAGAAGTAACTACTTCTTTTATGTATAAGGACCAAGAAATCTGTAGTGCTTTTTTTTTAAACCATCATTTGTTTTCTCATCATCAACGAATATTATTCAGGTAAAATACATTGAAACAAGGTTTGCTTCTCATACGGTATACATTACATAAAAAATGAATTAAAAAAATATAGTAATGCGTTTAATTTTTCTTTTAAATCAGATGTTCAAATAATTATATAGAATCATAAACCTACATTAAACACTATTTTCTTACCTGTCCCCATCCATATGAGTTATGTGACTGTGATGGGTTGACTTTACTCAGAAGGAATCGAGCCTGAAACAAAATAAATAAAAAGATGAATAGTGAAATCTGTGTGCGGCACTTCACCATAAATGAAAATAATTTCAAAATTATAATTATATCTAATTACACATCGCACATTCAAATATGTTATTCTATGAATGGCATAATAACCCATGTAAAGCTCATGGTCCTGTTAAACAATTTGTATTATTGTATTAATCCTTTTCTTTTTATTGATATGATGCATCAACAGGTATCGAAGCAATTTGCAACAATTTGCAACATGATACAGACAGAGAAATATGAAAGTGTATATTTCCCTAAAAATTATTCTTCTTTATAAGTGAGTTTGAATTATTCAAGTACTAAATGTGCATTACACATGTAGTTACTCATTTCTACCTCTAAAAAGAAAATACCAAACTTTGGTAATTAAGACAATATATTTGTGCATTTATATATCATTTTTCTAAATTTACTGGTATGGAACCACAAACATACGGAGCACAATATTATTTTTGTTATTGGTCCCTTTTGATGCTTAATTTCCATATTCCCGATGTAAAACACCAAGTGGTAACACTAAAATAATTAACATATTCTGTTTATCTATTTATATCTGGTAAATATTTTGAGGTTCTGTGAAGTTATTGAATCATACCGCAAACCTTAAGTGGGCAAACAAAATGGGTGAAAGTACCTGACTCTTGCCCTCCTCGCAGACAATGTAACGTGGCATAGGGAAGCGATTCTGAAGGATTTCCTGGGCATCATCTTGAGGAGCACCAAGAAGCTGCTTGAAGTTTTCATGTCCTTCCTGCTCATGGTAACCCTGCTTGTACCAGGAGGCAATCGTCTGTAGAAAACAAGATGGAAGATCAATATTTGGGTGAATACTTGTGAAATTGTGAACATTACAATAGAGAAGGCTTGGAAAGAGTTTGGATGTGGTCAGCCCTTTTTAGAGAATAAAAAAAAGATTAGCACATTCTTAAATTTGAACCATGAACCTGAAATTGTACAATTGTTTATATGCATGTGTGAGGGAGAGCAAGCAAGGTTGTTGTACATTAGTACATCATAACCAATCTTTTGTTGCATCAGAAACAAAGATAAACATACTCCTCTCCTGTAGGGCTTTGGATTATATCGAGAAAAGATTGTGTAGATAGTAAGATACTCCACGTATGAACAAATGGGAAAACTACATACTGTAAAAGGAACAAATCCATTGCATTGGCTGGTGCATTCCCCCCTATATTATGTAACATTTAAATCTGTTGTCATTCTCATAATTGCTTTATAAGGTACTGTTTCATTTTTGTTGCCTGGAAATCAAGTAAAGAAAATAAAGAAAATAAATAGATAAATCCACCATGCAATCAGACATGGTCACAAAATAATCAGATTCCTTCTCTTTAGTTATTTTCTGATGCAATTCATAGCACTTTTGTTCCTTGAACAAGGCATTTTAACTTCAAGCTTCACCCCACACGAGGTGTTAGAAAAGGGTACCAGTAGCATACTACTGCTAGGTTGTTCACTGAGCATGTGTGTGCCCAAAGGTGACCAGCTGGAATGCTCAGAAGACCGGGGTAATAATGGATTTAGCAAAATACAAATCACATTAATATTATTATTATCATTCTTATTATTATCCACAAGAAAAACACTTCTTCCAGTGTGTTTGTGTGTGTGATGTGTGTGTGTGTGAATGAGAGAAAGAGAGATAAAGTGAGAGTAAATTTCCAATATAGTATGTAACCCAAGGTTTCATTGCATAGGACACACAGATAATGATACAAATATAAAAGATCATATCCTCATGCATACACTTATCTCCAGTGCAGCCACTGATCTGTGATACTAGGGAAGTAACACCCTGTCACATTGTAAAATGAATGCCAAAACTTGAATTATCATTTTCTATTCAGTCTTAAGTCAGTCTGCTTAGTGGCTTAAGATCCCAGTCACAGTGCTACCCTTTCCCGAATCACTTGTTGGACATTTTATCTGACAAATTTGCTCTCAGCCAATCAGATGCAAGCATTTCAGTAGCTTATAACAGTTTGTCGGATAAAACGTCCAACAAGACCTTTGATGAAATGTCCCCAGGTCTTGGTATTGTTGGTACATGTATGACTAATTTACAATACCTTATTCACACAGCCACACTGTGAATTTAATCTCTTCCAACAATAACTTGGCCTTAATGATAATGACATATTTTATTTAATCTAATGTGAGGCCTTCCTCCTCTGACTGGCATGATCATTATGCATGCACTATTCACATTGGCAATTGGCCATTAGGGATGAAGTCGTTTTGTGTTTAATCTATTGTGTGTGTGCATGGTGTGAATGGGGTATGAACATTATTCATAACCTATTCGCAATGCCAATCTAATCCCATCCAAGTAGCATTCGGTATAAAGTCATTTTGTGTTTGATCTATTGCAAATGTGGGTGGTGTAAATGGGGTATGATCATTATTCATAATGTACCCTATTTACACTGCCAATTTAATCTCTTCCAAATGATAACTAGGCCATAAGGGATAATGACATGGGCAATTCCACGGGTTAGTGGACATTGAAACAAAAAAAGAAGTGTGTCTCTTGACTTGATTATTCGATTTATCACCAATCTAATGCCACAGATTTTCATAAATGACATAGGTTATTCATATTCAATTGAAAAAAATAATCATTTTCAATGACTTCTGCTAGATCTCAGACCATCATTAAAATTGCACGTGTGGGACTGGGGACAACAAATTTCACTAAAATGCAAATTACACAAGACTCGTTTAATATTTCTTCTCACAAATTTCACAAAAAAGCCAAGGATAAACACATTTCCATATTTCAGAAGCCACTTGAGATATCATGCGATTACAAGTGGTGAAAAGACCTCTGGAAGTTCACTGGACAAAATGTAATGTGAGTAACCGTTACGTGAGTAACCACTTTATCTGCACCCCTAGTAAAAACCATGTGTTCTTTACTTTTTTAATGATATACAAAGTTTGTCGCCCTAATAGACTTCTTTGAAATGGATATAATCAACTTTCATAAAAGCCTTGTATGAGGACACTTTTCACTTATGTCGACTTTTCATTTTATGCATGTCCAAATCATGTTACGTGAGTAACCAACACATTTTAAAGATTTGCCAGAAGCATAATGAAATTTATCAAGTTTTGTTTTTATACAAAGGATAGTCAGACTGTGTACTTTGTTGAGATAAAAAGATGTTTAGTTCCTATCAATAATAATGGAATTACAGCTCCAAGTATGAGTCAAGGTGTCTCCAAATGTAACGTGAGTAACCGTGGAATAGCCCACATGTTGTTTTTGATACTACTGTTAATGTGGGTGGTGTGAGTGGGGTGTGATCATTATTCATACCCTATTTACACTGCCAATTTAATCCATCTCAACGATAACTTGGCCATTAGGGATAATGACATGTTGTGTTTGATCTATTGTGAATGTGTGTGGTGTGAATAGGGTATGAACATACCTTGCCATGGTAGATGAGGAGCTGGAAGAAGGTATCCATGAGGAGGATGCGATCTGGGAGGATGCTGCTACTATCCAGGAGTACAGGCTGCATGGAAGAGAGACAGAGACAGAGAGACAGAGAGAGATGAAATAAATATATCAATATATCAATTTTTAATTGAAAATTAAAGATACCCTCTGTACCATAGTTTTGCAAATTATTTCTGTAAAATTTTTCTTTTGTAAATTTGGAATTATAAGATACAATTGAGAGTGGTATATAGGCATAGTTTATCCCTTTTCTTGGAAATTGAATTCAGACCACTTTCCATGGAAAAAGCACAATGCCCAGTTTAGCATACATGTATAATACAGGTTTCAATGAAGTTTCATGTATTTCATCAAAAAACAATATTCATTATAAAATGTACAAAGTAATGTCGAGGAAATGTAGAAACACCCTTACAAAATGAGAAAGTGTAATATGTGAAAGTGTAATATGAGTTAGTCATAAATTCTAAAATTATTGTTTCATTTGGGGCAGTAAGGTTCAAATACTTTCTTGTTCTTTCACACATGAAAAGGAGATATTGTGTAGATTTTATAGTCTATAATCTTTAAATTTCTGATATAAAATGTTGATCTCGGACTTTAGACATATGAGGCTTTTACAATCACTCTCTTCCATCAATATCTTTGACAAGACCCACTGATACCACTGACCACCTCCTCATTAAACAAAAATTGAGAGAAAGGACTCGAGAAGAAGAAGACCTCCTCATTGAACCCTACATTCTCATATTACCTGATGCTCCTAGGCAATTCAAGAATCTTGCAATGAAAGTCCACTCAATAGGCAGTGCTGCACTAGCTCGAGCTAAAAAATAGTACGCTAATTGGTGGAACAGGGAAAAAAAAAACCCCTGAAAAAAGAAACGGGGGCTGTACCAGCTCAAGTTTGAGCTAAAGTTTCGCAATAACGACCTGACCTAACCTTGAAAAAGCTAAATATTTATTGCGCAACTGGTAAATACCGCTAATGTATACATGCACAGGTGCATAATGGGATCGTACATGTTCTTATCTCGAGCTAGTGCAATACAGCACAAATAAACGTGCGCTACTTCGTGCTAAAACTGCAAACTGGCAGAAATTTTTTCAAAAAGCCCAAGTTGAGTCGGGCTGATATTTCCAATTTAGCGCGTAATTTGAGAGAAAAAACCTGATCATAAATATTAAAATAGTTCGAGCTAGTGCAGCACCGCCTAAAGGGAAGGAAATACCCTGATAGATAGAAAGTTATTTCACCTACTTTTATGAAATTGCAATCCTTTGAACAAACAAACCAATCTGCTTCTACAAATATGACAAATTATTTTTAAACGCCCCATGTATTGTGTTTGCGCATGATTCAGGTGCTTGGTATCGTATGCTGTAATCAGAAAATGCTCTCTTCATAGATTATTAATCTTCTAAGTATAGCAATAATTATTGTGGACACAGGGTCAGTTGCCAGGTGATACGTATATTGGAAAATAAATGCAGTGACGAAGCAGAATTGAACACAAATCAATTCTGAGATTTTAAAGAAAATGGAGAGAGGCCCAATTTGCAGGTATTTTCCCCCTACTTAACTGCCCTATTTGTAATTCAAAGTTGTAGGGGAAAATAATACATGTGGGCTTAAAAAAAGCAGAAAAAGATTAGAGACCATTCCACCTTTGTGCCATTTAAGATTGGGGTATAGCCTATAGACATGCAATCAGTAGGCTTTAGCTCAAGAAAAGAACATTACCGGTATATGAAACAATATTTGAACATAGAAGTATATTACTACATGGTATATTAAGATATTCATGAAAACTGAACCCCTTTATCACTGAAGCTCTAAGAGTAATACGTGAAGCTGTATCTCAAGAATCAGTCTAAATTTGAAGATGAAAAACTGAAGCCTACTTGTACACTACTAAGAATGCTTTTAGTACAGAGTGCATCAAAATATTTATACACTATCTCACTTCTGCACAACCAAACCTGTTGGAGTTGTAGCTCTATCTCAACAAACTAAACCTTTCATATCAACTATCAGACTCAATCTGAGGTTGAAAAACTAGAGCCTACTTGCTGTACTACTACTACTACTACTACTACAAGGAAAGCTTTTAGTATAGGGTGCATCACGATGTTAATATGAATATTTGCTAACATGTGCAACTTATTAAGAATGCCATTAGTACAGTGTATATCAAGATATTTGCTCACCTGTGTGCCATCGAAGCTGTAGGAGTATAGGATGGGTTGTATCATGACAAGACTCTGGGTCAGGTCTTCCCTTAACAGCATGTGACGATAGAAGGACGTCTCATCAGGACTGTTGTTGAAGACCTGGAGGAACTGGGATCTCCGCAGGTGAAACATGAACTGTGGAGAAAGAAAAAAAAATTAGATGATGAAACAGAGAAGAAAGGGGTAGAGCAGTGGAAATGGATATACAGAAAGTAATAAAAAACTTGGAATTAGAGAAAGAGAAAAGGAGGGGGGGGGGAGGGAGTAAGAGATCGAGAGTGAGAGAGAGAGAGAGAGAGAAAGAGAAAGAGAGAGACACACACAAACCATACATAGAGAGGTAAATGACTGACACACAAATCGTTGTGATCATAGCAAACAATCTTATCACATTTATATCGCAGTTTGTCTTATAATCTATAAAATTCTCACAAAAACAGAAAAGTAAATCATCCTTAAAAAATCCCACAAGAATAATTGACAGCATCTACACACAGACACTCTCTCTCTCATAAATGAACAAAATCATGCAGTATATATTTGTATAAACTCTTAACTATTTCAACAGTGCTGATGTGTTAGAAACGATTGGCACTAATTAACAAAAGGATTTGCACTGAGGATTACAAAATCTTCTGGTGTTAATGGAATATACCAGACCCCTTTCATCACAGCTATGCATTACAGTTGATTTATCCTAGAAAATCTAAAAAGGTCTTGCAGCCTTTACAAATACATGTATGCTTCATTTAAATAACTTGGGAGGCATACAGGGTAAAGGTGTTTTCATTGTACAAAACTGGTTTCCACTGAGTAACCCTAGTGCCTATCGCAAATGCCCCCTACATTAGTAGGTCAAGTAAATTTTGGGGCTGCCCTGAAAAAAACATACAAAACATTATTATCAAAATAACTGTGTGAATGTGTGGGCACACTCTTTGCAGTAAAATATGCACCATACAATTGCAATTGAATAAGAGCATCGAAGTGTAGTGTAAGCCAGGATAAATGAATACAGAAAGAGAGAACATGGCAATTTAAGTAACATTTATGATGGTTCATCGTAGAACGACATGGTTTATTTGAAAATCTTTCCATACGGAAAATATGAGAACCAATTTCAGGTTGAAAAGTGACCATTTGCCCAGACTCACTTGCCTTGCTTTTTCCACATTTTCTATTTTCAAATTTTAACCCCCAAAAAACAACAACAAAGAAAAGGAATATAAAATAAAACTAAAGAGTAACAAAATATCTTTAACAAGAAAAAAAAAAATACAGGGTTCCTTGAACAGCTACATGTATTTCTGTAACTCTCAAAGGGCAAAATACACTGAGACTCCACTTATATGGAGAGCTGAAACATGAACTGACCTGCGGGTAGAGGGAGAACTCTTGTGCAAGGCGGAAGGACTCTGGGTTGTCCTTGTGATATTCACCAAACTTCTGACATAGTCTGATGAGCATACGGTCCAACCATCTCAGGACATCTCCACCTTCCTCATTGATAGCTCTGTTGACCGCTAGCCTGGCCATCAGGACAGCCGCAGCCTCCTGGTCAAAGCCTGCTGCTATGTGGTTGATCTGGGTAGCAGCATCAGCCCAACTGGAGTCATAAACAAGGACACAAAACCATTCATAAACACTTTTCGTAACCACTCAAGCGCCTTGAACACTCTATGGAGTGGATTTGGAACGATATAAATGACATTTTTAATACTATTAAGTTTGATAACCACGTTGCAACAAAATTTAAGCAAATCACAATGTTCGTTTCAAACTTTGAAGTGGCATACCAAATAATTTTTACAGGTAGATGAATGAAAAAATGTAAGGACCTTTCAAAGTGAGAGTGTCCTAACGAGACTATCAACAAGACATGATATTTCAGTATAGATTAGCCTATAATTTTGTTAATAAAGGGAAACTAACACGTTTTGAGGAGAAAAGTGCTTATTTTGCAACTCATGAAACTAATCATTGAGGTATGGATGTATTTCACTCAGTTGTGCCTTATATTATAAAAATACACTGCTCAAAATGTTGTACATGTATTTCGGGTACGAACACAAGACAGGTTGAGGCCTTCAGATGATGCTATACAGTCTGTGTCAAATAATATGGTACAAGTGGAAAACATTTTTTTATAGTATGAAGTTTAATCACAACCTGCTATTGTTTGGTATTTTCATAAAACAGGAAGATCAGACTTTCACCAACAATTTTTTCATCACATTTGGTGTTGTAATTTTTGAAATATGACTTGTTTTCTACAATCAAGAAAAATCTATTTTTCGCACGCTGTCCCATGCCTTTGTGCATAAGGTTTCACATAATGGCCATGAGGTGCTCAATTTCGATTTGTTCCTCATCGCACAAAATTTAGCATAACTTTTGTTTTACGAAAGCAAACTATACAGAACAAAGCGCATCAGCAAGGAAAATCTTTTAGCTTTATTTTGGTACCACATGCATACATTATCTGAAATTATTTCACCTAATGATTGTTTTCCGACTGTACCATTTTTTTTGACACAGACTGTACAGGCCAAGCATTACATGTGTCCAGGAACCCCAACAGGGCTGACAGTTCATAATGGCTTTAATAACTTTACAATCTTTTTGATTTTGAAAATGATATGAGCCTCTAATATCAATGTGACTCTTAAGCAGACTTTGTGCAGAGGCCATCATAATCTCATTTAAAGTCTTAAAGCCATGGGGCATATTCCTCTTTAATCAACTGGCCTCATTACTTTAAAATGAAATAAGGATATAAAGACAAGATCAATATCATCATTTCTAAGAAAACAACTATGTTGCTCTTTTGTTATCCAGTGCATAATTTTCCAGGTGCCAAGCGACCATTATTACAGCCAACATCTCTCCAAACCTGTTTATGATTGGATTGCACACACAGTTACAGCCTGGAACAAATCAAAAGATATTCTAGACATCTCTTCCGCGGAAACTCAATTCAAAGCATCACGTGTATGTCCGGATCCCCAGTCAAACCACCCCTAGACGAACAACAGACACATCCACATACTACAATATTCTCAATGGCTACAATTGCAACAGCTGTAGTCAGATTGGCTGTGTGACTGAACTATAACAACGAAATGGATATTGCATGGATATTGATCATGCTGTGATAAACTATCTCTACTTATCATGATTTATTAGATTGGATACTTTGTCCAGAGACATATGAAGCAGGTCCCCGGTAATCAATCTATACTCCATCACACTATTCTTGGTTTGGCTGTTGTTAATCAAGAAACTTCAGCAAAATATTGTTTAAATTAAAATGTTAGCAGTTTTTTCTTACAAGCAAGTTTCTTGTAGGTGGTTGTGAACTTTATAGTGTCACCTACTTCTAAACAAATTATTGCGCTGTGTGAATTAAATTCATGGGACAAGTTTATAGGGCCTAAGGGTTGTTTTACGATCAGGGTACACCATTTTGTCTCACTGGACCAAAAAAAAAAGTTGTTTTGTTTTCCCTCAATTTTTGAGTATGTGTTGTAGACAAGTAAAATTATATTGCTTTTAAATTTGGAGGCATGAGGTCACCAACTTATTTTTCTATAGGGGTTCAAATTTTTTATTACACGTAAAGTCAATTGCTTCATTTTTCGGAGAGGACGTTTTTGACAGAACATGATTTGACAACATTGTGACGTGAACTGTCTGAAAAATAAATGGATGTGGGTGAAGTAAATATAAGTTTGTGGCATATATACAAGTGTTCTTACAGACAAAAACATTGTTCATCAAGTGATGTCTAACTATGCGTAAAACCACCGATTTCTGAGAGGACATTTTTTGACAGAATTGGCACCCCATTTTTGGTTAATGGTCACAAAAAAAATCAGATTAACTGTAGCTTCTGGGGTTTTCAGTTTTTAAACAAAGTAATGCCATATAATGGTCAATTTTTAGAAGTAAATGTGTATTTCAATAATTCATTTTTTCCCCTTGTAGGTTGCTCTAACAGTGCCCATAAGCTTGCCATCGAGTGATTGATATTACCATACCTCTATTCTTTTTATGTGCACAAGGCATTTTTGACGGTGTACCAGATCGTAAACAACCCTATATGCTTTTTAATGATCTTGAAACATTTCACACAAACGTACCCGTACCTTTTTTTATATGTCTAGTTATTTCACAAACATAGTGTAACTGAGTTTTTGGTAAGGGTTTTGGATCTGTTTTCTCATTCTTCTTTTGATAAAAGCACTATTTGTATGGTATCGATCACAAAATTATTATTTTTAATCTCTAACACTTGGCAGACCAAATATTACTGCGGCGTTATATACTGTGCAGGACCACGTATTACATGCTATACTTTAGGATGTCCACTAATTTAAGTTATTTTTAAGTTGTTTTTGCTAGCTTATTGATAGAGCATTTTAAAAAGAAGATTTGTAGTTGAATTATCATTGGATTTCCTTCAAAGATATGACCCAAAGTGTCTCAGTTACACATGGCTGCTTAGAACACTTTACAAGTTCAGACAAAGCCAGAATGCAATAAAAGCTCAATTTATGGTCCTTTGTCTTGATTCATTCAACCAATCATACCAAACATTTCTTGTGTGTACAACATGAAAATGAGATTATAGTAACATAATTGAGGCGTATGAGGTAATATACAAAAGGTTATGGCAGTAAAAACTGATGGTTTGACAGGTATGTACCGATGTGATCCAATTGACACCGTGGAAATACTCATAGGGCATGTTTCAATAGGAACCCGAGAAATAGCTATTTCATGGTGTGGCTAGGCTGAGTGTTGGAGAGGGTGAGAATTTTAAAATTAAATGGCCAGTGGTCAACGTGTTCTTGTTTTCACCCCAATACATTTTGTCAAAATAGTTACTATTCTATAGATATCCACTTTTCCTATCTGAATCTTTCATCCTGAGAAATCAGTCATTAACACACATCACACACAAGCATCACTTTGAACACGCATAGTTTTTTATATCAATTTTTCAACAGGAAATTGATTCACCCTAGGTATTTCTAGAAGATACTGACCAATTAGAATAAAAATGATTGATATATCCACTGGCCAAATGACAATTTCGAAGCTGTTTTAATTGAAATTTTGCTATTCCTCTGCCTGTGTATTATTGAGTAGGCAGTGCATGGGTATTGTTTGCATTGTAAGCATGGGTGACTACATCCATACAGTGAAGTGGTACTTCTAGTGGTTTTTGCTTTGTGTGGCCATCCTAATACTATTGTCTGAGCTGTGTCTGTTTTGAAGCTCCAGCGCCACGCTGGTCATACCCGTACTGTGCAATTAGCACCATGCAGCGTCAAGTGGTTAAAACAAAGATCAAATTTCTTTCTGCGGAGTAAGAAGCTCAGCTCGTTGTGAGAGTCAACAATATATCTAATACACATTTTTAATGAATTGTTGTTATATCAACTTATTTCTAGCTACGTGGTAACCTTACCGTTTCTGGCCGCTGGATATGTGGTACATAAGGGTTAAACGACACATATCCAACGTCCACACCTGTGGCTTATTGGAGCATTGGTTGCTTGAAAAAGAAATAATAAAACATAAATCCAAAGTTATGCATGATCTGGCTCTAATTAAAGTACAATATTTTTCTGTTTAATTTTTTTTCTTTTTTTTTGGTGAAAACAAAAACAGACAAAGCAGAGATATAATTTTAGTAAACAGTTAAAAAAATATTCACAATTTTTAAAGAGAATAAAATATTATATGATAGTAAATAGTGGTAGTATTTTAAAAGTTGTGATTGGTTGAAATGATGTCACGTGTCATTCACGTTTTTGTTATATTGAACGTTTTTTTTTGTTATATTGAACGTTTTTTTTTGTTTTATTGAACGGTTTTTACCTGTGTTAAAATGAATGGTGAAATGGATTGCCTTGTTGCGCAAGCGCGTAATGACAGTAAAATGGTGCGCAGAACAATAGATACGCGGAGCGACAATATACGTCACAATAGCTTAATTAGCACCAAAAGTTTGGCAAACATTTGCAAAGATAAAACCAGATTAGGCAAGGTCAAAGATCTAGGGGTCTATTTACTATAATAAATAGTGCATGCATCTATTAATGCAACATTACTGACTATGTGAACTCCAAATACTAAATTATCCCTCGGGCACATCTGTTTCACCTCGGCCTACGGCCTCGGTGAAATAAATGTGCCCTCGGGATAATTTAGTATTTGTCGTGCACATAATCTAGTATGTTGCATGGTAGAGCATGCACTATTTATATAATAAACTACAATGTACATAATACTTATGTACATATAAAATGAGCTCCAATAAGTCTGTATGAATCAATTTCTGCAATATTTTGCAGGTAAGTTCAACACATGTACATATAGTCTACCAAGCGCCGGGATTTCATGTCACGACTTATAATAACATTTAACATTGTATTTAACATTCATTTTACCTTTTTATTCGCTTCACATGCTAATCACTACATAAAAATATGTTAAGCTTTAAAAATCGAGGGGGGGGGGACACGTCCCCCCTGGGATCGCCGCCAATGTTGTCTACTTTACTTCAGCTTTGAGCCAGTTTTGTTCAAAAATAGAATACAATTATTCAAGATAAGTTCAGCACTAACTTGACAAACCAATACATTCATATCCACTCTAGATAACATTCTTTATGTGAACTATTTCCTCTCTGAATGAAATGCCTCATTAAGGATTCCTATGATTATTGCTCCAAATACAGGAAATTAGCAAATTAA
Organism: Paracentrotus lividus; assembly: GCA_940671915.1. Classification (NCBI taxonomy): domain Eukaryota; kingdom Metazoa; phylum Echinodermata; class Echinoidea; order Camarodonta; family Echinidae; genus Paracentrotus; species Paracentrotus lividus. Next base: position 20,502,641 of record CALNVZ010000174.1, read on the forward strand.
TCTGGGATATTTTATTCTTGGTAAAGCTTAAATCTTTGAGTGCATGCAGGAAATATCAAACTGAAATCAGGTCAGCAATATATGTTAGATAGATATTATATTGTAATTTTATTGATGGAAGATAGTCGCCACATTGTCGTCAAACGTGTGTGGAATCATGCAAAACTCACAAAGTAGATCACATTAACTTGCCCTAAGGATATTAAGATAGGTCTCAAGAGGATAAATTACACTTATGTACTTCTATTGTGTCTCTATACTTTAACCAAGAAATGAAATATATATTGTTGTTTTGAAAGTCCTGTGTCCAAGGGAACATGAACAGAATTGTACTTTGTCTGGTAAGCATACAATTGGTAGGTGGCTAGATTACTGCTGACATAGCTAGTAATGGGATATACTGTTCCACTTCAATACAACCTAATAAAAATTTGTTATCGCCTTTGCATCGAAGTTATAAAGTGCATTGTTCCAACAGAGAATTAAATAATTATTTCTAAATGTTGAGAGATACTCATTTATATACTATTCTTATTAATTTGCTCATTTTCCTCTCTCAGTTGCAGACGAAATGTACTTTAAACCCAGATTCAATTATCAAATTAATTTTGGTGCTTTAATTGAGCTAATTATACCGGTAAACACTTAATCTATTTATTTTAATGATAGAAAAGGGAGAAATTGTATGCGAGTACAAAAAAATACAGAAAATGAAATGTCTTGATTATTTTAGTTTTGAACCCATGTCAACTCCATATACCATATACTGGATTGGATTATGATGATACCACCAATAATTTATATCATTAACATTTCCAAATCTTACCTTTCTATGGTTGCATTTCAATATAAAAAGGGTGACCATGTCTTAAATTAATCAGTTGTACCTCTAGATAACAATATCTAAACCGATGTACATGTATGTCATTGCCTATTGCTTGCCTATTTTAACTCCATTAACCCCATCCATTTTATGACTTCACTTGTACACTGTACATCAATTATTCAATTTCACCCAATTACCGTCCAATGATGATATCCATCTCAGCTATGCCTATGAGGGTCAAAACCAAGGTATTCTTCATCACATTTTTTTCACCAATCTGTCCAACCATGCCAAATAATTAAAAGTTGAAAGTGAAACTAGAAAAAAAAATTAATTCCAACCCTCAATTCGCCAAGCGCAACTTCACAAGGAGAATAGAACCTTTTTCACCTTGAGTGTTTCATAAACTTAGCATACTTAGTTTTTAAGATTAAAAACTATCTTTTATACACTCTTAATGTAAAAGAGTGAAAAATCGCTCGAAATTTCGAGCTAGATTGATTTAACTCTAATCGAGTGTAGTATGAGGCTCTTAAGAGGGAAATATGTTCCACAACTTGCACTCCGGTATCAGAGGGGACCCGCTCTCGAGAGGAGTGAGTCGAAACGCGCTCTTCATAAGAGCTAAATTGACCAATCAGGAACGGCTTATTTCCGCGCTGTGCGCTTGCCGCATGCATGCTGAAAATTTTGCCGATACAACCATATTTCAACATGGCGGTGGACAACCACAGCTGCAGGAGCGGAATTTTTCGGAGGAAATAATCAACATTTAAAAGGTGAGGAAATGCTAGATGCAAGTAACCCTGCGACGTGAAAGATGCTAAATTTGACCTCGTGAGGTGTGTTTAGCCTGTCAATTTTACGTATAGGCGTACCGGTGAGGGAAGAAGCCCGCTGTGTAGCCCAGGCGCGCTTCTTCGCTTGTACTTGTAGAGGCCAGCCGCACTCGACCGGCGAGGCTGGCCTCTAGCTGCCAGCGAAGAGTTCCGTGCCTTGCTAGGCCGCTGGAAATGTAACAGAGTGATAGACTAGAGTCTAGACATGCACGAGTAATCAATTTGCAAGATTCACGTCGCAGGAGTTGACTTGGCATCTAGCATTCCTCACCTGTAAAAATGTTGATTATTTCCTCGAAAAATTTCGCTCCTCCAGCCACTCCTAATGAAGAGTGAAAAAACCACTCTAAAAGACTAAGCTCAATCTTTCAAGGAGCCGTATGAGTGACCAATCTTTTAGAGTGAATCTCACTCTTTCAACGAGTGAATTATGTACTTTCTTAAGAGTGAGATTCACTCAAAAATAGTGGTCATTATACGACTCTTTGAAAGAGTGAGCTTTAGCTCTTTAGGTGGTTTTTCACTCTTCCACATTTAGAGTGTATGAGAGCACACACGAAGACAAGCCTTCAGACCACAAGTGTTTATTTTGACAGAAAGATATATCTTTCCATTGAATCAGGAGTTATATCATTTAATGTTCATCCTTCACTTCTAGAAGTGCTTTGAATGCCCAAATAAAAAATATAGAACCATGCACATCATGGTCATACTTTGCGTTCCCAAAAATATTTTGCTACAATTACAACCTTTTTACAGGTGATTGGAACTGGCTTTTCTTTCCTATCTTTTACTAATTATGCTTATAAAATGTTATTATTACACTTGCATATACACACAATTGTACATTGAATGAAATCAACCTTTGAGCTGCCAGGTTTAAGTTCTAAACCTTTTCAATTTACTATCAATTCATCAGGAGTTAAAACTGACCATGGACCTTCTGGCTCAATGAGGATGATAACTCAAAATAAGGAAAGCATACATGTCACAGACATGCATAACCATTTCTCAACACTAAAGTTCTTAGGATTTAGATTCTTCCATGTAAAGAACCTGCTATCTTGATTGATTTTACAGAGCGTTAGGAATAGCATCCTGGAGAGATACGATGCCTCGTGAATGTGTCTTCGCTATATGAGGAAAGCCAAGGGAAAGGAACAACTGTAGCTTCTAGTCAATAAATTCCAGGACGGTCTCACAAAGAATATAAGTGGCAGTGGACACTGAAACTACTCTACCAAAATATCACCCGAAAAGACGAAGAAAAAATATAGAAGATTAAATGAAAATATGAAAGGAAACTTCCCAAGGGAATAGTTTGCTAATGGACATTACTTTCCTTGTTGTGTAGCATCAGGTTTCCTATCCACCATCCTAACGTGTGTCGTTCTGCTATTCACATTTACAGGTTATCAAATTTGATATCCTCCTTTTAACATTTTTGTACCTCCTAAGCATTAAAATTTTTATTGACTGAAGAATATGTGGTCAGTCTTAACTCTTCCTATCTGCTCATTCAAAAAAAACTTTTAGAGAGAGAATGGTAAACATTAAGGGCTATAACTAATTGGTTTTTCTATTAAATTTGACATTATTCTTTTGTTTATTCATTCAACCTTTTTACAGCATGGTAAAGTTCTACTATATAAATTGGGGAAAAAATATTACAAATTGGCTTGCATATTTACTTTTGAAATATAATTTTGTTTTCAAAGTGAATCATGTTTATCTTTAAATATATATCTGTTTTGTGATAATGAACTGATGATCATTAGTTTGAAAAAGATGATAAACTAGGTAATGAATCAAATGATCAAATGATAAAAACGATTCTCCTCTTTTTCAATTACTTTAATTCTTAAAAGTCTGTGTATTCAGCTTCACAAAAAAAAACAAAACAAAAAAAAAAAAAAAAAAAAAAAAAAAAAAAAAAAAAAAAAAAAAAAAAAAAAAAAAAACACTCTCTTCTTTTAATCTAAAATGCCCTTTCCCCAAAACATTTCCATTTAAAGCAACTAAAATACTGATATTCATATTTTAGATACAAAAGAGAAAGAGAGAGCGAGAGAGAGGGAGAGAGAGAGAGCACAATAAAATAGCAAAAGCTAGGGACAGGGAAAATAATGACAAGACAAATATTATACATCGTCAAATGAAACCACAACTGATATTCTTTGAGGTACATTATACTTGAAATTAAATGAGTAAATTTCAATATGATCTTGTTGAATCCTCTATAATCTCGACCCATCCTTTGCACACAGCACCCAACTACATGTGTGTATGAGCTGGTGAATGTGTACACTAAACGAGGCACTCTTAGGGGCCGAGTGCAAACAATACAATCATCCCAGTCAGTCAGACGGCTGGTCTCTGTCCTGTTAGGTGATTCTAGGTGGATGCCTCATTCCAAGGCTATTAGATGCCTTCATTGGCATCTCTTTCAAACTTGCTTTGTGACTCACTACTATTGGCATGTTCTTACCCATTTCAGTGTCTTTTATTGATTTATTTACTTCGTTTAAGGAAGGAACAAGATACTTTATACAGGCAAGTACCTTTACCTTTGCAGTAATTAGTTCCTTTAATTTCCATGTTTCATGTGCTGGTAAAATGAAATGTCAATCGTTTCTTTCTTTCTTTTTAGTAGATCAGGCAAATTTAAAACGAAGCAAAAATAAACATTAAAAAGTTAAATTAGAGATAATCAGCATGTGTACTTCGCAAACAGACACAAAAAAAGGACTGTAAAGGTTGGTATTTCAAGGCATTGGGCTGTGAGGGATTACAAGGATTTATGACCAAACAAACCAGATAATACAATTTATTTTAGCGGTGCGATTTATGGAATAAATCAATAATGATAACAAACGGTGCTTTCAGGAAGGGAGCAGTGAATTTTGATTTCTCATTTGGGAATAATGCTCGCCGCTTCTAGATGAAAAATCTGGGTTTGTGGTTCTTGTGGCTTTTGATTTTCTTTGTGGCACAATCAATAAATAAAAAGGAACTAAACTAACAATAGAGAGAAAAAAAATATGGGAATTATTTCATCAAAGCACACAAAAAACTAATCTGAATGATTAGTTATAATTAGTTGAAACTTGATTGCTGGCCGCCATTCTTACATCTTAGAATTTTACCCTACATGTACTATGCATTTCTTTGAGCTCATATTTCTTAATTGTCCATCATGCCCCTCTTCAAGAAGAATAGTTTTGTTAAAATTACCATTTTAAAAATATTTTCTCTCAATTTAACTCTCATAATTACATTTGTAGATACATTTCGAAATAAAATAAATTTTAGAAGCAAAACAGTATATTACTATTTTTTGTAATATTATTAAATAAAATGGGTGACTTCATGTTTCGGAACATAGTAGATTGGGAGTTACACGTAGAAATATGGAGTCTGAATTATAATTGCTTTATTTTCAACTGGCTTTTGGAACGACATGTACTATCATTAACAAAACCTGTCTCATTTGCTTATCACTTTCCCCATCAATACCCGTTCAGGGTCATACTTTTAAGCTTCTTAGTTATTTTCAACTGTATAATAAAAATGAGATAAGATACATGCAATAACAGAGAGAGCAAGAAAGAGAGAGAAAGAGAAAGAGAAAGTTACATGTAATTTGTTTGGTGTGATGATATGTGTAAGTCATTAAGATGGATACAGAGTCATGCCCGTTTCTAATAATACACAGGCTTTTAATATCAACCGGTGTTCAAATGTAATGAAATCTTTTGCCAAGAAAAAAGGAAGAATGATTTCATTACATGCTTTTCTTAATCACAATCATGCAGTCCAACTCTGAACTTGCTTGCACTAAAGAACAAAAAAAATCACAAAATTGCGTGGAAAATAGAAGGAAGTGATAGATGACACATGCATAAAAAAAAGGAAATGAACAGAAAAGAAACAATTTAAAAAAGTGTCACTTTTTACATGTCAATCATATACAATTCCAGTTTAATTGTCAGTCCATAAACACACCAACATGATCTCCTACGAATTACATACTTCCTTGAAGGAACGATTCGACACTTCAAAAACTATGCTAAACAAGGATTTTCATCAAGAACCAGATTCCTTTTTCTCGTTTACCACTCAGAAACCTACTTAAAAAGTCTTCACGATTGGCTCCAATTTCTTCCTCGTCCTTCAATTCCTTCAATTACTTGCACAATGAAAAGCTTTTAATGGCTTTAATATCTATCCAGCTACAGTGCGCCCAATCGTATTAATATCAAGTTCTGAGATGTCCTTTTTTCTTCTGGGAGGGCATTCAGTCACTTCGACTTCTTTAACAAAGAATGAACATGTTTCCACAAATGAAGTCTTTGTCTATTCCATGCTCTTCTTGCTTATAAACATCTTTCTAATTAAAAACATTCAACATAGTTAAATATAGATATCAGGATATATATTCTCCCATCTGTTGAGAAGTCACTGCTTTAAATCATATTGTTTGTTCGTTATCCTTAGGAAACACTCACTAAGAAAAAGAAATCTCTCTCTCTCTCATTTGAGAACTTGGGGTGATTTACCGAACTCATCCCAGCGCAACGAGCCAACGTCAGTCCCAGAATTGATGATGATTTATGTGTGATTCTTGCACCTGAGACTGAAATAGGATAGTTAATGTGTGGGAAGCATGAATAAGAATGCTTTCAAAGTCATTACAAACTGTTGCTACAGGTTAAAAACATAGTAATCTGTATTCATCAGCAATGGGCAGTGCTCTTCACGATAATATCCATGTCGAAATGCATCGTTATCTCTTTTTAACAGGCCTTTCTTAAAGTTAAAGTTTTTAATTGAGGTTAGCATTTCCAGCCTACAGCTTTGCCTCCATAGGCAATAAATGTGGATTTGAATCTATTTTATGAAAAAAGAAAGAAAGATGCAACATTCATTAAAAAAAAAAATGCATCAAATGTTACAAGAATTATTGCCGATATAAAGTGAATGAAAAAGCAGTTGCAATTCTTCTGAACTAGATAATGATGGAATGTTGACGAGGTATACTATGGACAAGTGAAGGACTGTTTATGAATTAGACTAGCATCATATGAAAGTTAAATTGAAAAAGTTTTGAGTCCCAACAACACCACAGCCTATTTTATGCTTTCTAAAGAGCGGGCAAGGACAATTTGAGAATATGACCCAACACGACCACAGCCCAGTTTATGCTTTCTAAAGAAAGGGAAAGGACGATTTGAGAACGACATCAGTGAGACATTGGCTTTAATCACTTTTACTCTAATTCCCTTTGACATTGTACAAAAACAGAACATGAGGGTACCTTCATTTTTATTAGATCATGATTTAAAATACCCACTCCAATTAACATTTAATCATTAGCACACTGCCCCTCTTTACAAGTAACATGGTTATTAAATCCTGCATTGTTAGTTGAATGGACAGTTTCATAATAGTTGATCACGCAGACATGCAGGTATCATAACGAGGGCATTATATTTCGTTCCTGTTTTCACGAAGTGACGGATACGGCGCGCAACTTAAAAAAGTTAGTTTTGAGTACATCGCTTTATAAGGTTCAGACCTTAATATCGACCTCTTTGATTTCTTGCTTGCATTGTCGCCATAGTAACGTAATTAAATTTTTTTGTGATCTGAAACTTGGTGAAATTCAAGATGTGATTGAAAGAGGTCCAAAAAGTTTTAAAAAAATCAAAATTGAAAAATTTGGACATCTTCTCACATCCGTCACTTCGTGAAAACAGGGACGATTTGTTTGGTTAATAATAAAACAATAAGTAGGGTGAAACAATATCACTAAATTTAAAGCTGGTGCACATGTATAGTACGTAGCAATATCATTTGTATTGTTTAAAACAGTGAACCAGCATTTTACTTTCATAGTCCAACCTGGCACACAGGGACCTCTAGGAGTGTTCCCTCCATATCTGTATCATGTTTGATTTTTATATGGGAAATAAAACCATACCATACCATACCATACCATGTTACGTTAATACTCCATGAAAGAGCAAAGCATTTTGCTACCTGAAGCTCTTATGCAGATGGGGGTGTTAATCAACTAGAAAAGGGGACCCATATTTTCTCAGTAAGTTTAGCAACTTTTTTTCTCAAACTTATTGGCCCGAATTCACAAAGGTGGATTCTGCAAAATCCATGGATCCGTGGGTTATGTAAATTTTGTGTAATAATTACGCTTAATTTTAGCGCGTACTGTGAGAAAGGTCCAATATGAATGCGCAATTTTGTCACAAAGCGCTACATTTACGCTTGTCGCTATGGTTAAGTCTGCTGTTTATTCAAATTAATTTAAATAAACCGTTGACTCAACAGTGGACTCATTAATTCAAAACAGTGGGCCCATTATGTCAAAACCATAGCAACTGGCATAAATGTAGCGCGTTATGACAAAGTCACGCATTCATATTGGACCTAAAATTAAGCATAGTTATTACACAAAATTTAAATAACCCCCGGATCCATGGATTTTGCAGAATCCACCTTTGTGAATTCGAGCCCTTGTTTCTCAAACAAACCATTGGCATTAAAAAAAAGCCATGTCTGGTCTGTAAACGAATCAGAACGAATTCAATGATGTTGCTTTGACGTATATTGTCATGGCTAGCGCCTGGTAAGGTTGAAAATAAATAGAATTCCTATTGAAAGTGAGGGGTTAGTATTTAGAGTGAAGGATTACATTTACTGTTTCCTTAGAAACCAACAATCAATTTTTTACATACCACTCAATAACACATTTAATTTTATAATTGGTAGTAATGTACCTAAAGCTTTCAAATCGTTTTTTAGGTTATAAAATTGTTCCAATGTACAGCCAATTAAGTCTGAAATTACGTTGCTATAAAAAGCTACTGTATTGTACAAAGCAAATACTTCTATAATTATAGGTTACCTAATTGCGAATGGGCACATACACTTGGCAAGTCATCAAGTGTGAAAATGGGGACTTGTGTCAAACTAAAGGACTAATGTCACATGATAATTTATTACATCTTTCCATTTCCCCAAAGGTTTTTAAAGTTTTTTTTTCAAAGGCTGATGTGCTCTTGGCTTGCCTTCTCTCTCACACAGATGTGTTAAGAATATCAAGTAGGCCAATGATCTCACTATGCATGATTCTTGTTACAATAAGATTCAGTTTGATGGGAAAGACATAGTATTAATTCTCCTGTGTTTCATAGAAATTAATACAATTAATGGAGAAGGCCTTTTCATTATTGAATCTAAACTCCAGTTGATTCGTTGTTGTACAGTATATATATTAAGAATCTGCTTTTCATTGCAATGTATTTCTATTTGTATCATTACAGGTTACTCCAATCTCCCCTATCACTGCATCATTGTCATTTAATCTGAATAACTTACATAATTCATAGAGTATATCACCCTCTATCTCTATGTACACACTTTCCATTATTCTGTTTACTCAGGCCTTTTTCCATCTCTATCTGTGTTTTTTCCTCACCCCTTCACTATTTTCTTCTATCGACCATTTCTTCTCCATCCAGTTTCTGGTATGGCTTTTCCTTTTGTCTCCCCTGCCGTCTGGTATCTTCACTTGCCATGAGATTTGAGATTAGTTTGGAGGGTGTGAGACGAGTTTGATGTGGGTTTTGATACTAGTTGCGGAGATGTCTCGGAGAGGTCTCAAGAAATCTTCAGAGACATCTCCTGAGTCTCTGTGACGTCTCAATGAGTTGCGGAGACATCTCAGAGACGCTCCTCCTAGTCCCGCTGCGACGTCTCATGAGAAGTCTCTGCGATAGAAAAGTTATCAAGATGAATCTTCCGAGTATTTGAGTCGCGGAGATATCACCTCCACATAAGTGAGATTACCACCATCTGTTTTTTTTTTTTTTTTTTACATCCTCCTCATTTTTTGTAGCTTTTTTCCTCCATATACCAACACCCTCCCTTTTTCCAAGTGTCTTTCATTATAATTCTCATTCCTTGCAGCACTTCTTTCCTCTTTGAACCCATTTATTTTTATCTCTCATTAGTCTCTATTTGTCATTTAGCTCCTTTCCTAGCTGCTTCCTCCTGCTCTCTTTTTGTCTTCTTTTTTTTTAAATATCTTCATGTCCAATATGACTTGTCTGGTTTTCTTTTTATCTTGTCTCTCTCCACACTCTCTGTATCAGTTCTACTTTGCCTTGTCCTGTTTACCTGCTCTCTGTAGCCGCCCCTATTCATTTTCCTTCATCTCCATTCCTTTTACTTAACGGAAGCCCTGTACACCGGGTGTGCTTTCTTGGACTTTCCGCCAATAACCTCCATTGGATGCTCCTTTTGCATTCTCTATGGTAATTTATAAAATAGACGCAATACTATTCATTAATTGTATATCTCTTAAGCTTTGTTAGCTGCTTATCCTATTATGTATCATAATGCCTACATATACATCGACTGACAGAGATCACGTGATGAGCATAATCTAATATCGGCAATTTTAAATAGTCGTCACAAGTCCATCCAAATACAATTTATTCTATTAAAAACATTGTTGATCGGTATATTATTTTGTGTGAGGCCAGTGCATATTTCTTAAAGCGCATATCATGAAAATCTTCTATGACGTGGTATAAATTCTATTTATTAGAGTTAACCCTTTGCAAAACCTTTAAATTAAATTATGGTAATATTTCAATTTTTCCTTTTCCGTTTCTTTTTATTCATATTAACACTTAATTTGACTGAAAATCTTAATGAAAAATGTGTATACTTAGTTAAATATATATTCTCTTCTTAATTTATAATATTAATTAGGTATTGCGTAGTGTAAAATCATGTCTCCCTTGTATCATTGGACTAGTATGATCAATATTTTCGGAGATACTAATTATGGAATTATTATATCGAACTAATATATTTGTTATTAAATTTGTATTCTTAAGCAAATCACCTGGGGTTACACTTCCGTCTATTGTCTTCATGTATTTGTGTGATAACAAAAAGTTATTTATCATATCATCCCAGTGATACTAAGAAAAGGTACGGAGGTTGACGTACGGGTTCCTCGATGCTTAAGCTTGGCCGCCATTTTTTATCGTTTTGCAAAATGGGTTCGGACTCTCTATCCTTCAACGGCAGCATGCGCCTGATACTGGTTTGACCAATTTTATTAATAGGTACCTTCAAAAATCAAGAGGATCAAATTGGCTATGTATCCAAAATTTTATTGGCAGCCAATTTAAAAGTGCCTTACCTTTTGACCTCCAATACACTTTTCTTTAACCTTATTTTTGCACCCCCCGACGAAATAATTTTTGAAGTTTTTATGTATGTTACATTGTCGTATTCATTAAATAACACTGTAAAGTTCGTAGGTGATATTTTATGTTCTTCACCTTTAGAATCTTTTTAATGTAATGTTACAAGGTACTTTACCCCAACACTGATATTCGTGTTGGTATGTAGTCTGTGTACAAGTCTCATATAGGCTTTACTTGAATACTCAACTGATCAATTATACATTCAGATAAACAGGAAACTAAACTTTCAGCTATAAAGGAACAATAAACACATATATAATGTAAAGTACGTGACTCATGTTGCTAGAAGTGAGAATTTGTTTAGACCTGTTGTGGGATTGCATCAGGTATTCATATAAATCATACACGATCATGCAGTTTTACAGACAAAATGATGCCTACTGTAGATCAGCTCTACCTGTCCAACTGATACTCCATGATTCATCTGAACTTATCAGAAAAGATATGGAATACATTATCGGCACTGTGATTGTTAATGTTCGTCATTTTGAAAGTAATTCATGTATAATTGGAGTCTTGTCACACATATTACCAACCAATAAGATGTTGGAGTCTGGTAACCAGTTAACTGGTTAAATTACAATTAAAGCGTTTTAAATGCGTGAAGAATAATAATATACGTAGATATTACAGTTAATTGTATTCTATTATACGCAATTACATACATAAAATCAAGTAAAAATATTATTGTCTGGGGGTCAAATCAATGTGTTAAGAAAGGTCAAAGGTATACACTTTTAATTGCTCCAATATTTTTGGATACCATTTTTGATTTTCTTTTTGAACTTTTTTTATATTAGTACCAGTTTGAATTTTAGTAGTCAACATTTAGGTGCATGGTGCTGATTGAATGGAGGATCCACCATTTTTGCCAACAATCAAAGTGGCGGGCCAAATGACTCGTGCATTTCGACTGGTTACGTTACTTTGCTATTTTATTTTTTCTAAGGAATTGTATTGTTATCTTGTTATTGTATAGATTTAAAACATAATTTTAAATGGATGTTGGCGTCCAAAATTTTTTATTTTATTTCTGGAGATGAAAGATATAAACGGTGTGGTAAAGGAATTAATTTATATGATGGGTATAAGGATGCGAAATTGCATTCATTGGGTGAATTGCATGGAAGACCATAATGCAGGTATGATCTCTGAATATGTATATGTTCTTTTAAATACATGTACCATGGTTCTTCTACATTTTTTTTTTTTTTTTTTTTACAGAGCGATGAAGACTGCGATCAAGTTTGCTGTTCTTTACCTCAATACTATTAAAAGATTACGTAGAATTTGCCAACATCAATAAGATTTTTCAAATCAATAATACCCTATTTATGAAATGTAATGAACTGCATGGTTCAATCATGCAAATGGAATTGCTCAAAGTACCCAGACCAACCTATTCATAATCGGATAAAAACTTCTTTACATGGGATTTAATCCTGTAACTATAGCATACATCAAATAATGTACATATTTTACCTCCACTTTGACATCCATCACATACTAGGCAGCTTTTTATAACTTATATGTACAGTTGAATTAAGATACATACATGAAAACATATGTGGGAGTGGCATACAATACATAAATGTAGCAAGAAAAAGACCAGCACATGAAAAATTGGTTGCTTTTACAGTAACCCCAAGGCTTTGATATTTGGCACCTTGTCACATCAAAGCGAAAGCTACGTGTAATTCATCAGGAAAGATATAATTATCTCACTGATGTCACTCACACCTACTCAAATTAATGTTTAAAATTGAATGGATCAAACTGAAAGGGATTTTGGGGATCACAATACACAAGAGAGAAATATGTTGTTGTTCAACCTACTAGTTTCATAACATGACAAACATGTAAACAAGTAATTGATCCTGAGGAAATGAATCTCCTTGAAAATAGCAACCTACATTCAGGTACCTGTACTTTTAACAAAACATTAATCAGTATTTTGAAAGACAATGTGCATGTGTAAGTAGATATGTAAGTCAGCTTTACTCTACTTGGAATCTACACCCATAAAACACAAATTTCAATATGGGTCTCATAAATGACACAGATCACCCGGATATTGGGAGTGACTGTAAATTAGAGGTAATATTGAATGCTGCTGCAACTCAAGCCACTCATAACATTTTTTCACACACAGTTTTATTTTTGTTGGTTTTAAAGTCTTGAAAATGGTGCCAGGACACTACAAACTACTTGATTCAAATCACACAATTGAACATGGGCATAAGAACTGAGATACAATGTACACTATATTAGTGGGTGCAGATCCCTTCAAGAGAATGGACAGCAACATTTCACAAAGCCTGAATTTAGACTATATTGGAAAACGGGATGAATTAATCTGGCCATAAGACAACGATTCTAAGGACACGGCTTGGTTTTTATGGCGTCAAGTTTCCAATTACTGTTTGCCCATCTTCTGTCCACCCGCCTTGTTCACCTTCTTATGGAGACTTGTGAGTTTTAAGCTTTTATTCATTCTATGCAATGGAACATCTCTTAAAGGCAATAGTTTTTTGTCAAACTTTTGGCAACTGTTTTGGGAGATATTTTGATTCACTGCCAGATACAAATATAACATACTGTAATTTTACATTTTGTTGTATGACAAAATATTTTCATTAGTATTTTTTTAAACAATAAAAACATGAAAGTCTCTACAACCAAGGTTCTAATCACAGTATAGCAGATGCATGTAAAATCAAAGGAAATAATAGTGTGTGTAGGAAAAAGTACTGGTCACTGTGATGATTATCCAAGGACCAGTTGAAATAAAAAAAAAATCTTATTATCCTTCAAAATTTAATATCATTTTCCTTTCAAATATATAAAGTAAAATTCCCTGCAGATCATGAAAGGAAAGACACATGACTCAATTTGCCATGCAGACAATTTCAGACTGTACTTGATTTGTTTCACACCAATTCTCTATTTGCTACCAAAATCAACTCATATATGACTAGTATTGATTATATAACAATATCAATAGTATCCAGGCTAAACATAAATAAATAAATAAACGATACATAGTATGGTTCTTGTGACAAGATAAAGGAAAAGCTGAACACTTATTTTGAGCATCATATTTTTTTGTTTGTTTTTGAGTTATTTCTCTAAAGGTAACGCCAGATTAGTTTATATTTGCATGCAATGCATCTCCTAGCAAGACCGGAAAGCACGAATCTGGCAAATCCATAATTAATGACCATACAACACCTGAGCCGGTATTCATAATAAAGCACACAATATTGTAGATTAATGAAAATAATATTCTTCCAAATAAGAAATTCCAAAATTAATGAGCCTCTAAATCCTGAGCTCGCATGATGAAATATAAAAATGTGGTAACTTAATGAGAATATGCTTGCAGATAAACTAACAAATTATATTTAGAAAGGACAATTCAAGATATATAAGAGAGCAGATGCTACAAGTAATTGTACATGTAAACATACATTGTACGTGATTACCCTATGTACTTTAGGGGGAAAAAAAAAATCTTCTTGCACATCACTCACCCCTTTCTGTGACTGAAAGATAAAGTCAGCTAATATTTTCCTTTCATTAGGCAAGATGTACCTAAGTAAACGCTAGTCTTGCCTCTTGGCTGCTTGAACTGTTTTTTCATGTCAACTTGTAATAACATGTAGACAAAGTCTCATTAATATTTACAGACTTGCATAGATTTCCAATTTAGAGAAATACAAGGACACTTCATATTGTTTAAATATGAATGAGTAATATTTCAATTTTATGCCAACATAGGCTTTCATGCTTTCATGCATTTTGTATTGATAACTCTAAAAAAGTGAGCATTTATCCATCAATACTCTGTAATTTAATGACTATTTTTGTTTAAACCTGTAGAGCCATGAGACAGTCAATGTCCTCTTTTCCCTCTGCTAATGGATTCAATAGTACTAAAGTACTTACAACCTATGGAGTAAGGAGGGACGGGAAGTTAATCTAAAAACTATTCCAAACCTAATCATGGTCTTTCCACTTAGTGCTGCTTTCAGATCTTAAGAATACATTTGTGCATCATTAACAGTACTCCTTTCATTCTGTGTATTGATGATTTACTAATTTCTTGTCAGAGGCTAAGAAGTTATCAATTCATTACTACACCTTCCTCTTATTCATGCACCTTGCAGTAAAAGTTAAAGTAAGAGACAGACCGGAGGTAGATATAAAAACTGAGAAACCTTGTAGCCATATCAATTATGAGCTGCTACCATCATCTTAAGAATACTGCACTCCGACTGCTCCACCCTCCAGCACCTGTAGTGCATAGGGGACGTGTACAAACATCACTGGTCTTGTAAGACCTACTTTCTGGTGGGGCAAATTGCATGACCCATTTGTTCTGAGGGGGAGTGAGATATACCCTGGATGGTCTTCAAAGCTATGATAGGAGGAAGAGCGGTAGGAGGAAACACAATCATAACCAGAGGGGTGGTGAGGGATCAATTTATCTACTTCTCAGGAGGCCATTCCAAAGAATATGCCTTTCTAAGATTCAAGTTGAATTTTAATGAATATCTCATAACCACTTACATTTCTCAATGTTGATTGAGAATGGGTTTTGCATAATAGTGATTATTGTTGGCAGGTTAAGAATATTGTTTTGCTGTGAGCCCCAGTGTGCATTTTGGATATATAGCCATATTAACCTCCTTAAAAGGGAAGCATCCCCCAAAAATATATAGGCTAAATAAAATATAACTCTGGAGTAGAGACTTTAAAATGAAAAGGCTTTACTTGTGTACATGTACACATTTATATAATTAAGCATGCTTGCTAAATATTTAAAAACATATTAGTGAGATTTGAATCCTGCTTTGCAATTTTGTTTACACACGAAAAATTTAGGTCCTGATCACTGTCAAAGTTTATGTATCTCCCATTGTGTGAACAAACTTCATTTCATCCTTTTTCATTGGAATGGTCATAAATATAAAAAAATTAAAGAATTCTTCAAAACCTACCACGGGAATTTAATAGAAATATGAGAAGTACAAAGATGCAATACATGTTGTGTAATGTCGCTCCTAATGAACAAACTATATACCATCATTTCAGAATGATCATTAAATCGAAAATTTTCTAAGAATTCTTCTAAATCTATCAAATACGACTTTAAATAGAATGATGTGAAGTACAAACATGCAATACATATATTTTAAGTAATGTTGATCCTAATGCAAAAAATTAAAAATAAAAAAAAAAAAAAGAGAGAGAGAGGAAAGAGAGAAAAAGGTTTTTGAATTTATTCTTAGAGTGCTTACAAGTATCAATTCGCTTAAAGAGAATCTAGTGTAATGGGAAAGGTGAACCATCGCTCAAGAAAATAATTGTGAGCTTTCTAATTATTATCAAGGCATTTAGGAGGAATTCTACTGTAGAAAGTTCCACTGAAAAGGATTGCTCTTCAAATGCCCTCATAATGATAACATGACCAAAAAAGCTGATAGGTTCGGGTCCCGAACATGTGAGCACATGTACATGTAGTCCCATACATGCATATTGAGTGCTGTGCATGTTACTCTTATAAGAATATGGTACATTTCCTACCATTTTCTTGATTCCAAAACCTCACATCAATAAACAATTCGTAGGTGCATTGTTATCAACCTTTCCAATCACTTTGAGAAGGTTTCTTTCACGATTCAATCTCATGACTATTATAGCTTGAAGTCCTGAACATATTTGTTATGAGAGCAAGCATTGATTGTATTTGGCTCTCTGACAGGTTATTCAGAGCCTGTAATGCCTACAAATCCTGCCGTAACGGCATACAACTAGTGCCTAACTTTGGATTAAATATGGCATAGATCATCCACAGACAAAAAAAATAGTGTCTAACTTTGGATTAAATATTCAATGATGCACCTACACATAAAGACATGACAATTTTTTTCTGATGTGAAAATTATGAATCTATGTTCTTGACAACTTTAATTGGAAATTGGAGACCACAGTCAGGCACCATCAATTACTTACGTTCCACTCTCATGCTTCACTTTAATTTTAGCAGAAACTAATTGTAAGGCAGCTTTCATGTGGTTGTCTGACTGACCGATTCATTTAGCAGTAAATCATGTGCTTTGGCAGCTAGGGTGAACATCAATTTGACAATGTCTTATAAGAGAAACAGCAAAGTACCACTTTCCTGCTAATAATTGACCTAAAGCAATATTGACAGTATCTGTAAATAATTCAAATAAAAAACAACTTACAATGTTGAAATCTGAAGAGAAAGTTAGATTTTGGGCAAGATGAAAAGTCATTCATGACCTTTATCTTTCTATTTTATTTATAATACATACTTTATGTGGAAGAAAATGATAGAAGTCATGTTATATAAAACTGGTTGCTCTTGCAATGCTCTTTCACTCTGAATATCTGGATGTATATATCTAGAAAGAGGTTAAAATTTTGGACCCATGATGTTGTCCATCTTCATTGAGTGCTTTTCACTATGTATGACTTTGTATTAGGATGATTTGTTTTGAAATCATTTGTTTTTTCTATTCACCAATACTTGATTTCATCTACAATCTACTATAATGCATCTCACTAGATGATCATCACATCAAGCAATATGAAGAATGATTTGAAAAGATGATGCACCGGATTACACAATAGTAGGTTACTTGGCAGTGACACAATCGGCACAAGAACACAAATTTTTGAGAGCTACCCTCGAGCTGAATTGCAAGGTTGTTGTGAACTGCATTCCCCTTCAAGGTAAACAGGTAATCGATCTCCAGTCATGACTTTTCTTGACAATTTAATCAATGCCAAACACTCAAGCCACCTTCAGTTCTTATCCTCTCCCATAAACAACAAACAAGATGACTAGAACTGCACCTCCTTCAAACAGATGCACTCCTCCTCCAGAAGGACTCACCATTATCACCACTGAAATTATCATCATATTTTGTATTGTTATAAATTTTTCAACATTAATGATGATACAAAATGTTTGGAAAATCCAGAAAACATAAAAGAACAACCAGTGAATTTCTCTCTCTCTCAAAAAAAAAAAAAAGAAAAGAAAAGAAAGAAAGAAAAAACAAACAGGAAAAGTAAGTAATACAAGCTGTAATACAGGGCAATCACAACTACAAAATTCCAAAGCATTAAGTAAAATTTCAAAAGCTCATAAGGTTTAATTCATGAACATTTTGAGAGGGCTATACTAGCTTTTAGGTCAGGTGACAGGGGCAAATAACCCTGAGCCCCAAGTAATTTTTCATTGAATTAAACCTTTATCCCATATGAGTGCCACAGGAACAATGTAACAAAGATTTTACACTGCCATTTTATCAATCCAATGTAGTGATCTAATTATCACAAGTAACATTGCAGTACAATTAGAGAGACCTGAATATTTCTTGTTTTACTCCAATAAAGCAAAAGTCATCAAACTCATTCACACTTTCACCTCCTAGTCATATCATTCTCCAATGAAAATTTTGAATAATTACTTCACTAAAATACTGTATTAGACCCCAAATACTATGCTCCCTAATGCTTAACATAATTTTGGACTTGTGAGTTCATCATCTGCATACAGGCGGTTAGAAATGTAAACAAAGTGTGTTGTTCTTTCCCCTTCCCCCATCGTCTTTGAAGTGCTTACACTAAGAAAGATCGTGCATCAGATCCTGCACCAGGTAAACCCTTCTGAGAGGTAAAAGGGATGTTATTCCTGCTGAAGTAAATAAGTACAATGCCCTTATGTTTCTCAGTAGATGATGTCATCTGATGTAACACAACCTGCTTTGAAAGGTCTATGCCATGGTCACTTAAATATAGGACAAAAATAGTTTGTTTTTTTTTAGAAGAGAAAGAGAGGGAGAGAGAGAGAGAGAAAAATAGATGTAGGCAACGCAGAAGACACTACACCTGATCAATGTTGAAAGGGTGGCACTATGTGAGATGATAGTATCTAACTCTCTCGACAACATGGTTTAATAACAGCAAATCAAATAATACAAATTGCTGATTTGTAAACTGGCATCACAAATTGAATTGGAACTCACATCGCACAATTCAATGTAGTGATGATTACATTACAAAATCACATTTGCAATTTCATTTACAATCTTTTATCAAAGAGAAATTTGAATTGAATTGAAAGAAGTATTTAATAATAAATAAAGTTTGGTAAAGGTATGGGTCTTTATTGATTAAAAATTATGCATTCTATCACAATGTGACAACTACATTGTTCACATTTTGTTCTTCAATCACATCGCACAAAGGTAAAAACACTCTTCAAAAACAGGAACCCCTGAGGTACATTATGACGAAAAATGTAATAAAAAATATATAATAAGATGGTGGGTGTGATTTAGGATCGGCTGACGCCTGAATTTCAGCATGTCAGTACCTTGCTTTGAAACACATGTTTGAGAGCTATAATAAAAGCTGATGGGCATAGTAAGAGCTGTATAACCTCGGGCACAGCAGGCACAGTCAGGTAGACAATTCTTTTGTAAATGCTTTCATAATTGCCAATTAGTGAAATAAAATACATTTTATGCATCTGTGGGACCTTGTAGGGGTGGGGGGGGGGGTGTTAGGAAATGAAGCAAACCAAACCTAATTCTTTTTCTTTTGAGGAATGAAATCTTCTTCATCCTTCTTATTGCACATAGTCCTCAGGCAATTATATCAAGGTGGAGTATGGAGAAAAGTATGTTAATGCTAAATATAGATAGTGATTGGAAAATGTAAGGTCACATTTCTTTCATCTGATATTAGAATTGTTTGGGGAAAGGTGGTGTGAAGTGAGAGGGTTCATGCCCAATGTCACAACTATACATTTTGTAAAGAGTTTGTAAAGAAAAACAACAGAACTTTATATGATATGTTTTGTAAATGAAGCCTTAAATATGGAGAAAGAAGGAAAGAAATGTATTTATTAAATACAATGCTCATTATTTCATTTCGACATACATCTACATATAACTATCAGCAATGTCCATCTTTGAGAAACAAGACTAGGTCATGAAATTTTGTATTTTGTCAAGTAACTAATAATGATTCTTGATATATTGTAATTTATTTTAAAAATATTGATAGTTCTACTCCTATGAATATGACCATATTCCTTTTTAAAGAGTATCTATTAATTCATATATTTCAAAAATAGCAGTAAACATTATCAAGTGTGATAACCCCTTTCTCAGCTACACAGTTTTTAAAAATAGAGAGACAGAAAGAAGAAAGAAGAAAAAAAAAGAAGAAAATTACAATGACTGAAATGAAAAGAAAAAAAAAAAAGAATTATGAAATACTTCAATAATATTTAGATTCCAGGACTCTCATCAATATGAAGACTATTCATCAAAAGAATAAAGTTTAGGTATCAATAAAATGTAGGTTTAGAATAAATAAGACATAACAGTATAGATTGCCATAATACAGTGTTTTGATATCTAAAGTAGATTACAAGCAACATTTAAACACAAACATCTACACATCCTATGTACCACAATATATCTTCAATTTAGAGGCAGAAAGAATTTGGTTACACAGTTTAAAGCCACTCTAGCTCTCATGCTCATGGCTAGATATTATTAACAGATTTCATTTTTTGAGCAATCCATATCTACTGAAGATTACATTCAAATACAGATATCTACATGTACAACGTACTGTATTCGCTGTTATTTTTGCACGATTAATTTTTCGCGTTGAGCGGCCTCACAGCATGTTCACGGGTTCTTAAATTCGCGCTGCATGTTCCTAATCTTGCAATTGAACGCATTCAATACAGGCATAGGAAAATCATGCCTACATGTATATATTCGCAGGTTTTTAAATTTGTGCGAAAATTAATGTACCGCGAATATTTCCACAAGTACACTATTTACCAAAATATATAGGGCCTAAGGCTTAGCTTATTAAGTTAAAGCTGTTATAGCTCTCATGGCTAGTTATGACATTCACTGCAATTTTCAGACCCCTAAGCCCAAATTCACAAAGGAGGATTCTGCAAAACCTACGGATCCGTGGATCCGTGGGTTTTTTAATCGACGGCTCCACAGATCCACCAGTTTATGATTCACCAACAGTTGACCCAAATTATGACGTTGACGTTTTATGACGCTGCAGATCTGTGGATTCAGTCAAGTCCACCTTTGTGAATACCATATTGAAAATCCTAGGTCCAACCCTAGGTTAAACCCAGGGTTAAAACCATGGATTTTGCAGAATCCACCTTTGTGAATTCCGGCCTGGGAGTTCCATATCTACCGAAGATTTCATTCATAATCAAACATCTTCATGTTCACTGTCTTTACCAAAATATATCATCAATTAAGAGGCTGAAAGGGTTAACCTCATACAAGTTTTAAAAAGCCAATCTAGCTCTCATGGCTAGTATTGTTATTTTACTGCAGATTTCGGACCCTGGGAGTTCCATATAGATTACATTCAAAGTCAAACATCTACACTGTATACACAAAAATATATCATCTATAATTTATATGTAAGAGGCAGAAAGGCTTAGCTCATACGAGTTAAAGCCTTGTAGCTCTCATGGCCAGTTATGATATTTCACTGCAATTTTCAAGCCCCGAGTGTTCCATATCTACTGAAGATACATAGGGTTTTCCTCTTTGTCACAAGCTTGCTGTGCTTATTAGTGATTTAAATCATTGAAAGATCTTGCTGCACATTGCTTTTTTGTTTTTGTTTTTGCTCATTTGTTTTTGGTGTTTTTTTGGAGGGGAGGGGTTGCAAACTCATTGAATCTGTTTTTGTTATTTGATACATGTTGAGCAAACAATAACTATAGAACAAAATCCTTACACAAATCTTGAAAATCCTATCCGCTTTTTCCATCAAGGGTGTTGAAATAAACAAACAACCTATCAATATACAACTCGATCTGAAAAAAAACTTACAAAGACAATTCTCCTTTGGTTAATCCCCAAGATAATTTTCATTTCCTTGAAATAAGCATGTACAGGTAAATCAATGTAAATCTTTGAATTTTCACAGACTCTTTAATAAAACAGAATTACACTGGCCTTCCTTCGGATAAGGAAAATCCCTAATTGTCTGGACAAAAACAGATCACTTACACCATTTAGCGTAATAAGCAATCATCAATCTGATAAAAATTGATGTATTCCATCTAATCATGGAGGCATGGAGGCATTTCAATCAAATCGCTCTGCTTTCAGGAGAAAAGTTTGAAGCTAGAAAGTTGTTAGACTCATCTTACAATAATTTTCAACAACGGTTTTGTATAATATCATTTTGAAAACAATTAATAAACAAACGTATTCATTGGTAAAATGTACTATTAATTGAATGCTAATTTTTTTTTTATTAAACATATTACTTAACAAATATTCAATAAAAAGACCCCCCCCCCACATTTGATGATATTATCAACCAAACAGCCACCCTTTTCCATAAAAGAAGAATTTTTGGGAGAATATTAATGAAAAATGAGAAAAACTTGATGTAATTTATTTAATCCATTTTCCCTTGTGATGCACATTGTTAAATGAAAGCCAGAAAGATATTTAAATGCATGTTAAATTTTAATAATGCCCTTCTAAATTTCACCGGAAGGGAAAGAAGATTAATGTTGAACTTTACATTCTAATCACCATGGATACATGGTCATTGCACCATAATATTTACTACAGACTGGTATTTTTGAGTATCTGGTCAGTGATTAAGTAGCCCACTTGAAAGTGTCATTTGTTGCTAGGTTGCTGAGTCCTTATAATGAACAACATCAGGTTGGCATTGGCAATGGTATGGCGATGGTCAAGGGGGTATAAGATGGGTCACATTTCATACGCAATCTACAAAATGTAACAAACTCTGTGACATGTGTTTATCATCATAATGAAATCTCAGGGATAAATCTTGCTAGTGCTTTGAAAGCGGATACAGAACACTACATGTACGTGTACTTCAGCTATCCAGCCTTGTTATGTGGTTGCCTGATCGTAATTCTTAACAACTGCTTGCAAGATTTAAAAACGACTGTCAAACTGATGATTGGTCTTTGTGTTTACAAACTTGTGGAATAACCTTTTTAACAAAATAATTTGGAGACAAATACAAAAGACATAGCAAAAAATTAAGTTTACCCTTGGCAACAAGGAAGTTATAATCCACTTCACATTGTAAATTTGAAATGATTTTAAGATCTCATTCATCAAGTGGTATGTGTATTAATCATCTTTCATTATGCTCCAAAGTGAATTCAAAATTTGAAAGATTACATTCTTAGATTTACCAATACTATATCCCAGCTTTAAGGAAAGGGCAAGGACGTTTTGAGAATTACCTCAGTGTGATGATGGCATTAGGCTGCAAGTTAAAAAGAAGGGGGAAAATCACAGGATTCACTAGGGTCATTACAGAGCAACATGGACAATACTTGTTTGTTCATTATTTAAAAACTTTGGGATATAATAATCACTTAATAGATTTTTGTTTCCTCTGAGAACCAAATACATCAAAGATTTTCATGATGCTTAATAGCCACTTCAAGGATTTCATTAATTAATCATGAAAAAATGGTCTTTAATAAATGTATTTTACATAGGGTAATGAGTAAATTAGGTAACGAGCGAAACCTGTTAGCCATTACCAGGGGCATCATGAGCAACAGCAGTGTTTCTTAATGTCACCCGGTTATGACAGTTTTAGGTTTACTAAGGGAGTTTTATTGGACACTTCAGCTGTCTACTGACTTCAATGAACGTCTCACACCCTGCCTAAGAATCAATACCAAGGCGCTAAGCATCAATTTGACCTTCTAAAGCTTCAGAGATGTTGGGCAGATTCATCGCCATACAGTAATTACACTTTTGAAAGAAAAGACTTTAAACCAAAAAAAAGGGGGAGGGAAAAAAAATCAATTACACTAGACAATAGTAGCTAACAAGTGCTGGTAGATGTAAATCAATTGATACATACATGTATCTTTTCTGCTGTGTAGTGATATAGATGTGACCATCAGCTAAGAGCCATAGGGGCCTTACTTCATTGTAGGAGTCAATGCCCTACTGGCTGACAGCAGAATTTTATCATTCAAAAAGGAATAATGTATAATACTGTGTTAACACAGTTCTAAATAACACTTTAAAATCCAATATATTTTTCGATTGTCCAAGTATGCCCTCAAGTAAAACACTGAAAAATCAATTTCCATTTTCTAGATATTAGAACAAACAATGTCTGTCAGTGTCTTTCTACTTCTTTTGCTGATAACAACTGTTTGCTTAAAGTATTTGGAATCTATTCTTTGTGTCACACAGCAATTACTACAATTCCACTCCCATGCTCCTCTTTTGGTGTAATGACACTTCTGAACTGAATTCTGAAGCTGAGAGGGACTTAATAAGTGTAATTGAATACACAGACTTGTGATAAGATCAGTCAATACCTGTTCATTCATAATGGATTCTACATTTCATCTTGATTTCAACTCCACACAAAACTACTTGCCTGTTTATCAATGGACTAAAAGTGATTATCAATGTACATGTACATTAGAATGTTGTAATTAGCTCATGAGGAAAATGGTATAATTTTTCAGGCATACATGTTTTAAGAGAAATTAAACATCTTGAAATAATGAATATTGAAATATGTTTATCCTTTTCATGTGTAAAAAGTCCAAGGATAGTAAAACATACTACACAGTAATAGAAAAAAGCTTCTTCCCTCATGCAATGCAATTACATTAATGTAATTAGGGCCATGCATGAGGCAAATTTAACATTCAGAAGTGTGCCTAGGGGGACTTCTCCCCATCAACTACATACACAGACAAAACATTCAGCAAATTCAAATGGAATGACATTATGCTTACAAAGCTGCGAACGAACAGAGAATTGGGATGAAATGTTACGAAGACTGGGAAGACAGATTTTCTATGTGCCTTGCAGTCTCTAAATGAATTATATCGTCGGCTTGGAGCCAGAAGGGCGCTATTGCAGATCAAGGATGTTCCTTTTGGAGCCAGAAGGGCGCTATTACCATTGACTTTGTACAAGTAATAGCGCCCTTCTTGCTCTCAACGGAACATCTATAAGATGCAATAACGCCCTGCTGGCTCCCAACAGACGATATATAGTATGTCAGTTGACAAGACACCTAAGGGTTCTTAAATGACTGGCATTATGTAGCTATATACTCTTACAGAAATAATTACTGTCACTGTCGGGAATGGGCATGCCCCACTACAGATTTATAAGCCTATTTAAAATATGATATAACATAAAGAAGGGACTATATGAGATCATGTTGTATTTTTATACTTAGGAAATAGATAGGTTAAAATGGTCTTGAGAGATACTGTAGTATGTAATTCTGAAAAGTAACATTTATTGTAAATTGTTTGCAGTGGAGGTTAATGTTGATTTTTATGAATGAAATAGAACAGTTCATCAAGTTGATTCATTAAACAGCCCTTGTGGCAACAGCATTCTGAGCATCTTTGCTTCACATTCTTAAATTGTTTCTTTATACTAGGAAAATCTTCTTCAAGATTTAACTATTCAAAATATTTTTTTTTACCAAGTCATTGTGATCAAGTGGTTTTAAAATGGAATATGCTGTATCCACAGATTTAAGGCTTTTCTAGTTTTACCTTGTTTTTAACTTGTCAAGTATTAACTCAAGTAATAAACTCAAGTCACAACCTTACCAAATTGACAGAAAGTAATATATTTGATGATATTATGCCTTATGCAAGGAATGCAAGTTAAGCCTTTAGAGAAATAATATGTGATACGTCTTGTCGAAATGAGAGAGAAGTCGCAGATCAAAGATCCGAGTAAATCGACAAACTAATAAAAAACTCAAAATTTGAGGAAATTTTTTTTTTTATTTTCTGGTTCTACCATGCTTCATCTTTGCTCTGTTAAAAAATGAGTGAAAATGATAACGGGAAAGTGGTAAAAAAGCAGTTTTTCGGCGAGTGTTTTTTTCGGTCATAATTTTTTTTTTCCGGACATACAAGCGCACACCACGCTCATTTCCCCTCTCCGTTTAGGAAGTCAAACTTCGCAGACGTTTTTCTCTTGATTTTGATTTCCAAGAGCACAATTCTCCTCGCGTTCAGAGGCTAATATCTCCACTTCTATTTACTCTTTACAGTCGGGTTATATATCAAATTCAAGGCAATGAATCAGGGATCAATAATATCAAATAAAATGGATTTCAAAAATCGCGACTAGTCTCTCATTTCGACGTGACGCATCACATATAATATAACATGACATTTTTTCCTCTTATTGCTTGCAGAATTGGGGCCCTACTGCCATAATTCCTCACTCAGACGAGAAAAAACAGAGGGAAAAATGCCGCTGCCACAAAAATGAGATTCATCTTTCAAGAATGACTGACAGAGGGTCTATTCAGGCGGAGATAAAAAAGAAGGAAAATCATAGGCTTTATTGAATTAATGAAGTGTGCGGGAGAACAGAATTTGGAAGAAACGCCACGCCACGTTGAATTGGGTTTATACCATTAGGTTGTAATCTGACCTCTGAAATTTGTTGGAGGGTAAATTGCTGTTAATGGGATCACATCGCATCAGGAGGTATTAGACCGAACGGAACCTCACTCTCTTCTTTCTGCTCGGGGTGGTGTGGGATCATGTACCTACATGTGTTTATAAGAATGCATCACAGATACTGAAACGTGACTTGGATAACCCTTCCAATAGAGCAAATTCACATTCCCAAGTTGCTCTCTCTCACATTTTCATCACTATGGTATATTGTTTGAGGTACACATCTTCCCCTCTTAAACAATGGAAACTAATGATTTCAATGTTCAATTTGTCTATGATTTGCAATGAGCCTCTGTCAAATATATTTAGTATTAATGTAATCATAAACTAAGTATGGAGAAATTTCAGAGATGGCAGTGTTGTGTTATGCCGCGTTTGGAAATGTTATCCGACATACATGTACGGGGTAATCCGAACCCTTCGTTTCAAGCAAACTTTTTTGGAAGGATCTGAGCATATTAGTGTTCATGGCACGACCCTGTCGATATGGAAATATACTTTGCTACGATCAAATATCTCCAACTCAACAAGAACATAAACATTAGATGCGGATAAATGAATATGTTATCCCCAAACTAAGCCTTGTGCCAAACATGGAGACTTATTTGCCGGGTGCCTTGACCGGAATCAAGTTCCAAATGGTGTGCAAATGAGTGCACGGACACTGCATTGTGGATCCATCTTCTTGTAATACTATACCCTACAAGGAAATAAGGCAGACATGCTCATGCACATATCTTTCTCATCAACTTTAATAAGAATAAGCCTAATTACCATTTTCTACATGGATAACTCACGAGGGCCTCACGACTACCTGATAAAAATATTCATTATAGACTCCTAAGACAACTCATTTTCAAAAGTAATTGGATTGATATAGTAGGTCTAAGAGTGCATGGATGACAGGCTGAAGATATAATTTGGCAGCTACATCTTGACCGAGTGCATATTACTTTAGTGAGTAGTCAGCATTCTGAAGTGTCATAACGTTCTTTGACATGATACTTTAAGAGCAAACGTGGACATACTTACCACTATAAGATTGTTTATTATGTGCTTCTCTTTGTAACAGTATTAGGTACAGGAGAAAACACATTCTGACTTGCAATGGATGACTTTCTAATGAACTCATCTCATCAGCCTGACCCTGAGACAGCTGATTCTTTAGGTCCTGCTCTAAGCTATACTCTTGGAACCTTAATGATCCTCACTTCCATTGTGACTATCCTAGGAAACCTACTTGTCATCATCATTATCCTTCGCTCACCTAAGATCCAAACCATCACATCCGGATTCCTGTCGAACTTAGCCATCTCTGATTTCAGCACAGGAGTCCTCCTGCTTCCCTTTGCAGCAACCGTCCAAGTTCAGCAAGCGTGGATCTACTCAAACGAATGGTGCGGTACCCTGGGATTTGTTTATCTTGTCGTTGGAATAGTCTCCACATGGACTTGGCAAGCCTGAGCATGGAGCGATACATTGCAGTCAACCAACCCCTAAAATACCACCAGATGCTGACCAAGTCAAGGGTGTGGATTACCATACTCCTGAACTGGGGTTTTGCAGTATTCATGGCATCAGTACCTTACATGTCTGGTAGCAGCTACAAGTATCTTCCTACTTACGGATTCTGTCTTCCAGACTTCTTTGAAAATGGGGTAGCTTCCATAGTGATATTAACAACTGGGATATGCCTTCCATTTGTGGTTATGTGTTTGGCTTATATTTCCATTGGACGTGTGGCATGTACTCAAGCAAGAAGAAAAGTAATAGAGTGCAATGAGGATCACTGCGTCTATGTGACGCCTAAAAACAAGGACTATCGAGCAGCAAAGATACTTGCAGCTTTGGCAGGTAAGATTTACGCAGCATCAGTAAAGTAGGAAAAAGTAAATAATATGAAAAAGCTTCCATTTTTGTGTGGTATGTTTTTATGCTTAGATGAACACTGTGCATTGTTTACGAAAAGGTAAACAGCAACTTGTGCCAAAGAAGGGATGAAATCAAAACAACAAAAACTAACAAAAAAGCAACTCCATCCCGATTAAAATAAAATAAATTTGTAATGAAAAGGTTTTGAGTAAAAAAAAAAAAAAAAAAAACCCCACAAGGATGTTGTTACACATATTGACTACACTACGTGTAAAAATGAGTAAGAACATTAAAGTCAAGCATGAGTGAGCACACATCAAAGACAAAATAGTCACTTTTCAAACGTATTTAGTCATTTATGGGTCTGTAAGTGACCATTTTCTCTTTGATGTGTCCTCCCTCATGGATTACTTGATAGATCAATCTCATTTTTACACAGAATCTAGTCGATAGGTGTAACAACACTCTTACTAAATTGCTCAAAACGTTTTTGTTGAAAAGTTGCGTCATTTTAGTCAGGTTAAAGTTGCTTTTTTGTTGTTTTGATCTCAGCCGTTTTTTTACGACCTTGCTTTTTTACATTCTGATAAACAATGCCCCGTCTTTATCCAAGCGTAAACACTTGTGTACCACACAAAAATGGCACCAATGATGCTGGAGAAGTTACTCTTTCAAAATATGTTATAATTTGGGGTTCATATAGTTTTCTTTTTAATGACAAATAACCAAGTGTTTAGTTTTTTTTTTTTTTTTTTATAACATCAGTGTATATTTATATAACACGCATATATATATATATATATATAGAGAGAGTAGAGATGAGAGAAGAGAAGAGGAGAGAGAGAAAGAGACATTTTTTTTTTTACAAACTCATGTATTTTATGTTTCCCTTCATAATTTTCAAGAATATGTAAGAGATTTAAAAATAAAAAAAATAAAAAACAGTTTTTAAATTTGAGTGTAATACAGTGATAGTAACTCAAATCTGTTCACTTGAAATTTCCAATCATTTTGCTTTAATTCATTAAAATCATATCCCAAGCTCTATAACAAATACATATTATGTAAAAGAAAAAATCAGGCTCAGTATACAAATGTATGTACATGCATAAACATAGGCAGTAAGAATAGGATTTGCCCGATACATGTAAGTGTACATTCACTTTCATCACTTTAAAATATATTCCATTCAGTTGAAATGAGGGCATACAGATTTATTATAGCTTGGAAGTTAATTACTTCATTAGCGTCAAACCTAACACAAATCCACTTTAAATATGCAAGAGTGCACGTGTGATTCCTAAAAGAGCTAAATGCCACAGTAAATGGGAGTATAAAATGCACCTACATCTAATATCCTTTTCAAGGTTGTTTTCTTCTCACCAATAATAAGGCTTTGATCTCATCAAGTCTCGTAAATGGCTGAAGCAAATTACTCATTACTGGCCATTCGCTCAATTTTCAACCAAATTTTTTTCCTCAAAATTGGGTCAGACAGGATATTGGTGTAAAGCAAAATGGTGTATTTCAGTTATTATCATTAATTTTTGAAAGTCAATTTATGTTATGGCATTGGGTTCATGGGGTCAAACTTTTTCTTTTGGATATGTCACCAAATTGTTTCAAAGTAAGCCCTTGTCAGGAATTTATAAAATTGAAGATAGTAATAGGTATGGGGAAAATACCTTACAAATTTGTAGACCTTGCAAGGAATTGGAACTAGATGGTACATGTACATTATACATGTATAACAACTTGTTTTCATTTCTAGCCAACTAAAGGTCTAGTTTTGTTGAGATAGAAAGACATGCTCAAGGTTATGAATAGAAAAAAAAAAGAAGAAAAAAAAAAGAAGAAAGGACCTGTTATTTTATCTTTCCCCAATCATTTGAAATGGCCCGAATCCCTGATAAAATCTCTTGACCGGGAGAGAGAACCGTTTCAAAGACATGACAAAGGAATTCCCCCTTCTACCTTAATCCCTTGATGATATGATCCCCTATATCCTTCATGCTACACATGATCAGCGAAGCTAACGGCTATCACTCAATGCTCCTCCGAGACCACTGCTTTCCAAGAGCCTTACGCTGCAATGGATGCAGGGTAACACCAAATTAAATTCATCAGCTACCGGGGATGCGGCAAGCATGAGCGCACTCCGGTGACGGTGCCTTTGAGTCTTCCCTGCGCTTCGGTGTATGATAATGGCTTGGTTTTCCTTAAAACTCTAATGGCTTACAAATCAGCTGCCTTATAAAATGAAATGTGCTGTTTTGCCTGTGCCATTTAAATCACCCCAAAGCCCAGTCAGAAGGAAAAAAAATCCAGACATTAAATTGTAATTGAATTAGTGTGCTATGAATGAGTTAAATGGCCACTCCAATTCAGTATGGCACAGATATGCTAATATAACCCAAACATTACTTCAATTACGCAGATGCAAGATAAATTCTCTAATAACTGTTTGACAGAGGGAAGAATGGTATCCTAATGTAATTAATCAACAAGTAAATTGATCAGATTTGTAGTGGAACATTATTACTGGATATAATAGCCCCTACATTTACAACTGAATATGCAACAATGTTTTTATGAAACATTGTTTGCAAACATGCTTACATGTAAATGCACATCTCTCATTAAGGTAGAAAAGGAAATTACAAAACATAAAAAACCCAAACCAAAAATGATAACAAAATAGTTCATTCAAACTTGTGAGGGGAAAATAAAGTCCAGTTAAAGTAGGTCAAGTGTGTTATTATTAATCTCAAGAGAAATCCTGAAGTGTGTGTAAAATGAAAAAAAAAAAAAAATAAAAAAACATCTTATAGAGCATTTAATGCTCTCTACATCAGGATCAAAGCCATCATTTACTGGTAAATACTACATGTATCTAATGAGAAATGCCACTTTAAATTTAATGGAGGTTACTAATTTGTTTCACGTACTCTCTTCCATTTTGTTTTTGGTGTTAGGTGTATTTGCAATCTGCTGGCTTCCTTTCACCTTCCTGTGCAGTTGGGATACCTCTGGGCAGAGTAGTGTGCCACCTCTTCTCACCTCCATTGCATTCTGGTTCACCCTACTCAGCTCAGCAATCAACCCCTGGCTCTACTCTATCCTAAACCGTACCTTCAGAGCGGCCATGCGCCAGCTCATCACTCAGGCTGTGCACAAGCTTCCACTCTTGCGCA
Organism: Paracentrotus lividus; assembly: GCA_940671915.1. Classification (NCBI taxonomy): domain Eukaryota; kingdom Metazoa; phylum Echinodermata; class Echinoidea; order Camarodonta; family Echinidae; genus Paracentrotus; species Paracentrotus lividus. The sequence continues at coordinate 20,534,266 of CALNVZ010000174.1, forward strand.
ACCACTTTCGCGTGGGCCCTGCGACAGCCGCGGCGCAAGGTGGCAACGCCAGTCTCGAAATGACAGAGTGTCGCGATACACAGGGCAAGGGCAACAGAAGAAGTACAAGTCAGAAGGAAAAGGACAATATGCATACAGGAGAAAGAACTCATTATTCAAGTACTGCAAAGAAACAAATGCATGATTTGGAGGAACAAGAAAAGAGACAACCTTCGCCACGTAAGCAGCATATCACGGCCGTGCAAGCGACTATAGAATCTGGAGAAAAGGCAGAAGTCTAATTATTTCCCATAAATAAATGCTGCCTTTTCCAGAGAGATTCATCTCCAAATGGAACTAAGATTGCGGAAACAAATATGGTCACACATACATGTATGTTACTTACAGATAGTGGTAAATGAGCAGTATTAAAAGCCTTCTAGTTCATTAATATTACAAGTATTGTACAAATCAATTACAAAAAATAGGTAAACAAAAGGCTATCACTATCACGCTCAGGGGGTTCAAAGGAAAAAATAGATTCTGTTTGCAGTTTAATTGTCTACATGTACATACATGTATTAAATGTGTTTATACCTGAATAAATTTTGTTACTTTCAACTTCAGACATATTGAACTTGAGTTGAGGTTGTATACATGTATGCTGCTGTCAATCACAACTTAATTTTTGCTCAAATGTAACCTTCATGGCAAAAAAATAAATAAATAAAAAACAATAAACAAACCAACAAACAAACTACTATATAATTTCAGAACTGTTGAAAGATATAGCTGTCAAATTACAGGTACATCAAGTATGTAATTTTGTCAAGGATTCATGGTATTAGATCACATAATTTACCATCATGTTTGTACAATTTATGATATCATGTCTCTGCTACTAAAAGCATCTAGAAACATGTACATGAATCTTTATCCTGCATTTGATGAGAGTAGTGGATATGAGGAATCACATTTTATCTTCACATGCCAATATCCTCCATTATCACACCAATTCTTTGCAAATATGAGAGAGTTGACACATTTTGTTATTTCCGCACACTCTCATTAAAATTTTGTTCATAAGAAATTCATATAAGATTGCTTTGGTGTTAAGAATCTACAATCGTATTCTCAGTACACAGTATGCACATCATATGACATATCTTTAATTTAGCAACATATCATTACTTTGATGTCACTTGTATGCAAGGCACACACCTGACGATGTACATGTACACTATGCATGACAATTCATACAGAGGTGTACTTGAAAAATGTGAATTTACAGCATGTAGACGTTATCAGTTTGTCAAATTACAAAGTTTCTTGCAAACTATTTGAAGGACTTTTCTGCAACAGACAATGCTGCGGAGTGAGATACGTGTGCCATAAAACCACATTAAAGCCACATGGTTGCATTAAACTTGGTTAGATGAATTCAATAACAGGTAATGGTGTCATTTTGTACCTGGCTATACATAAGGTCCCTAGTCGGTACATGTATCCTTACTCTAAATCAATTACAAGTCTCGAGTATTTCATTACCACTTAACTGTACTTGACAGTCACTGTTTACTGTGCACAATGTAATGACATCCAAAAGTAAATACTTGATGAATTTAATTACCATTCTCATACAAAGCCCATCTGGATAATGCCCCTTTTAGCTTGTAATTGGGGGAAATGTCTTAAATAGAATGGAATAGATGCAATATACGTGTATACATGTGTAACATGTGAGGGTGTAAACATGTATGAAAAGTTTAATTACTTGAGAGGCGGACCTAAAACGTATGCAGTTAATAAACAAATTATTTGGACCATCTAATATCCTTTAATAATATGTTATAGAGTATGGGTGAATAAAAAAAAATACACTGCAGTTCAATTTCAAATGAAAATGTTAAGGAATTATATATCAAAAACTGGTTATCAAGCATATAAAGGCTAGATCATAAAATTTTTAAGTGATTCAAAATGGTTTTAATATTATTACCTTTACTAAATTGAGCTTATTTTCATTTGACAGCTACATGTATGTATTTTTTTCCATCCCTTTAAACTGTCCTATGAACCACCAAAAAATACATAGATATCATGTTTAAAAAATGTAAAAAGATTAATTTGTTTCATAATGTAATTTATTATAGTGCAGGTTGTTGTATATACATACTCGTAACTTATTCTGAGGTTAAACATTTTGTAATGGTTTTGAAAGTAATCAATCATTCATTAAATAGAAAGCCATTTTATAGACATTTATTTCACTGTTTCTAGTCTCAGTTTGGTGTAGGTGTAGTAATGACAGGGTCTTTAAAAAGAAAGATGGAGGAAGGACTAAGACAGGGAAAGATAAATAAATACTGAGAAAGAGAGAGAGAGAGAGAGAGAGAGATAGAGAGAGAGAGAGAGATAGAGATAGAGAGAGAGAGAGAGAGAGAGAGAGAGAGAAAGAGAGAGAGAAAGAGAAAGAGAGAGAGAAAGAGAAAGAGAATTTGATTTCAGCCATTTATTCATGTATCTGTTTCCTGATAAACATTTCAAGTTTCAAAGCAATTACAAAAAGGGAATAAAAGCAGTTTCAAATCTGAAAAAACCAACAGGTTTTAAAAAGTATGAAGCATGAATAGAGAATCAAATAATAATAATAATAATGTCACAGTATATTTGTAATAAAAGACTTGAAAAAGCTAAATAAAATGCTGCACTTTATTTCTGTATACAACATACTGCAAATTCAAGATTCCATAATCCCTTACATGTATATATCCTACAAAATTCTATGAAATCACTTTTAAATTGACAATGAATATGAACAAATTGTAATCTAGAATAAAATCGCATTTCATGTGCAAATTCACAAACAGAACACCAGATTTCATCAGTTGAGATGCCCTTATACAAAAGATGGATTAAAAAAAAAATTTAAAGTCAAGACTTCATTATTTCACTATTCACGATGTTCAAATTACCTTTTGATTGTCTCGATCAATGACTATGGTAATAAAAAAAGAAGGATCTCTCGCTCTCTTTCCTCGATTTACAATGTCTGCACTTCAGTTGCACATTTTTTCTTTCATTCACCAGCTGTCAAATATCTCGTATGAAAGTCTGCATTTAATTAGATTACGAGTGCTACATGACCTCAATGATATGGAATGAATACAAAACTTTCAATGTAATATCTTGTTATGTGCTGAGCATAAGTTCATGAGAATTCCGTAATATTGGAAACACCGATGTGTTGGCTCAGTGGATAGAGTGTCTGTCTCATAATAGGGAGGTCATGGGTTCGTGGGTTCGATCCCGGCTGCGTCATACCAAAAGACGTTAAAAAATGGGAGTTGCTGCTACCCTGTTTTACGTTCAACAAGAAAGGGATGGCGCTGCTCATTGGCTGCTGGGCCCACGATTAATTGGGCAAAATAAATTTTAATTTACCATTCAGGACCTTGTTTCGGACTATAAAATTTGGAGCATTTATCATTTATTTATCATTTATACAGCTTGGGAAACAACTATTACACCCAATCATATTAAGCTCCAATGTGATTTTTCTAATAATTATTCCTAAACCATATAAAATGCTTTTAAACCTTACTGATGGTGATATTGCTCATGTGACAGATTGCTTTGGGCTTTATTCATCTAAAGATGTAGAGTTAGGGTTGCAATAAAGTTTTATGGTTGGTATGACATAGTGTTAAATCCCAGGTTGAATTCTTGCATATACATAACCAGGAAGAGCACATAGCCCACCTACCGCAAAATGGTCATGGAATCTACTTGATAAATGCTCATCGACCAGGAGGGGAGGCGAGCAGATCAGCTACCGGCTAAAAGGCCGGCCATTAGCGTTCAGACTGTTCGTGTCTTATTGATCCATAATTTATAGTCAATATATAACCCATGTACATGATGATCTCTTTATTATATAAAGTCACACTGTGCCATACAACTGAACATGTAATACTCAAAATTAGAACATAGCAGCTTCTAGAGATCAATAGAATTTATAGACAATTATAATTTGTCAAGTTTGTATGGAGCGAGATGCATCAGGTTGTATTGGATATATACGCTACCACAGAGTACAGAGGTCCTCTCGGGAAATGTGTTCATACTCCGCCCATACATTGGCTAAATATCCGTCACAGGTTAAATAGCTATTGTAATGAAGTTCACCACCAACGAATGCAAATATTGCTCTACTAATTGATATCATATCACAACAATAAAAAAACCTTCAACATGGACATTATCGAGACAAAAAGACAAATACTATAAATTTATTAATAATTCTTCACCTGCGTGTAGCGACTTCAGAAGAAGAGGCGCTACGGGTGGTAATGCGGTAGATGTCTCAGAACTTCCACTGGCATTCCCACCGAGTTTAGGATCGGTCCGTGTTCAAAACGCCGACACCAAGACGGACTCACTTCACAGCACAATCGGATGCGCAGAGCCAAGTGCGACCAGTACTCACAACCTATCCTAACCACAGATTAACCTCTTATCTCACGACGAGGTCTACAACAGCACGGTGCGACAAGCATCCTTGAACACGCGGCACGTATAGATCGACAAACCAATGTAGATGAGATAACAGAAACGACTATTGACAGTATAAGCAAGTAGAATATCGACGCACAGCAGAGAGCGCGAGAGATAAAAAAAAGATGATGATAACAACGCTAGAACCAGAAACTAGCAGAGAGAAGAGATAATGAGAGACCGCAGACTGTAGGAGAGAGATAGTAAGGAGAGAGAGTAATATCACCAAAGATGGATGATGCAGGCGCACGCAAAAAAGATGGAAAGCAAGCGATTCACGAAGATTCCCCCAGCACGACAGAGATACACGAGTAGATTAGGACGAGAACGCACGCTCTGGAGACCAAGGGAGGAGAGAGAGAGGCAATATGACATCGAGACAACGAATCCACTGAGTGAAGTGAAATTCATCAGCTATTCGCACCCTCATCACCAGATCTCACAATATCACTGTTCCACTCTTTATGTTTCGAAAGGCCAGTTAGTTGTAGCGACGAATTTCTTTACGACAACTAGTTTAAAGAATTTGGCAACTCCATGATAATAGAGTACGGAATGCACCATAGTAATAAGCTCACTCTTTCTAAAAACTATGCGAACAAGAATTCAAGTGTACATCTCATGCATCATCAGCGATGCTCCCAAACACAAATTCTGAACCCATGAGTCTACAGAATGTACACTCACCGCATATCTTACACATCGAGACTTATAAAACAGATATATTTAGGTGGTTTTTTGTTGTTTGTTTTTTTTTGTTTTTTTTTTTTTTTCTTTTTTTTTCCCTTTTTTTTTTTTTTTTTTTTTTTTTTTTGTTTTCTTTTTCATATACTATATACCTACCCTATTATATAATATATTACTATACTATATATATATTCTTTACTATCATCCATCGTGTTATGAATAACAAAGTCCTAGGCACAAGCTTGGACGTTGCTGAGGCAATAAGACCTAGAACAGCTTGATAACCTATGATTCAAAGTCAAGGCAACGTCCATCGCTTGTCTATCGCACTTTTTATTCATAACAACATATATAGACTGTGCACTACAAAAATCGTCAGTCATGTCCAAGTTGACTTTTCATCGCAGCTTTCAATACTCTTTTATATATGAATACTAAATATTCCTGTATTCTAGTTGGGGGGGCGGGGGAGGGGGGAGACAAGCATGTCTAGTACTTGCCGACTTAACATTTATTTAATACAAAAACTCGTAGCATAATTTGACCATTTCCTGCAGATATCTTTTTTTTTTTAATCATGAAAAACTTTACTCTCTGAAAAAGGATACTGCATTTTCAATCATACATCAATGATAGCATACATTTGTTATAAGTGCACAAGCACCGGGGGATCATTTCACTATGTTGCCCATGCTCTTGAAAAGTTAATGGCAAACATTTCAAGTGCATCTACTGAATATCTTCTCATCACAGTATCACCTCATGTCTATCAAAAACCAACTGAGGGCAGTATACATTTTATTGCTACAGCATTTGCCTCTTAAAAAAAAGTGGTCCATGGTTTTATCCACTATTTCAAGTTATACTTTAAAAAAAATCTGTTTTTTATTAATATTCATTTAAGCAGCCACTTATTTTATTGTCCGATTTTTTTTAATGCACTTAATTTTATGAATCTATAATGATATTTTGATCAACTTTTCAACCAGTCCAAAATTGATGAATTTTTTGTTGACAGGCTTCATGTACTAAAGCTGAAAATCTACATGTATCTCTACAAGAGGTGTTATTTTCTCAAGGCTTATTATTCTTCTGATCTTCACTTTTACTCTAAAACTTTAACGGATATCACGATCACTTTTCAAGTCTTGTTCTTTCTTCTGCACTGGTGCCTTCATTCACTGCTTTGTTCAAAGTGGTTGTAGTCTGTGGGACAAGCTACATGATAGTGGATCTAATACTAGCATGAGGTTTAAATTCTTATCAGGAAGCCATTGTTTGTTGACAAGACATTGGAATTGGCTATATCTTGAACACTTAATAGTGCCTTATAAGTGTAACCTGAAGAAGGCTAGAGTCTAACAACACTATTACAAGTGTGAATTTAAATTAGATACAGTACAGGCCAAAAGTTTGGGGCCTCCCTTAGATTTAAAAGAAAATCATACAATTCTGCATTCACTCAAATGTACTGATACAGAAGGATTGTTTTGGGGGAGTACATGTACCTCTAATTCTATTTTCACAAAAATCCTGATGTTTAGGCACAAGATGCAAGAAAATCTTGCAAATGAGACAGTTTAGCACTTCGTTATGGTTCAGTTATTTATCGCATATGTAATTTGGCATTTGAGATTATTAGTTGGAGATCAATTGAAGCTATATGTCAAGTTTCATGAAATATCTCACAGTCAAATGGACAAAAATTAACAATGAAAATATGCCAAATTTCACTTTTTGTTAAACCTCTGACTCTGTACATGAAGTCAATTGATAAAGGAGGCAATCAATGCCTGACAAATGTGAAATTCGGCCTAAATTCATTGATGAATATTGTTCATTCTACCATGATTTATTCCATGAAACTTGACACACAGCTCCACATAGTCACTAACTTACATGATCTTGATTCAAATTGCGTATCAGGAAAGTCACTGAACCATGACAGAGCCCTAAACTTTCTTCTCATTTGCATGATTGTCTTGTATACTGTGCCCACTGAGGCATGAAACCTCTGGATTTTTGTGAAAATAAAATCAGAGGTACTCCCCCGAAACAATTGTTCTGTATCAGTATATTTGAATGAATGCAGAATGCAGTGTATTGTGTGATTTTCTGTTAAATCTGAAGGCCTCAAACTTTTAGCCTGTACTGTAGATGTTTTGTTCTTAAAAGGGAACTTTGCCAATCCAAATTTGTAGAAAGCTGTATATCTCTTGTTCAATATAACAAGATTTATCATAGTAAAGTAATAATCTTGGTACATGGTTACAGAACCTCTTTATAACAGGAATGGACTGAAATAAAGGTCAAAGGTCTTACTTTCACTTCCAGTACCCATCCAAATGGATTCTTGAACTCTTCTTTAACATCCTTTGAGAAGACTCTTTTTTTTTTCATTACAGTGAGATAATTATTTATTCAAAAGAACCTCATTATAACAGGAGTGGACTGTATTATTTAATTAGGTCAAAGGTCTTACCTTGACTTCTAGTACTCCTCCAAATGCCATCTTGAACTCTCCCTTGACATCCTTTGAGAAGACTCTTTGGAAGGTCTGCTTGAAGAGTGATGTATTAAAGGAATCTCCCATCACCATGTGACCCCTGCAAAATGAAAGCAATACAATCTCTTGTAAACTGAAAATGATGATCAACATTAAACTATTAGAATTAACAATAATTGATTAAGAGCATTGACAACTTGACATGTAAATTGAAGTGAAACACAAAACAAACAATATTGATGAATTACTAGGATATATTTGCTAAAGCCCAGATCACATATCACTCCAAGGCCCATACAACAAGTAAAAAATGACAGTTTTTTGTTTTCAAATTTTTTGTACAGTGGTTCATAAGAACAATGGCAAAACAGCCGTTTTTACAAGACGTATGGGCCCCTGGATCGATATGTGATCTAGGATTTAGAAGGAATGTCGGAAATTAGCTGTAAAATAAAAAAATATAAGAATGAAAAGCAATTATAAAGCAGAAGGGATTTGAACCTTTAATATCTAATGGTTTCCCAGCAGTCGTACACAGTCCGACCTCGCTTATATAAAATAAAACTAGATGAATCTTCGACCGCGCACGGTCGGAAGGCATGCCTCCGTATTGCCACATCGGAAAAAAAAGGCATGCGCATGTTGAGTATTTACATTTCCAATTTAATAACCATTGAACCATCTCTTGAATATTGACCCAAATCTATTAAGTTGTATCATTAGAATTATTTCCAACTCAGCGAAGGATGGCTACGGATGTAATAAAAGGATAAACATGTTTAAGTTGATCTGTCAAAGGTCCTTCAGAAATTGCACAAACGAGTCATTTACATAAATAACCAGTGACCTTTGATGTCCTGACCTCCAAAATCTAATCAGTTCATCTTTCCTCCCACATGACCAAGTTTGAAGTTGATCGAATAAAAACGCGTTCAGAAATATAACGAGCAAGAACGTGCCATTTTCATGTATACAATGACGTCTGTGACCCTTGACCTTTGACTTCATGACCTCAAATATATAAATCAAATCTTGTCCCTACATATGCACACATGACCCCAAGTTTGATGTTCATCCATCCAAACTGTCTTAAGTTTATCGCGAAGAACAGCCAATTTCACGTCCACAATGTCCTCTGTAGGCTTGCAACTGTTGACCTCATGACTCTAATCTAAGCTAGTTTATTGCCGCCCATATGCACATATGACCCGAGTTTGAAAGTGATCCGTCAAACGAGTTTTTTTAAGTATTTATTGCAGGAGAACAACCATTTTCATGTACACAAAATGACCTCTGTGACCTTGACCTCATGACCCAAAATCTAAATCAGTTCATTGCCCCTCCCAATGCACACATACTCAAAGTTTGAAGTGACCCGTCACCAGTCTTAAGTTATTGCAAGAACGACCATTTCATGTAACAATGACATCTGTGACTGACTTGACCCAGACCCTAAAATCTATACAGTTCATGCCCTGCACCATAGTCAACACATTACCCCAAAGTTGAAAGTTGACCCATCAAACGGATTTTAATTATGGGAAAACGGGCCATTTCATGCATACAATTACCTCTGGTGACCTTGACCTAATGACCCAGAAGTTAATCAGATCATTGGCGCCACCTAGGCATACAACAAGCTGAAAGTGATTCCGTCAAACGGTGTTTTAAGTTATCGCAATGGGAGAACGAAAACGGAACGGACGTTGACGAACGGACACGGACGGACAACCCGAAAACATAATGCCTCCGGCACCACCTTCGGTGGCGGAGGCATAAAAATGCTCCAAATTTTATTGTTCGAAATGGATATTCTTTTTGCCCCTTTTCTAGTGGGCTCAGCAGCAGCTGCTGAGCTGCGCAAAAAGGACGTTGCTCTATCCCTTTCTTGTTGAACGCCAAACAGGGAAGCAGCAACTACAATTTTTAACGTCTTTTGGTATGACGCTGCCGGGGATTGAACTCACGACCTCCCGATTATGAGGCCGACACTCTATCCACTGAGCCAACACATCGGTATATGGCCATCGTTTTACAGGTCTACTCTATCAAGCGCCATAGACTTTAGTGAAATTCCCTTTTTATTCCTTTTTGAATCCAAATAAAACCTTACTTTTCTCAGGTCATTCATATTACTTTCATCTCCTCATATACTCAGCAAACATTATGGTCATTCACAATCATCCATCCCACAAATCCTTTCCCTAAAGATCATTAAATTCTCCCTCTAAATCTTGATATAAATGCCATATGGTGTCCCAGTACATAAGCTTTACATTACTCTCCCAACCAGCCATATCACTTTACTGGATGAGTGCTGGTCCCAACGAGGCCGGATAAGTGAGGTTGAACTATTGTAGCATACTTCTTTATCTACAACAAATGACACTTACCCAGTCAGGTTACAGCAGTTCTTCATTTCATGTAGACCAGTTTGATCCAGGTTACAGGCATAGATGTCTATGGTATGACCATTGTCAGCTGCACGGTTGGCTAGGGCATCATAGTGCTAAAGGAGCATGAGAGACAAGATTTTTATTTTTTCTTTATTTCATCTCTTCTCGTTAGATCCCCAAGCATTGTTTTGATGACATTAATAAGAAACAAAGGCAGGAATATAGTATGTGTATTCATACTCTTTAAACCTTATAAAAACCCTTTCCGTATCAAAGATTGATATTGAGAATTGTTCATTTTGCCTTCATCCCTCCTTCAATATGTCTTTTCTTATTATTTTTGTTTATAATTTATTCATCCTTTCATTTTTCTGACCATCCCAAATACTAGCAATATGTTCACACTGTGTTTCCGACGGCTATATCACTTGCATTTCTAATCTAGTTCTTGACATTTTTTTTTTTGGTCAATAAACCATGTTTGTGCTCAAGGTTTACAGAACACCAATAAATGCCCAGAAATAGACTAGATTCTGCCATGGAATATAGTGTCAATGCAGCATTACATAATTCATTAGGATAGCAAGACAAATATCTATCCAATTTTATCTCTAAATTGAATACCTTTATTGGGCCAACTATTAAGTGCATTAATTATTTCACACACAAAAATAACATCTTATCAGCCAGTGAAAGAACCAGAAACCAGTACCATTTGAAAAAAAATTTACTTACAAGAAATCCCAGAAGACAGGAAAATGCATTCTAGAGAATTTATAGATAGCAATGTGTCACTAAATAGATATTAAACCACTTTCCTTTCATATCTTTAAAACAAACATGCAGTTCAAGAAAAACAAGTTTTGAAAAAGGATTGCAAACTTTTGCAGTTTCCCCCGCATTAACTTCCCCCTCCTGTCTTCTCAATCCATGTCGTATCTCTGTATTCTTCAAATCACCCAGTATCTATCATCTCACCTTAATAGCCTTCCTCATGTACTTGACATTGTCCTTTTCAATGTCATGATGTGATCTGATGGTTGTCTTGAGCTCATCCCCGACCACAATGCCAGGCCCCTGGGTTGGGGGACCTCCCATGAACAGCATGATACGAGCACCACTGTTGGGGAACGTACACTGTAAGGGGAGAAAATTTGTAAAATTACAATGAATCTTGTAAGGAAGACCAGCAAGCAGCCTTTATCCATTTATTAATTCATTTCAATATAATTATAAAGGAATAAAAGATCAGCAAATATGGCTGCTTTACAGCAATGTCCCGATTAAATACAAAAATTAAAACACAAAGCACAGTCATATATAAATAACTGACATAATCAGAACAAAATAAAGTACAATGTATATAAAAGAATTGTAGGTGATCTTTAGGTACATTGATATAATCACTATAATACACTGTATAATCGTTGAAAATGGAAATAAAAAGACTGGCCTTCATGGAGAAGTGCTTACTAAAACATTTCTTAAATATTGGTTAATAAAATATATTTGAATATTGGTTACTAAAGCATATGGTCGTGTGTTATGAACTCGCCACCCAAATAGGGTGGTGCTGTTACGCTTTTTGCTATTTTTCAGCATTAATTTGTCATTTTTTTCCAAAGTAAGAAAGTTTATGTATCAAATTTGATATTATTCTGAAGCTATGTTACTGTGCTAGCTCCCTGTGAAGTTTCATTGTTCTAGGTAACATTCTGGTGGAGTTACAATGGTTTAAGTTTGGGACAGTAGGGGTGGTGTCGGAAGCGCCGCCGCCTGTACAAAGTCAATGGGAAAATTTACATTTTGTGGTTGATTTGGGGAAAACTTGAATTTCTTTGCCAAATTTTGGCTTTTGACTGTAAATTTGGTACCAAACTGAAGCTTATAAACTGCTTTATACCATGAAATCACTGAATAATAGGTTTGATGTTACAGTAGTACCCAGGAAGACTCAACAATCGTTATTTTAAAAAAGCAATGCCTCCTGTACAAAGTCATTAGGAATTAGAGATATTGTAGTAGCATTGGGAAAACTGCAATATCTCTGCCAAATTATAGCCTTTTATTGTAAATTTTGCAACAAATTGAAGCTATTAAACAGCTTTATACCATCATATAACTTAAACAAAATTTTGATGGTGCAACAGTACTTGGCAGGACCCAACCCCCTCATGAATTTGAAAAAAGCTATTTTTTTTCAGGGCCAAATTTCAGATAGTTATATTTTTCATTCTAAAATTATAAACCATAATAAATTGTACCTTGTTTGAAAGGTATGATTATTCTCTAACAGAATAAATCAATATTTTTAATATTTGGGTGATTATAGATGACTTGACGACAAAAACAATGAAAATTCAAAATATCTAAATTTCCTGAAAGTTTTCCTGATAACTTTTTAATCTTGCACCTGGTATAATATTTTAATGCAGATTTAGATTCCTTGATGAATTTCCTTTCAGAAAATGTATACTTTTGATATAGTGGGGTGTGTACTTTTCGAGATACAGCTCCTTGAAGCGAAAAGAGTGCATTTTGTAGTCAAATTGGCATGTAACGCAATAGGCGGCGAACTTATAACACATGACCACATTGATTATTACATCTTAACTGTCAAATGCTGAACAGGTTAATCAAGACACCTCTAATTTGGCATTATCTATTTTGCATTCTGTAAACTAATTAGGTTATAGAATAAATGTACATCTAACACTTGTAAAAAAATTAATCATTGTAAAAATTAAAAAAAAAAAACTATGCCATATAGAGGAAAAATTTAAAAACGAAATTTACCATGACAAACCTGTTCAACATGTAAACCATTTTGTGCACATCAAGTAACAAAGGACTATGAAAGTCATGAATCAAACTTTTTTTTACATCTGTCTTTTTCAAGCATTCAATTATACACCTGGGGGGGGGGGGGGGGGGGGGGACTCAAAAGGACTTTTCGAAAGGACTTGTCGGACTTTCATCCGACAAATTTGTTCTCAGCCAATCAGATGCAAGAATTTCAGTAGCTTATAACAGTTGTCAGTGAGAATCAGTAAATATTTGTTTCATGAAATGCTCCCCTTACCTCTAGTAAGCCAACTGCGATGGACAGCGCTACTCCAGTGGACCTGAGAGGGCGCTTTCCTGCATTGACGGGCCATGGATCTCGCTGCAGCTCTCCAAGCAAGTCAGTCAGATTCATGTCACATTTGTGAACAGGCTGGAGAAATCTGAACAGAGTGGGAGAAAAAAAGGTTTAAGCCTTGATGATAAAGATATTATCCTACAGCTGCTTTAAACTTGATAAAAAAAGATAAAATTTAACAGTATATAAAGTTGAACAATATGACGACTACATTTGTACTTCAAGAAATTACGTTCAAATCTACTTTTCCTATCAGAACTGAAGAAAATCTTTGAGGTGTAGCATTATAGCGGATATGTCAAAGACTGTATGTTTCGTGGTCAATCCCAAACTTTAGCCCTTGATTAAACACAAAACCTAAACCTCAACCTGACACATAATTCTTTTGCAACATTAACTCTACATCAAAGATGATATAAAGCATGGAGCAACTATCGACCGATTCAAGCAAATCTTTGTGTGCCTTGCTGATGGACACAAACACAAATTATTGGAATTTTAAATCTTGTGATAAAATGATTGGGGAATAAAATCATCTTTCTTAAATAATGACATTATTATGACTTTACTCCTGGTACAATTAATTATATCTCAAAACAGATTATCCTCTAAAATTTTATAGCAAAACAAGTCCACTAATTTGGCCAAATATCATCACTTGGCTCTTGAAAATCTCCATCTCTAATTTTGATGAAATCACCTGTTTTGGTAATTCTCCAGGTAATCAGTCAGACGATGTTCTGTCAAAATTCTGGCTCTCTTAACCCACAAATGAAGCCACAACAGCATATGGGCAATTCCACGATAACCAACGTTACACACAACATGAATCTTCTCGATTGTTTGTATTGTAAGTCAGTAGATAATAATACATTGGTCTTCTAATCAATACAGCTCAATATTCTCATGATACTAAAGGGATTGGGCGAAAAAAATTTGACCAAACTTTTTTTCCTATGAAATAACGAACAAATATGTGTCGGTAACTGACGTTACAGAAAACGGACATGGATTTTGATGGTGTTGATTCCAATCACATTATCTCATGTCCGAGACATGGAAGAGTGATACTTTTGATATGATATCATACCTAGACTCTTCAGTAAAGATAAGGAAACAAAAGAAAATAGTTTGTATCTTCATCTTTTAAGCTATAGCAAATTTACTAAAGGGATGTCGGTAAAGCCCAGCGCACACTATGCGATGCGATTGCACTAAGATCCGATTGCAACAAAATCGCGGAGTGTGCGCCAACCTGCAACACGCTGCAAATGCGATGCGATGTGTTGCAGAAAAATCACTGACCAAATTTCAGTGATTTGACATGTCAAATCTTCCTGCGATTTTGATAATTTCAGCCAATCAGATTTGCTAGAAATGGTGTTGTATTACTGCGCGCATGCGCGTAAAAGAGGAGGTACCATGGTGATATGCAGGGCCTGTTGCAATGTGTGCGCTGGCCTACGATGCGATTGCACTGCGATGCGATTGGCAATTTGTTGCAATCGGATCTCAGTGCAATCGCATCGCATAGTGTGCGCTGGCTTAACTGATGTTATGTAACTGACGTTACCCTTACTTCTGCTCTGCTTTTTGTCCCTTTACAATTTACTAAATATTCTATGACTTTTGGAATACACCAAAGTATTCACCCTTTTCACTTTGGAAAAAAAAATTAGGGAAAAATAATAAAAGAAACCATCAAAATCTGCAAAAGAGTGAACTTTGCTTATGTTCTTTCCCACATATTCATTTTTAATTAGGGTTACAGATTTCATTGAAATAAACGAAAATCGATAATTTTTTTTAATGAATTTGAAAGATTTTATATATCTAACAACAACTGTGATGTTAGAATTAAGATAAATAATTTAAATAACTTAGGACACACACTTCTTTTTTTGATGTCATGTCCGGATTTCTGTGGAATTGCCCATATTAAAATAATTGGCCAACATGTTTTATCGCTCTCCTGGGTGGTGTTGCATAAAACTTTTTTTCTAACCCGAGTTTTCTCGGGTTAAAAAACTCAGCTTATGTAGACCTATTTCTTAGGTCATTCAACCTGAGTTTTAAAACTCCCTAAAAATGTATTGCATTAATACTTTTGAAAACTCTGGTATGTTTTTATGCAATGGAAAAAACAGTAAAAAATCTAGAAAAATATTGTAACCGGAGTTTTCAGACTTTAACCGGAGTTTTCAGATTTTAACCGGAAAAAACTCCGGTTAGAAGTTTTATGCAACAGGGTCCTGAACATTAGACATTTTTAAGATACAATGTTTAAACAGCCCACGGACGAAACATGTTTGTGCTCTTATTCTTCGAGGCAAGTGACGAAACACAGACACATAATTTTAATAAAGTAATTGTACTTACTTGTTCATAGGAGGCTGTTGTTGCTGCTGTGGCTGTTGATTACCTCTCTGTGCCTGAGCTGGAGTACGTCCTATGCCAAGCATATCCTGTGCAAGAATTAATATAAAGCTGTCATTTAGGTACGTAACCAATATAAAACATATATAATTTAGTATTTTTTGTAGCAAGATATTCTTAAGTTCCATGGATGTCATTTATACACTAATGACACTTTTGACAACAAAATTCAATTCACGCCCTATTTTTGGTTAATTTTTTTACAAAATATCAAAGTACAAAAGCTTCTGGAGTTTTTTGTTAAACAATTGTATTTCAATAATTAATTCTCAAGGGTAAAAAATGCCTAATGATTACTAATAGTAAAGATGCGCTTGCTCGAAATTGGAAAAAGCAAAATATGACAGCAATTTTGGCTCTAAAATTCCAGATATGGCCAATTTTGAGAAGTATCATTTATTTCAATAATTCATTTTTCTCATGTAGGTTGCTCCAACAGTGCCCAGTAGCTTAACATTTTAGATTTTCTTTTAATGGTGCACAGAAGGCCCTGTTTTGACAGTATACCCTGATCATGTAAAACAACCCATACAGATCTTCATTTGTCCATTACAATAATATGGATCAGATTTACAAAGAGGAATGTCTGACTCAAAAGGACTACACTTTTTATTACTAAGGTACTACTTCCAAAACAATGGATTTGCTTTTTTTTTGTCAATCTCGGATTGCCATCATACTGGAGTAACACTTTCTACAATAGTCAAAATAAAATCCTAGAGCACCCTGAATGGCAGAATTATAACAAGTCTAGAGTTTGATTGTCAGTGGAACAGACATATCGATGTCATAATATCAGATTACATTAGCTAATATGTGTAAATCATATAAAAATGAGACACATGTTGCCGTGCAAAGAGTCAAGGAAATCAGCAAAATAATTGATTTTTAAACACTTTCCCATTATTACTTTCACTCATTTTTGTCGCATTCTTTAGCCATACCTGGATCTGTTTGGCAGTAAGATCTTTAGTGCCCCTGAAGACATAGCTCTTGGAACATCCATCACACCCAAGTTCATGAACCTGTACCATGCGGCCAAATGTGATGAGACCAATCAAGGCATTAGGTGGCAGCAGACTCAATGACATCTGAAGGGACTCTGCACATCAAGAAACAAAATAAGAAGAAACAAAATAGAGAACAGATACTACAATGTTACAGTTAATGTATAATCAGTGAATTGTATGTAGCTCGTGTTCTGTTCACCTAACTTGGTGCTTGTAAAACAAGTGGATTAGTAAATTACGCGATGCGCAATATATGTCCCCGCCGATAATGTAAAATTCCCATTATATCACGATTAGTGCTATCACATAAAGCAAACGTAATCAAAATCGGGTAAAAAATGGCGAAGAAGTAGCATTTTGTAGCCAATGTACATTATAGGTCAAAGTCAAGGTCAAAGGTCAAAGGGGTCAGAAGTCAAAATTCTGTGAAGAAAATTTGTAGTCCTCAGCTAGTGCTATTACATAAAGCAAACGGAATCGAAATCGGATGAAAATGGCGAAGGAGTAGGATTTGGTAGCCAATTAACAATATAGGTCAAAAATCCAGGTCAAAGGTCAAAGGTCAAAATTCTGTGAAGAAGTTTTGTAGCCATCACCTAGTGCTATCACATAAAGCAAGCGGAATCAAAATTGGATGAAAAATGGTGAAGGAGTAGCATTTTGTAGCGAATGTACAATATAAGTAAAAATCAAGGTCAAAGGTCAAAGGGGTCAAAAGTCAAAATTCCGTGAAGAAGTTTTGTAGTCCTCACATAGTGCTATTACATAAAGCAAACGGAATCGAAATCGGATGAAAAATGGCGAAGGAGTAGCATTTTTTAGCCAATTAACAATACAGGTCAAAACTCAAGTTCAAAGGTCAAAGGGGTCAAAAGTCAAAATTCCGTGAAGAAGTTTTGTAGTCCTCACCTAGTGCTATCACATAAAGCAAGCGGAATCAAAATCGGATGAAAAATGGTGAAGGAGTAGCATTTTGTAGCCAATGTACAATATAAGTAAAAGTCAAGGTCAAAGGTAAAAGGGGTCAAAAGTCAAAATTCCGTGAAGAAGTTTTGTAGTCCTCACCTAGTGCTATCACATAATGCAAACGGAATCGAAATCGGATGAAAAATGGCGAAAGAGTAGCATTTTTCAGCCAATTAACAATATAGGTCAAAAATCAAGGTCAAAGGTCAAAGGGGTCAAAAGTCAAAATTCCGTGAACAAGTTTTGTAGTCCTCACCTAGTGCTATCACATAAAGCAAACAGAATCGAAATCGGATGAAAAATGGCGGAGTAGCATTTTGTAGCCAATTAACATTATAGGTCAAAAATCAGGGTCAAAGGTCAAAGGTCAAAATTCTGTGAAGAAGTTTTGTAGCTATCACCTAGTGCTATCATATAAAGCAAACGGAATCGAAATCGGATGAAAAATGGCGAAGGAGTAGCAAATTGAAGATTTTGATCACATACGGACGCACGGACGGACGGACGGACGGACGGACGGACGGACACACATACGTACGGAGCCCGTTTCATAGTCCCCTGCTCGAACTCGTTCGGTGGGGACAAAAAACAACATGCTGCTAACATTTCTATCCTCATAACTGCTGCAAAATTGCGGAACATCTAAAGTCTTACAATGACCACCTCCCATAAGGATGCTACACATTAGGACCCTTTCAAGAAACTTCTATATTTTCCCTTACTTTATAAGAGAACATAACCTTTAATTAACTTCAATGGTTTTTAAAAGCATTTAATTATTGTTGGTGACCAATATAATTTAGAGTAAATTACAAAAGACATTTTTTCTGCATGAAAAGCATACCTGAATGCTATTAGAATTGGTCTGGATTAAATTCATTAATGTGAGATTCTAAGGTTTTAATATTGTCATAATGATTATAAATTGTGATATAATAAATATCAGGGGACAGAATCATAACAAGAAATTGAAAACAAAAAAAGCAGATGTATAATTTGTATAAGATCTATCTATAAGATCTACATGTATATTGCAAATGATACTTTCATACACAGGCTTTTAGAGATCCCATAATACATGTATGATGGAGAGCAAATGAAAAACATTCATGCACTGACATTATCTACATGTACAATGTATACAGGGGCTTAGACTAGATATCGCACAGTTTCAATCGAAAATTACCTTTGAGGGCTTGCAAATCCTCTTCTTCCATGCATGTATCCAGAACTAAGAGATAGATCAGTGGAGCTGCAGGAGCTCTCTATTAACAAATAGATATGAAAACAGTCAAACAAATATGTTTGTTGACACTTAGAAGCGTATTATTGAAAGCAATTAAAACATAATGAAGGATGGCATCTTAAATATTACATCTACATCTACAACCATTAAAACAAGGACAGTTAAGAGCAGGATGAAATATGTAACTAAACTTGAATTAGATCATAGATGTACATGTAGCATTGACACATAGAATGATGTTTATTTGTAGGAAATCCAGTGTGAGGGGCCATCAGTTCTTCATTGCATCTGATGCAGTAGAATAATTATCAATGAAGTGGATGCATATGTTCTATATAAATTGCTTTATATTCCTGATATATTTGTATGTCTTCCAGATAATATGAAATAATGTAGATGAAGCTATTACGATATGAATGTTATTAGATAAAAACCGATATTAGTGGTCTATTTTTAAAATGAAATCTTTTTTAAAGACCAGGGTCTTGACCATATTATACCACACATATGTATAACCAATGCAAATTATCTCATGCCGGTGACACACACAGATTAAAAACACAGTTGTGCAGATGTCGTCTGCATGGAGGGATCATAGGAAAGGGCTTATTTGACTGTTGTATGACATTTCCTTCTGAAATTACTAAGTTCAATGGAAATAATAAAAGGAATAACATTTTCTATCTCACACACAAATGCCTTAATATGCCATGTGTTTGATGTCAGGCTATATTCAATTAGATTCAAACCAATTTTCTTTTTGGTACTAAAACTCTAACCCAGCCTTAAAAAACAAAAAAAATGAAACAAAAGAAAACATTTAATATAGTACTTACTTTTAGTGTGTATTCAATGGTTGTGAACTGAGGAATCAACTCTGCTGGTTGTTGCTGTTCAGATATACCTCTGTACTGGTTAGGGAACTGTTAGGATAGAAATAGAAAGAAAGACTAAAAATAAAGTGAACAAATTCAGAGTAATTCTTTGGGATCAAATACCTTGACATAATGCACCTTTAACACATTACAAGTCTATCGTTTACAAATAATTCTTCAATTTGACTATCTAGAAGACAATAACTTTCTAAGTAATTTTGGAGAGAGTGTTTATCTTATATACTAAGGGTGATATCTCACTTCATAGAGATGTCTCTGAGACGTCTTCGGGACAATTTTCAAAAACCGTCTCAAAGCAGATTCAAAGAACCATCTCAAAGTTGTTTCCGCGCCTCATGAAACCTTGCGGGAACTGAGGAGACGTCTCCAAGTAGTTTCAAAACCGTCTCAAAATAGTCCCAAATCCGTAAAGTAGTTTCAAAGTAGTTTCCGCGAAGTGAGATACCACCCTTATGCGAGCATAAACATATCTGATTGAATTAAGTATTAATTCACTCATGTATTAAACTGAATGAATGAAATAACCATACCTGATTTCTTTGAAAACAGAAGTTGCAGTTCCATAACTTAGCCCTGTAATCCACTTGGCTGAAGAAAGAGGGGGAAAAATGTAATTGTAAAACATTACATCATAGGGTATTAATCATTTAGATATAATACCTCATACTTTTCATTTCTTACTTTTAAACAATAATTTAACTGCATTGGTTTAATCTTTAAAAAGAGGGTGACCTTTAAAAAAATGAAAGAAAAACAAATGAAGTCCACATATTTTCTTTCTAAATAAACAGGCCACGAGATATCCAACAACAGTCATTTGCTTTCTAATATTGTCTTGTCAAAATCATGTGAAATCACATAAATCAGATAGCTGCACAATTAGTTATAATATAATATCCACAATGGGTACATGTACCATCCACACTACAAAGGTTAAACAAAAAATGACCTTGTACCAGACCCTGATGTATAATGGGGATTTCTAACTAATGAAAAGTGCATGCAAAATGATTTGATTGCTGTTCCGCACACCCAGGGAGGCATGATGAAAATAAATAAATACATTGTTTGTAAAACATTATAATGAAGTAATATCCTAATGACCCTATTTCTTTTGAGGTACAATGAACATAGTAGGTTTGTATCTGATTTTGATGTTCAGTCTTGAGAATGTTCTTCATGGGCTTGTTTCTCAAAACCGTCATGAGTATAAGTTCTTGGACAACCCATAGGGACACGTTTTGTAGAATTAACACATGTTTCCATGGGATGTCCACAAACTTAGACTTATGACGGTTCGAGAATTGGGGCCCCAGGTTACCAAGAGGGAATAGCCTGACAAAAAGATGGTATGTTGGGGGGGGGGGGGTGTCACTTACCAGAATGGGTTGAGTACAGCCCTGCATGTTGCTCTGCTACACAGCACTGGATCATATTGAATAGGTGGTAAATCAGGTCTTTCCTTCAAAGGGGTGTAAAGAGCCGAGAGGGGGACCACCATTCGGGTCGCTTCCAGGCGGCTGGATGGCCACACGTTAAAACTGAAACGAACACCATCCCTCTCTTCGTTCTCCTGTATGAATTTGTAGTTTGCCATCACGTTACCTAGTTTGAACATCCCCCAAAAAAGATCAGTTTTTATGTTCACATCCAAACATCCAATTATTGAATAATGGTAATTAGAAAAAAATTATTTTCATAATTAAAAATTAGGTTTGCTTTCTAGTAATTTACATTTATAGACCGAAAGCATTATAATTATGGGAGGCCGAGTATGGTTATCTGTTCAAAAGCGCTTATAATACAAATGCTATTGTAGTAGTATTGACCGTTTCCCCAATTAAATAATTATAATGTAAGTCAATATTAAAAGAGGGTGCTAGACCACTAATTGTCAGTGAAAAGAGTTTAGAAGGTTTCATACATGTAGGTTTATCTATAAGTCTGTTCACATTAAATTAAGGGATCTTATTATATATGCATTGTAATGGTATTTAGTCAGGGGATCGTACTGAGACTGATTGGAGACGGTCCCTGCTTTAGCAGTAATCAGTATTCATTACATTCATGCAGGTGCTATGTCGGTTAAATATATTTTTGTTAACAATATAGTAATAGCATCCTGTCCTATTTATAGCTTTTCCGGGTGCAAGGTTTTGGGGAATATTTGATTAGCGTCCCCTGACATATTTCTTGTCATGTTAGACACGTCTACTTTTGGAACCTAAAAGCATACATTGTTGTATGCTCTATTGTTTATTGTGCAATGTTGTTGTTGTTGTTTTTAAATTTTAAATGTAACAGAGGGACAAAAGGGTGCGTGGTGCTTTCATAGGTTAGTTTGTTGTACAGGAGGCGGGGCTTGTTGGACTCGATTTCCTTTCCTTTCCATGTGTGGCTCGAGAGCCATTTTGTGTTAGAGCTTTCGAGCGAGCCAGTTTTATGTTCGAGTTTACGTTGGCCATTTTGAGTTAGCCATTTTCTTTTGCGGATTGAAGCATGGTTTTTCACGTCTTATAAGACCAGCCTCTGAAGCTGTTTATATTTAATTAATGCACCTTTGCCGCTTTGCTTCTGACTGTACATGGACTTCGTCATTTTATTTCTTCGTTCTACATTTACAAATGTAATAAATACAAAACTGAACTTTATTTCAATGTGTCAGTCGCCATACTGTTTTTGCTGCCACTAAATTATCGTTTAGCACAAGATAAAATCCATCTGAAGGCACAATAGTCAGAGAGCTTCGCAGAAGTGACTCTTTTGGGAGCTGCCATTTTGTCAAATATTTTGTTGTTGTGGTTGATTATTTGACTTATGTTCGCGAAGGGGTAAACGCCTTCTACGTTCAATAAATGCCATTTTCTTATAGAGGAGATCGTGAGCTTTCGATTGATACCAAATTTTGCAGGTAATTTTCACTTTTAATTCTCATAAAAACCATTTCAATTAAAAGTAATAATTTCTCTCAGAAAATCAGGCCATAATTTTTTTTAAAACTCATAGAAACCATAATTTAAAAATTATGAAAAGGTATGCAAAAGCAGTATTTTCTGAAAGCTTGAAGTGTTGTGATTCCAATGGTGCACATTGATTTTGATGTGGCATGTGCGATAAGCTCTGACTTTAATACGTATGTTTATAACTGTGTCGAATTTAAGAAATCTGGAATCGCATCTTGACTGGGCGTGTATAACTGTGTGATGGCTTGTTGATGTTCATGTATAAAAGACTTTCATGGCTATTATTTCGAATTCGTTAAAATAATGAATTTATTGTTAAGGATAAAATCTAAACTGTATTTTTCATAGTTCAAAACTTATTTTAAGAGATAAGACTGATCAGAAAGAGTTCCACTCCAAATAAATTGATAACAACACACCTATGCGCATCAGGTCTATAATATATCGGACGTCCAGCTTTTTCTATTCAAGATTGATTCAAGATTTTAGTCGTCTCGTTGGTGTAGTGGTGAGAGTATAGACAGTGATGCTGGTGATTCAGGTTCGATTCCCACTATTCCTCTTGTCTTTTTTGACTAAATAAACTGCAAGTTGAATTTTGTTTTAATTTAAAAAAAAAATTATTTTTAATATAACCCTAACCCTAACCCTAGTCTATGTTTAAAATATTATTATAAACCATTTCCACGTTTTTATTACGTTTTTATTTTTCAATTTGTGTGGCTGTCGCAAAAGGAACACTTGCCGACTGTTCATGATCATGATTCATAACAATTAACAAGTCTACCGAGTCTGTAAATTATACACCATCACAAGGCATCAATGCCATCAGGTCCCTGTAACACAAAGATTTGCGATTAATTGCCAATTTAAACGAACAATTCTTATTGGTTGCTCGTGAGTCTTTTGAACAAAAAGCACATGCAACAATGATTGTGATTGGCTATTGCCACTTTGCGATTGATCACAAACCTTTGTGTTACGGAGCCCTGATGTCTTTTTAAATAAACTTTCCTATGATACCAAATTTAGGTAGATGAATCTCAAAATTCAAGTTAATGTTGCTAGCTGATGCGATTGTTGTACATCTGACATTCGATATGTAAAAACAGGCAGAATGAAACACTGAATCTTCTACGTTTTAACTTGGAATATATCTGTAAGTCTATAAGATACCGAGTTGATTTAAGCACCATTCTATTTCTCATTTTACAAGCTTTCCAATGATACCAAACTTGTTGGGGTTCCTTCACAAATTAAAAATTTCACCGGCCTCCCTAATTATGGGGTTTTTGTGCTGTGATGCTTCGCTTTAACATGGGTTTTTCAGTCCACGTGTTCAAAACGCATACGGAAACAACACGTGGCCGAATACTTCCGCAAAAGCCAAAACCATTTAAACCGGGTGGAAAACATCGGACAGTGACAGCCGTTCACGTACAAGAATCAAGTAGCTGATCAAATACAGCTGCAAACCAACATCAGTCAATACTGAAAAATGGCTGTCTGTCGCCCTCTTGGTTGCTGAGGAAACTTCTCAATAATAATTAGCGAAACCAGCTTTAAACCTACCTCAAAATAAATTGAGATAATCTATAGTCTCATTGCAATATAATTCTTCCATTAGATATTTTTAATTTTGTTTAGTAGAATTTTTAGACCCTTTTTTTGATATGCCACCTTGACTTGGCTTGAGCTGCTCAAGACACTTTTCTGCATTGACACTCCACTGGAGGAAAACTGTTGCAGTAAGGTACTTCCCAGTGCAAGGTCAATTATGAATTGACCATGCATAAATGATTAGGGTAGCGCGCCCAGTATTCGGTGCCTTAAGGGGAAATCGGCGATAATATGAAAACTTACCTCCTTTATCTGACGATCCACCCACCAGAAGAACGAAAAAATTATACTCTAAAAGATTATCAAAATCATTTAAAATATTTAATTATGGCTAAAAAAATATTGCTGATAGAATGAGGAGATGTTTTCCGCCCGGCAATCGGTTTTGCAGAATAGTCTTCGGTTACGCGTTGTTTCCCTATGCGTTTCGATTGCGCAGACTCAAAAACCCGCGATGCGAAGCGTCACAACACAAAACCCCGATAATGTGTAGGCGCCACACTCAATGTCTCGCTATAACCGAATTGTGGCTAGCGACAAGGGTGTGTGGTTTTTTTAGGATTGCGAAACATGTGGGGCAAGATGAAAAAATTCGCTGCGACCGAAGATTAAGTGGAAGTTCCCCGTCATTCTCAGACCAAATTCATGGTAGCAGCGCACGTAGAAAAGTCTACAAGTTTGCTTTTGCAGAGCTAAAGAACAATGCATTTTGATTTTTGGGCGCTCTGATTAGCTACCGGTAGCTATCGCGAGGAGCTCCGCCTCCTGGTTGCGATGACTGAAGTGCGTTGACCGTAACTGAACAACGCGATTCAGCTGTTCCCGATAAAGACCGCTTTGTCGTGCGTGCTGTCAATCATAACCAAAGTGGACCCATTTCGCAAGAAAAACTGCAAGACTCGACTTCACAAAAGGTTAAGCGTAGACCCACTCTTTCAATATTTTTTAGAATAAAGAAGAGAAATATAAAAAGGAACTTCAACGAATCCACTGTCGGACTACGCCCAACATTTGAAAACGTATAAAGAAATGAGGACTTACCAAAAAAATAAATGACGAATCTAAATTTTATCGTGACTATTGTTCATTGGAAGGCACAATGGTAGTGACAGTGTATTTCATATGCTAATTCGTGATCATTCGAGCGTCATGCATAAATTATTAAATTATGGAGTAGATCTCTAGATCCCTAATCATTTCTACGTGCAGCGCACAGCATTACTTCACAACGCAACCCGGAAGAGCGGCCAACCCGTTAGCGTTTTCGGTAAGAAATGCTAAAGTGGAAATATCTCCGTGATGACGTCCAATTCAGAGTAAGTTTGCAATCTCGTTTTATATTTTGATTGCGTGATTTTTGGTGGTGTGTTTGATGATTGTTTAGTGAAAGTTTGAAGGCTGATGTGTTTGTGATCTTTTTGTGAAAGATGTTGAAGTAGTTAAAAACCGATTACCGGGACGGAACCAGGCGCGCTACCCTAAGTGTAAGTGGTAGCTGATAAACGAATACCAGGCCGCATCCAAATTGTTGGACACGACGCACTTACACTTTATAAATTTATATGCATGGTCAATCATAATTGACGGACACGACGCTACCCTAAAATAAATGACATAATAGTCTAGGGGCCTAAGTCTGACTGCTGCAATTTTCCAGAACTTCCAGGTAAAGGTAATTGCACATCGTAAAACAGTGAGAAGGGCGGGGGGGGGGGGGGGGGGGGGAGAGAGAATCAGGCAAAAAACCGTCTCGTCTGTCACTCTGTGACTGTGTCCGACTCAGTCCGAACACTAACGCCAAATGAAACGGATGGGACTGAAGAATACTCAATATCGATATCCAGATTATGTGAATACGTTCATGTTTCTTTGACATCAGCAGAATAAAACACATTATAGTTCAATGTCTGCAAACTAAATATAATTACGATACAAATTTATATAAAAAATAATTATATTCTCTCACCAAGTCTTCTGTTTCGAGGATTCTTTATCGGCTTCCACTCCGTATTCCATACAATTGCTAGCTCGACGTAAGTCGACGTGGCTAAATTTGTACATAAACTTCATAGCGCACACGCAGATTGACTACCGCGCGTTACGCGTACGTGGCAACTTGCAGCGCAGCAGCTTGTACAACAACAGTATTGAAATATGATTTGTCTTTTTATTTTGATTTGATGATTCATTTTTAAAGTTCAAGTACCTCCGCGACGTCTCCGCGACAAGTTTCAAAACCAGACCTGTTCAAAACTGTCTCAAAAGTAGTCCCAAATCTCAAAATAGTCTCAAAATAGTTTCAAAGTAAATGCAAAAAGAAAGTTCCCCCTATTTCGCATATTAATAGTTTTTGAACCAGGAGGAATTTTAAAAATCTAATTATATGTCCATGTAGGGAATTTAATTAGCTACCATAGGAGCGAATTTGGGGAAAATCATTCAGTCATGCTTCAGTGATTAATGGTTGAATGCAAAAATGTCATTTTTTGAAGTTCACAAGCCTAAAATCACAACTTTGATTCAATGATATCGGACCCATTTTCAGATTTTAAGCAATTTACACTTCAGAATGTATGCAAAACGTGCTTCCCAACTTACGGAAACGAAATTTGCGTCAAATTTCACGGTTGAGTGAGCATGCAGCAAAAATTGCCCCAACTGCAATTTTTACTTCTTTGCCATGGTATAATCGATCAAATGTGAGGGAATTCCTGCTTTGGAAGTGTATGCAACCAATATCCATCCATTCACGGTTGAATGAACCCATCAATCAACCAAAAAATAGGCCATTTTAGAAATACGAAGAGTCATTGTTGTAATTTTATGCACTAGAAAGCATCTCAATAACATTTTTTTGAGTTTTATTTATATTCTTTGGGCACGTGTCAATGATCCTATGGCATTTATTTTAAAATTCATGCTTCAGTGAGCACGTGAGACCGGAAAAGCCCTTTTCTCACGCCCGGACTAAAATTCAAATTCTTACTTTGATTGAATATAACGATTCTTTTCGGGGAGTACTTTTGATTTTATTTTCATAAAAATCCCGATGTTTCACGCCTCAGTGGGCACAAGATACAAGAAAATCATGAAAATGAGAAGAAAGTTTCGGGCTTCGTCATGGTTCAGTGACTTTTCGAATACGTAATTTGAGTAACGATCATATTAGTTAGAGACCAGTTGAAGCTATGTGTAAAGTTACATACAATAATTCACAGTCAAATGGACAAAACTGACAATTAAAATATGCCAAATTTCACTTTTGTTAAACTTTTGTTAAACCTCTGTACATAAAATCAATGGAGGAAGAAATCAATACTTGACAAACGTGAAATTCAGCCAATTTCATTGATGATTATTGTTAATTCTACCGTGAGTTATGTCACAAAACTTGGCACACAGCTTCACCTGATCTCCAAGTAACATTATTTTGATTCAAATTACGTATTCGAAAAGTCACTGAACCATGACGACGCCCGAACTTTCTTCTCTTTTTCATGATTTTCTTGTATCTTGTGCCCATTGAGGCGTGAAACATCGGGATTTTTATGAAAATAAAATCAAAAGTACTCCCCGAAAAGAATCGTTATATTCAATCAAAGTAAGAATTTGAATTTTAGTCCGGGCGTGAGAAAAGGGCTTTTCCGGTCTCACGTGCTCACTGAAGCATGAATTTTAAAATAAATGCCATAGGATCATTGACACGTGCACGTATTTCTAAAATGGCCTATTTTTTGGTTGATTGATGGGTTCATTCAACCGTGAATGGATGGATATTGGTTGCATACACTTCCAAAGCAGGAATTCCCTCACATTTGATCGATTATACCATGGTAAAGAAGTAAAAATTGCAGTTGGGGCAATTTTTGCTGCATGCTCACTCAACCGTGAAATTTGACGCAAATTTCGTTTCCGTAAGTTGGGAAGCACGTTTTGCATACATTCTGAAGTGTAAATTGCTTAAAATCTGAAAATGGGTCCGATATCATTGAATCAAAGTTGTGATTTTAGGCTTGTGAACTTCAAAAAATGACATTTTTGCATTCAACCATTAATCACTGAAGCATGACTTGATGATTTTTCCCAAAATTCGCTCCTATGGTAGCTAATTAAATTCCCTACATGGACATATTAGATTTTTTAAATTCCTCCTGGTTCAAAAATTATCGATATCTGAAATAGGGGAAACTTTCTTTTTGTTTTGTGTTTAGTTCCGGTAAAGTGGGATACCACCCTTCCCTTTAAATGGCCTTAAGGGGCTGTCCCACTGGAGGCGATTGTTGTCGCGACAACTGGCGATCTTGCTGTTGTGAGTGTGGTAGCAAGTTGTTGTTGTAGCCTAGCTTAGATAGAGTCGTATGTAGGTTTATAATCACCTTTTTAAAGACTGATGAACTCCTTATAATTATGAAATTATCACGTTGTTGGGCTGCAAGGAATTTTATTCTAGTAGATTTCGCAAGGCAATCAATGTCATTATCTTGATTCCACGTTCTCAAAATGCTTTCACGCACAAATGTCAACTGTTGACCCAAACTCTGGAATGGAATTCCAAAACAATATACCTTGGAGAAAAGAGAACTTTTTTTTTTGTTTTTTTGTTGTTGTTGAAAAAAGAGAACTTTTCTCGATTGTATAACTTGTTTACTTCAATAAAACGCACATGAAAAAAGAGTTTTTATGCTCATGCTCTGATATCATCCCTCCAATAAAATGTTTTAATCGTGCCCTAATTATTTTATTTCTTTTTCCTCCTCTTTCTTTAATTTGCTACAGGCCCCCCCCCACCCCTCAGCCCCCCAAAAAAACCTGGGGAAAAAGAAAGGGAAAAAAGGGGAGGGGGATGGATTGCCAACCTGATTGACTGACCCATCCAACCTTAGGCCTACCCCTATGTCCGATACATGATGACCCTTCTTGATGACCGAAGGCCGGGAAAAAAAAGAACAGCTAGCGTCACCTGAAAATTTCTTAGATGTAGGCCTACCTTTTTCCTCGCCCGGTGTGACTGAAAAAAAAAAATTGGGGTATCAAAATCTGAAATTCCAATTTCATGAAATCCTCAGATCCGCCACTGATATTATATTCATTATGTCAGAGGGAATAGATATTTATCCATTCTACGATCATTGATTAAAAGAAACAAATAAATTCCCTCACATTTTACTCTTATTTATTTATTTATTTATTCCGTTTTATTTATACAGGGTAGCCCCATCAGTGGTATATAACATTGTTTTTCAGGGGGCCCTGTGAACATTATACAATATAAACAAAGTAAACATGAATTATATATAACATAAAAAGTAACAAACAAATTAACATTAAAAAAGTGGTATTGGATAAAGTTAGCTAAAAAGTAATAGTGCTCAAATATGAAATGAATGATTTTAATTTCAGAGACCTTAACTTGTAACTTTTTTAGTAAGAAAAAAGAATACAAAATGCAATATTGTTGATATACAAATGTTGTGATTTTTTGTAATACAAAGATTCAATTCGATTTTTGTGTCAATCAACTAATTTCCTATATATATGAAAAATATCTATTATGCTAAAATAAACTTAAATGAGAGCTGACTTAAATGATATATAATCAATGTAACAAACTGAAACTAAGATGGTATGAAAAACTAAAATAGAAATCTTATCTTTGACAACAGTGTCTCAAGTACAAGGAACAAAAAACATTCCGGCTCTGGGCAT
Source organism: Paracentrotus lividus (assembly GCA_940671915.1). Classification (NCBI taxonomy): domain Eukaryota; kingdom Metazoa; phylum Echinodermata; class Echinoidea; order Camarodonta; family Echinidae; genus Paracentrotus; species Paracentrotus lividus. The sequence continues at coordinate 20,564,376 of CALNVZ010000174.1, forward strand.
ACCCACTGCGATAGGTAAAATATTCCATAGCAGAGCGCCATCGACTGAGAATGCACGTTTACCGCATTCTGTTTTAACTCTGGGGACAACAACTCCATGATTGTCAGAATTTCTTGTTCTGTACCTGTGTGTATGAAGTGATAATGTGAACATATCGTATAAATATGAAGGTCCATTATTCCTCAAACTGTCAAACATCCGTTTACTTTTTTTTGGAAACGCCATCTTCTCTCCATATCAATCCATTTAAGGGTATTAAACATTTCAGAGGTAGGAACGAGACTGTTAGTTTTGAGAATAATTCTTGCCATCTGTTTTGTGATATCCTTTGTTCACTTGTTTACAATTACTCCACGAGCTACTACAATAATCGAAGTATGGAAGAATAAGCGCATTGGCAAGCAATTTGGCACTATATCTGTTGTAAGATATTTTCTGATTCTGCGTAGTAAGGCTAATCGAGATGCAATCTTATTCGAAGTGTACTTGACATGTTCTTGCCAAGATAGGTGTTGGTCTAGCCAGACTCCAAGATACTTTATAATCTGAACATGTTTAATTGGTACATTCAAAACCTTGATAGCAATTGGTGAGTGTTGTAAAGTTATCTTTACATTTGGGTAAGACAGAAAGTATTTTGTTTTCCAACAAAAGTAATAAGAAAAAGGAAGATGAATTCAACGTAGCTTACAAAGATCAAATCATTCAGAAGAAAGAATCCGTTAAGTATAGGCATCGAATTAAATAGTAAGGTTTCATTTTCTTCTTTAGTAGAATCTATTGTAAAGAAGGCAAACTCCCGTTTGAAATTTTTGTATAGATATCAAAATTGTATTAATCTGCATGTCACGAAGTCACGAAGTCATGCCTGGACTCTCGTTAAGATTTTGCATGAAGATATTGATTTAATTCTCTTCTAATTCACGACATTTGACTATATGTGATTTGGATACCTTTGTTTTGAGCTGCTTGTGATGTGATTACCATGAATTTTATGTGATTGGACTGATCTGGAGGAGAAACAAGCAAATCTGCATTGCCGAACGCTACGAACGTAACTATATTTTCTCAGTCCCGTTATATACTTTTGATCGTCGCATATATGCGTGCGTATATATATATACTATTGTACCCACGCAAGCTTTATACCATTCGTTCGGTGTCAATGGCTGGCAAGGGAGATGGCGCCAAAGTGAAGCGCACACCTAAAAGCAAGAAAAGGTGAAAAAATACCAATCCTAATGACTCTGAATGTGATATAGTTGATGACGCTGATTCAGTTGACGTATCTGAACATTCACCCAATGATTATCAATACAAACAGTTCTGACGAACTTACTGAAAACAAAGAATTTATGGAGACACTAGAGTCGGTCTGCAAAGAAGCTATGGTTAAAGTAGTCAACGTGCAATGTGAAAATATGCAACGCCGCATAGAAGAAAATGAATCGGCTATAATTCAACTTCAAAATTCTTTGGAGAGTAAAGAGAAGGAAAAATCTGTTCTGGAAAAGGAGCTGAGAATGAACAGAGAAAGAGAAGACGTGGAGCGCCAATTAAATGTTCTGGAGAGTATACGAGGAGAAACAGCATTAGAATTTTTGGTGATAAGAGAAAATAGGTGAAGACACCGATCAAATAGCAATTGAATTGCAAGGATCAACTTGGGTTCAAGTTGAAAAAGCACCACATAGACCGATCCACGAGAGTAGGTCAGAAAGATCCAACCAAGGCTAACCATCATCGTCAAACTATGTTCGTACAACAGAAGGCGCAATTTATTGAAACGAAAAAGACATTGAAAGGAGTGGAATCTATTCAAGAAGATCTGACACTTACAACCCTCAAACTCCTAATGAGACAAGCCAACACAAAATGTAAACGCGCATGGACAAGTGATGCCGTGTTATCGCCTCAGTGAAACACCGATCGAACACTTCAATGAAGAAACAAATCTTCAGAAGAAGTGACCTTCTTGCCCTATAAACTCTGAACTCTTACATTGATATATTGATAATTTAATATATGCATATCTTCATGTGACTACCATAACAACTTACACGTTTGATATATGTATATATTCCCATAATACATCTAATACGAGCAGCATTACAATATTTATTTTTTGTCTACTATTCTTTTTTTTATTTATTAATTTGTTGACATATATTCACCTGATTTACACTGTTTGTCTACTCCCGGTAAGCAAATTTAGTAGATCCTGGCATTAAAAAACATTTTTTATTGCATAACCATTTGTATGCTATATATACATCTGTTGGTTAAATCAACCACTTTTACATTTATGAATCAACAATTAAAAAAAAAATAGAATAAATAAATGTAGTATATATGATAAGATTGTAAAACTATATTCTGCATCTGATAAATATTATGTATGTTCTTGTCAAACTTTAACCTGACGTATTTATATGCTTTATCTATGTCTTTAACATCACTGTTATATATAATTTTTAACATATTTTTCAACATTTAAGTTACTTTATGTTGTTTCATGTATACAATCTGTCTGTATATTTGCTAAAGGCAAACTCAAAATTGACAAATTTTCCTCCAGATCAACCTAATTGTTATAACAAGTGCTTGTTTTTTTTACTTGTTTTATACTTTTACATATAATTTCATTTATTGTAAATCATTATAACGGTTTTCATTTTTTTTTTTTTTGCATAGTGTTACATTTTTTGTATTAGGTCCATTATGGGCCCTCGTATATTTATTTCCCGTGTAGTCTCTTGCAAAGTTTCATATTACACCAAAGCCATTACCACTTTAAGAACATGTCGTTAGATATCAATGTCAGTGTCTTAACAATGTAGTGTTATCTGTACAAACGAACAATGTAACTCCCTTAATAGATGGCTGAGTCTTTAAACATGTCCTTTATCTGAAGTAGAAACTCGAATCTATTGCACTAATGAATAGCACTATTATTTACCGATGAGTTTTAATTTCCATGTCACATAACAACAAGTCTTATTCAGCTTACTACTATTTTAATATGCCGGAGTTAAGTCGTAACTTTGACAGTGTTTCTAATCTCCTTAAATCCTCTGTAATTATTCGTTTTCCATCATTGGAGGTAAGTGAATCATGGTTAACCCCAATTCGCTACTCTTTATTCATTATAGATTATCAGATGTTTACGGTCAGACAGTATACATGGACGTGGAGGGGCGTAGTATTGTATGTAAAAAAGATATTTCCTTTCAAGTATAAGACCCCAATGTCCGAATTACCAGAATTTGAAATGCTTTTTGTAGAAATTACCAATGTTAAATGTTAAAAATGTAATTGTAGGAGTAGCATATCGTCCAACCTGGTACGAATATTGAATCTTTCACTCTTCAATTAGAATCTTGTATCAATCATTTTCACAAAGGTTTGGTAACATATTTTCTAATGGTGCTTTTAATATAAACTTACTTTAATATAACGACCTAGTTCTAACATCATTCTTTCATGTCGTTTCTAATAGGTACTGGCCTCTATCCATTAATGACAAAAACCTACAGTAGTATCCCCGACATCCGCAACGCTTTAGATAACATTCACAAACGTGTATGAGAAGATTTTCTAAGTTGGTATTTTATACTCCTATATATAATCCCTTCCTATATTATACAGTATAAGAAAAAACACAAGAGGAAAACAGATGTCAATCTGTATGAATACTTTAATAGACCACAATATTCATCGAAAATATAAACCTTTAAAACCGACCTTATATAAAGGAATCCTGGATTTATATATTCAAGAAACCAGCATTGAATGTGAACAGTAGCTTATGACCTTTATTAAAAAATTTAAGATATTTTGAAAAATATTCCTCGTTTTGTCTCAAAAAGAAATAAGAAAAAATAAATCACTCCAATCCTGTAGATTACTAATGCGATAATTGAATTCTATCCGAAAAGATAACACATTATATAAAGTTGTATATAAGCAATCCCAACAATACCATCAACATACCAAATTTAAAGCTTATTCGTAACAAACTAACCACCGTTATTAGAGCATTCAGTAAATGTATTATACAATAAACTTAAGTGGTGTTCCGGAAATATGATCTGCTACCTGGTCCATCATTAAATAATATCTTTAGGAAGGGGTTAAAAAGAACAGAATTTACAAAGAAATGTACAACAACGAAAAACGTAAAACATGTGACTACCAATGAAAATTGTCAATATCATTAACAAATTATTTTTTGTTTAAAATAGGCCAACAGCTTATCAAAATTTGTATAAAGTCCACGGCAATAGGCCCCCATTAGGTAAAGGTGAACCTTGCTTATTGTTTTTAATTACATGTTTTTTGATGGTTTTGTTGTCAATTCGGAGGTGACTGATTCCATATCCGATGGGGCCAAGACCGCGAAACCTTGATAGCATTTTCACAAATGCGGAAATTCAATGGCCGCCAAAATGGCCGCCAAATATGAATATGTTTTCTGAGGTTTATTTGTGGTTTTTTGTCAATATCTGGGGTCTATTCCGAATCCGATTGAGTGACAACTCGCGTAAACTCGCGGATTTTTACGCAAATCGCTAATATTTGCAATATGGTGCCAAAAATGGCCGCCCAAAACTGGAAATCAGTATTCAAGGTTATTTGGGGGTTGTTTTTGGTGTTTCTTATTAATTATCAAGGTCTGATTCAAAATTCGATGGATGCCAGCCGGGGGAACCCAAACAGATTTTACACAAATCGCTAAAAATAAAATGGCTGCCAAAATGGCGCGCCAAAAACTGGAACAATCCAGTATATCCCATAGGATGTGGGAGTTTGTTGCGGTGGTTTTCATTATATATTTCTGAGAGGTGCTCGAATCCAAATTCAGATGAGTGCTAGTCTCCGAAACTCACAACAGATTTTTGCAAAATAACGCTACAATTCCAAATGACTGCCAAATGGCCTGCCCAGAAATTGAATAATGGGTGGATTCTATGGGTATATTCAGTATTTGTGTTGGTATTTTGCAATTGGAAATGCCGCTGATTATCCATAAACCGATGAAGTACACAAGCCTCACAAAACATACAGGATTTATATTACGCTTAAAATGGTACTTGCCTAAAATTGAGAAATGTGTATTATTTCAGAGGTGTTTTAGAGTTGGTTTAGTAATTTGAGGTGTAGCTGATTTCCAAATCCGATGATGATCAACCGTTGAAACCCCGCTACTAATTTCAAAACTGGCGCGCAAAGTGAATGGAAACGGCGCATTTTTGTTGATCATCCAATGTTTGTTTTTTTATTAATATTTTCAATGAGAACAAGCTCTCTTCAAAATTAATGATGAGTTAAGAGGCACAACCCATAAGCACTACATTTCGCGCTAAAATCGTCAATATTCGCTGCAATAGCCACGTAAAAAAATGTTTCTAGTTCATGGATAACCGAGTTATTTTTATAGCTATTAGTCAAGTTCAATGGCTCTAGATCTCCAAATTTCGAATGGTACCTTATTTCAGGGAAAACCTAGATTTTATTATTAAGCAATTAACATAAGCGGGTGAAAACTCACCGGGGCCGACAGTCATTGAAAAAGGCTATAATTCCAAAATGAATAAGCAAATTCCGCGAAAAATGCCTATTTCATCGCTATTCTACTTAATATCTAGCGGTTTGTCATTAACATTTTACTGATAGCCAAAATGAGTCATATAATCAGTCTTGGATTTTTTTTTGTTTTTCGTATTGTAACATCGCATTAGTTGTTTCTAGTAGAAATCACAAAGTATATTCATGTCTTACTGCACTATTACAGACATAATACTATTTTTTATAATTTAAAAACTGGTTTGTGAGTGACTCCTGACATCATGAAATATTCTTGGATTTTCCCCCCATAACAGACAGAATAGAGGCTGTAAATGAATACTGGGTTTCCTTTATTAACCCTTTCATGGTTTATTGAACAACAGGAGACCTTTACATGAACTAAATTAATCGACACGACTAAATAAAAATAATTGTTTGATTAGATGCACGATATAGGAGTACATCTTTTACATGTCATGGGGCGGACCCAGGGGGGGGGGGCGGAGGGTGCGGGGGCACCCCATACGTCGAAGAATAATATATATGAAAATGCATATTTTTTACACGACTTATTTGTTTTTTGTAAGCGCTCTCCAGTATTTGTTCATTATCTACCTCTATAGTACATGGTAAGTGACTTTCATTGAGGAGAAGGCTAAAAAAAAAAGATTAACAACTGACGGGAATTGATTTTTGATGAGTAAGGAGTAATGAATTGTTTGGAAGCATTTCGCGTTGTTGGTGGGGAGCCTCCAATGGTTCAATACTGGTAGCACGGTTAGCTTGGGACCCATATACAGTAAACGGCCAAAGAGTCTCATAACTTATTTTTTTGCAATGTATGGCCATAAAATAGTATTTTACATGACTTTTGCCATTTTCTTTTCCACTCCTTTTCTTTCTCTTTTCTTTTCTTCTTCTCTGTCCTGTGTATTTGTTGGCTTGGTACTATTAGATTGGGAATCAGGCGCCTGTCGGATTGGCAGACACCCCAATAATTACTCCTGAAATGTACCCAATAAACACCCAGTTTCCAATTTGGCGCCTTTGGTTTGAGCGTTTTCATCTAGATCTGTGGGTTTCACGGTTGGAAACCATTGAATTTGTGAACCAGCACTCGAATTTATAAAGAAAGAAACTCCAAAACACAACCCTCCATATAATACCCTTGGAATTATCTGATTTCCAGTTTGGCGGCCATTTTGGCGCTATTTGAATTTAGCGATTATATTTAGCGGTAAATATGTTGGGTTTCGCGGCTTGGCACTCATCGATTTGGAATATAGCACCCTTCGAATGAATAGAACCACCAAAACAACCTCAGATACCCTTGGAATACTGAATTTCTCGTTTTGCGTAGCCATTTGGCAGCCATTTTGGATTTAGCGATTTGCGTAAAAATCGCGAAGGTTCGCGCTGGCACTCATATCGGATTGGAATCAGCACCCTCAATAATAAGAAACCACCAAAACTCAACCTCAGAATACCATTTTCATATTTTTGGCAGCCATTTTGGCGGCCATTTTGAATTTCCGCGATTTTGTGGAAAATGCTCAGGTTTCGTCGTCTGGCACCCATCGGATTTGAATCAGCACCCTCGATATTGACAAAGAACCACAAAAACATTGGATATATCCAAAAAAAGGTTACATGGTCTCTATGCCTAGATCTATGAACCAATGAGCCACTTCATTTTTAAAAGATTTTTCCTGAAGCGAGCTGCAAAACTCGATTTTCAACCCGTACTGACCACACGACATTATGATCCATAGCAAAATTCCTTAGATAAATACGAAAACTTTTGCATGCGATATTAACCATTCTATCTTTAAAACAAATAATTTTTCTTTTATAGCTGCAGCCACTACTGTCAATATTTTCAATTTTTCATTGTCTCTTTGGATGCTTCCAACGCTTTCAAGTTAGCAAGGTCGTCACCAATGTTAAAAAGGAATTCGTACCCAGTGTAAAAATTACAGACCTATATCTATTTTACCCTCGTTATCTAAAATCCTAGAAAGAATAATCCATATCCAAGTAGGGTAGATGTAGGGAATAGCGGACAGTAGGGAATATCGGACGGTCACCACATGTCCAGCCCTAGCTGCCAACATACGATCAACTGAGTTGAAATACCGGCATCTATTGGTCAGGTGGTTTGTTTGGGAAAGTTGAATGCTGTATTCGACAACAACAAGTGAGAAATCTCCGAGAAAACTACCAAAATCTGTCAAGGTAGGAAAATTTGCACCATGAAAAATGGCCTGATGTAAAAGTTGACATTTTAGAGAATGTGATGGTATAAAAATAGAATTGGGGCATGACCTCTATTTCATGCATTAT
>CALNVZ010000174.1:20589595-20613304 GCA_940671915.1 Paracentrotus lividus
ATTTTAGCATAAAAAATCTTAAGTTTCATTGTTAAGTCCAACATTTACGGAATACGGGCCCAGAGTTATAACTCGAGACTCGAGAGGGATAAAGTTAAGGGGGAAGGGTTGTGCCCACAAGTATACTAACGTAATTTGTCTGAAAAATAATTGTTTTCATTGTGTTCATCTGGAAATGTAGACGTAATGGGTTGCTCTCAGCAAACACAATTTTTAATTTTATGAAACTTACCGGTACTGGCGCCCACGGCACCCATGACATAAGCTGGAATACTCAGAGAGAAACACCCAAATGCTGCAGCCAAGGAGAGGTAACGGGCTTGGTGAGGGGTTCTGACCGCTAGAATACGTTGGAAGTAGGCTTGCCACGGCACCCCTCCTAAGATCTATATAATTATCAAAGGAGGTGAAATGATATAAGCTGAAGTTGCTTGATTGCCTATTTTATGATACCTCAAATTTTTCAGCCAGGGGAATACAATATGAGAGCAGTAAAAATCATACCCACTATCTTTTTCGCAATGTAGTATAATGCACCGTTGATGGAAAACTACTGTATTGATTCTTGTTGCTGATAATTTTCCTTAATCAAAATCCTTCACCTCATTGGAGATATTTTACCCACCGTCCCGCAGTAAAGTCATATAAAATTTATAAATAGTTTCAAAGTTGTACGAAATATCATTTTTTTATAGAATCTGTAGCCTTTATTTTAGCATTTTCAAAGTATGCCTTTTGCTAGGCGTCCATGCACAAACCGTTATCTTCTCGAAATAGGCCTAATTCATTTTAAAAGATGCGTCTGTTGTTAATTCTACTGTCCATACTCACAACACACGTCAGAGAAACCTTATCCATCAACCGTTTGCGAAAACTCAAACTGTTTTGAAGTCTTTCGTGTCAAAGAAAGGAAAAAAAAAAAAAAAAAAAAAAACTTGCCACAAAACATCAGATCGATCTAGTATAACGTTATAGCTATTTAAACATAAATGCCTGCTTGAGAGATTACGCAATGTCTTAAGTAAACTTGGAAAGCCTTGTGTGTATGTGTTAGAGCGCGTGCGTGTGCGTGGGGGTGTGTGTGTGTGTGTGTGTGAGAGAGAGTGTGTGTGTGTTTAGTTTTATTTTTGTCTCCACTTTTTAATACTATTTATACAGCGTGTCCCACAAAAAATGCTAATGGCACTCTAGATGGATATAATATTAAAATTGCAAAATTATATTGTTTATATCTTTACACCCATAAACTACAATTCATTTTTTACAACTGGATGAAATTTTATGTGGATATGGTCCAATATCACAAGTATTAAGGAGTATGTGTAGTCAGGATCAGCTAAAAGATTTGTTATCCTGTTAAGTGGTGCAAATTATATCTTATATTTGCATATTCAATTACGGCATTCTTGCTGGGTAATGGGATAATAAAGGAAAATTCTTATGTTAAAACGAGACTTAGAACAATTAAATGAACTGGTTCGTTTCTCATACAAGATTGTTCTTAAAATAAAATTGCATTGTATCGACGATATTTATATTTAAATTAGGAATATTCATGACCATGTCGATTAATGAAATATCTGCGAAATAATTTGAAAGAAAGCTGAGTTCATCTACCAACGTAACAAGGTAATTTATATCAAATCTACAGTAACAGAACTCTTTTTGCAAACTGTTATATTACTGGTCCTAAGTTATGGTCTGATCAAAATAATTGATCAACCTCTTTGCAATATTTTAAGTAAGTATATGTTTAATAAGGGTTACAAAAAGGTGAAAATGAAATGAAATTGTTTTTATAGTTCCAATAAATGTATGGTTATCTCATAATTTATATTGATGTCATGTTTAATAACATCGAGATGCCTGTCGGTATTGTAAAAAATAGACATCATTCGGTACACGTCATTTTTTATTTGCGTATATCATGTTAATGTTATGATTATAATGTAGTGCGAGATGATGTCGTCATTAACAATCAAATAATGATTACGTCATCGGTAACGCCTATACATTGCGTAAGATAGGTTAGTTTAATATATTATATTTAAAAAAAAATATATGTTAATGCATTTTTAGTTATGTATTTTAATATTTTGTATTTTATTTATTTCTTTGTATTCTATAAATCATTAGAAGGGAGCTTAATGTAAAATTAGTTTTAACTTAGGCTTCATATATTTCTGTTATTTTTTTTATGCTATGGATGTCATTAGTTTATGAATTATCAAATAATGTATAGTTTTGAAATGACATATAATTGTTGTTCTTATTATTGTTTGATTGGAATATGTAAATAAATTGACTGACATGACATGATATCTATTACAGTAATTCAACGGATTTTTTTTGCTAAGGACTTGGAGTGACCATAATTATTAAGAAAAAGTTGAACATGTAAATTTCATATGAAAAATTATAATGATATAAAAAAGTGATGGATGAAGATTTCTGGAATTTTTATTTAAACATCTTTTTTTTAAATATTTATTTTTGCTTATAAAAGAATAATGTTAAATGTATAAATTTAAAAAAAATTAAAAAATAAGAACTTTTCAGATGAGTTATATTGAATTAAAAAAAAAAAAAAAAAAAAACAACTCATTTCCTTGTAGTTATTGTTTACTCTAATTTTTGTGTTTGATTGAAGATATCATGTTTGATTAAAGATATCATGCCAGTTTTTGTAAACCCTCATTTTTAAATTTAAGTATGGATCCGCAAGTTGTGGGCCCAAAATCTAGGAAATAAAATAAGAGTGAATGAAAACGGAATTGGACTACCTACTTTATTCAACGTAATAATAAAACTTGGATTGAAAAGTTTTCTGATGAGCGCTGAATCTTTCGTGACAGAGGACCATGTCGAATAAAATTTAGGCCAGTCGTATAAAATAAATGCTAGTTTACAATTATAAGTTATATGCAATATGATTTGGTAATTTTTAAATTATACTCATTTAGAGTGCCATTAGCATTTTTGTGGGACACGCTGTAGTTAGTGCAAAATATTGCGTATATCAGTTTCTGCCTTTTCCTTTTTCCACATCGTTTATCATAATGCCATGTAAACTTTATGTACCAGTTGTTAAGGGGCTCCTTTCACAAGCTTTGCTTCTTTGGGGTCCAAAGCCTGTTATGTTATTTTTCGTTCTTGAAGAATCATTGTAAATACTTACATTCTTGATTGGATTGAATCAACTTAAAACTTGAAACTTTCAGCAAACAATAGGTAGAATAAACAGTGATGATAATTTAATGTAAGCTACCATAAGATGAAAATAATTTTAGAGAATAATTTCATATTTCATACTTTTTTTTAATTTGTTTTATTTTTTAAATCCAATAATTACATCCCAAAGACTTATCACAATATGTTATATTACTTACAATTAATAAAGCACTGTCAATCCATTGTCCAGTAAGTCGAACATCCCACTCTCCAACCCAACGGTCTGTAGTCTCGGTCAAAGGCACCACAGCCTTGTTAGTGAGCGCAAATGGGACACAAAACCACTGTTGAAGGTATTAAAAAAATATATATTAGATTTTCATACTCGTAATTATTTATACTCTTCTTCTTCTTCTTCTTCCAGTATAGTAGTGTGCATAAACCTCCATGGAGTTGGTTGTCTGTCAGCTGATTAAACGCGTTGCTCGTCGCAAAGCTTCATACGAAAATTACAAAAAATGTCCAAAAAGGGGACGTAGTCCTATATACAATATAATTATTCTCATTAGTCACAACAATTACCAAATCTAATGACTGCATAATTATATCCAGTGATATATTGAATCAGTTAGTTAGCAGGTTAGAACACCCGCATGATAGGAGGTTGCGGGTTCGATTCCCGGCTGAGTCATCACATGTACATGAACATCATAATGTTAGTATATGGCATAGCTAACATTATAATGTTAGTGGATCCTAGCAAGGCGCTTCCAAGGAGTAATGATTATTTTATAGCAAAAAAGTTCACGTTGTATTTGCTCAATAAAGTGGGTACTCTACATAAATAAAGCTGTATTCATTACAAATAATCTTTTCATATTGGTTGGACAATCCAGGAAATTTTCTTAATAAAAATTTATGTAGAATTATTGAAAAACTTTATAACAATAAAACTTCATAACAATAAAACTTCACATATTTAATCGATTTTAAAGCAAGCCTTGAGTTGGCCATTGACTTTTGTGAAAATGGGATCAATCTAATATTGTAATATTAATATTAAGTTGAAATAAAAATCAAACGAAAACTGAAAGATGACTGACACAAAATTGATTTCAATCTATGAGGAGTTGCTAATGATTAGGGATATTTGTTTCATATGGATTTCGATCACCCACACAATAGTGATTCTCCACCTTATATATATATATATATATATATACATATATATCTATCGCGCAATATACTGGATTATAAGTAACAAATACTAAATTATCCCGGGTGCAGATTTGTTTCACCGAGGCCGCAGGCCGAGGTGAAATAGATTAGTATTTGGAGTTTATGTAGTCCAGTAATGTTGGAGCGTTCACTATTTATTATATAAATAGACCCAGAGATCTTTGACTGAACCTAATCTGGTTTTATCTTTGCAAAAATGCTGGTGCCAATTAAGCTATTATGACGTAGATGTTGCTCTGCGTATCATTGTTATAAGCTGTTGTGCGCACCATTTTACTGTTATTACGCGCTTGCAATGAGGCAAACGCACCTGGCAAACGATAGAATCGATACACTCCCCACCGAAAGTTATATTGTACATATTTACAATATAACAAATTTAAAGTAGGTCACGTGGTACTGATCTACCACAATTTACTATATATACATGTATATATAGACTAAAACAAAGCAGAGATTCTACTCATTTAAAAACGATTTAAAGTGAGAAATCCACAATGATTCCTTATCATGTATAGTATATCATGTGTATGGATTTTGGTTCTCGTATTGCGACTATTCTGCCCTTATAACATACCAAGCCGATGAATATACAAGCCAGTTGGACTATGTCTGTATATGCCACAGAAAAGAGACCTCCGAAGAGGGTATAAGACACGGCAATACACGCTGAGATGATAACGGAGAGGTTTTTATCCAACTCCAAGATGACACTGATCGTTGATCCTGAAACACAGATCAAAATAATTCATTAAACAAGACTTTATCTGATGTACAAAAGATGCTTATTACACATTTGCGTACATCTAGTAAATATGAAATGTGAAGAACAAGGAAAAATATCAGTGATCGTCCCAAGGTTATATGGCGAGTTATATTTGAAAGTGTATAAACAATATAAAATACTTTTTAGGGAAGGATTTGAAGCTATTTGAATTAAGGGGTATCAATTGTTGACCTGGTCTACGAAAGCTAGGGGACTCGAAAATGGGGAAAAAGAAAAACGTGTATCTGTACTTATCATGAAGATCAAGTGGGAGAACATTTTCTCGGTGAATTTGACACTTTCACAGTCATATATATATATATATGCATATATATAATATATATATATATATATATATATATATATATATATATATATATATATATATATATAGTGGTGGCCAAAATTATTATTTATTATTATTATATAATATATATATACAGTGGTGGCCAAAATTATTAGAACACCAAGCACATTTAAATGATTTTAGTTGTTTTTATATACCTATAAAATGGTTGGAATATCTATGAAAGTCATCATTGTGCTTTAAAATCTAAATAATAAAGTAATGCTTTTGGAACTCGCCCCCATCTTGCACTTTTTCGCGCAACCCCACCAATTGAAAAATTAAACAAAATTGCCCCTATCAGGATCAAAGTGTTGTAAAGTTTCTTTTTACAAAAGTATACATTTTCGGAAAGGAAATATCCTAGGAATTTCAAAAATGGCACTCAAAATAAGATAGGGTCAAGTAGTAACAAGTTATGTGGGGATTTATTGAATAATTTTGAGGGGCCCCGAATTTTTTCATTTTTAGCCCCTATTTAAGTCTCTCTTTCTTCTGACACTTAATCTTTCACATATTGAATGGCTCATGAAATTTCCTTTCAGGAAATATTTATTTTAAAGGAAGTTCTTCATTTTATGAAAAATAATCCCAACCTTAAATGGGCAGGATTATTTTGAAAATAATCCTGCCCATTTAAGGTTGGGATTATTTTTCATAAAATGAAGAATTTCCTTAAAATATATATTTCCTGAAAGGAAATCTCAAGACCAGAGGAGGGGCCCCATGCACCCCCTCCAAACGTGATGAAATTTTCTGAAACTTGGCAGGTATTTGGGGCATATCAGAATAAATAAGCCTGTAAAGTTTCATATGTTTAACTCATACTTTTTAAGTTATTGGCATATGAAACTGTCATTTCACATAATAATCTGCATTTTATTCAACTTTCACAATATAAAAGTCTATGAGAGAGCTGACCGTGAATAGCGCGACAATTTTGAAACTGCGCATTACCCAGTGGTCGAAACTATATAAATTTGGTATCACAAGATGCATAAGACTCTATGCTAAAAAGACATGAAAAATTTCGGCATCAAAAAGTTATCCCTAAACTTACTTCAGCAAATACACTTAGGGCGTTCAGAATCTTATAGACTTTGTGTAGCTTCGGGTGTTCTAATAATTTTGGCCACCACTATATATTAATTTATTATATCTATCTATATATATATATATATATATATCTATATTCCGAAACAAAAAAAAGAGAGAGAGAAGAATGAGATGAGAGAGAGAGAGAGAGAGAGAGGGGAAAAAAATGAGGGTGGGAAATAAGAACTAATTGAACAGATATGCTATTTTCTTATAAAAATTATGTCGAAGTTGAGATGCACAACACACACACACCACACACACACACACACACACACACACACACACACACACACACACACACACACAAAGGGGATGTTAGGGCTACTGTCACCAGATGAACGTAAATCAATCTGCCCATCTTGACTGACATTATTCAAGATATAGGGAAAGTCTTGTAAAATATTACAACATATCACTTTACTTGCGCGATGAAATTGATATCCTACACTGACCTTTTAAATATGGGTCTGAGGTGACTGTTCAAGTATAGGCTTAAAAGATCAATAATGACCCATAAAAAGAGGGGGCTGTGAAAATAAGGAATCAATGAAATAAAACTAACTTTTATAGCATCATTATTTGATTAGTGACGGCAGTATGACAAGGGGGAAAATATTCACATGATTGTATATAGATAAACAGTAAGAGTACAAATTAAAATAATAGAAACAAAAAAAAGGGGGAGGAGGGCGGGAAAAAGGATGAATTAAAATGAAACAAGATAGCATTATTGTTTGACCCAATCAAATGACGTAGGAAGTTGAGATGCATTCACACACACACAAAAGGACAATATTGTCACCAGAAAAACGTAAATCAGTCTGCCCACCTTGACTTACACTACTTCAGATATACGACAAGCTCTCGTAAAATATTATAACATATCACATTGCTTGCGAATAGAATTGATTCCCATATCCTGTATTAATTGACCCTCGTTAAATGATATGGGTCTTAAATAGATTAATAACTCCTCAAAAATAAGGAGGGCTGTGAAAATAAGGAAGCAATGAAATACAACAATATTATATTGTATTTGACCTCAGGCGCGGATCCAAGAAAATCGAATTGAATGCATTTCGGGGGCCCAATTGTATGGGGACAAAAGCGGCTCTATTATGTTTACGCGTGGGCCCTGTAAGTTCATTGTGTGACTCCGGTCTGCGTCCGCTACTGGACCTAAGTGATGTAAAAGGTTGAGATGTCCATAGATAATCCAGAGTTATAATTGTCGTCATATCTTGAATAACTAATCATTAGGTGTGTGAAAATTTAAATTCAAATATTAAAATTAAAATTGCTTACCTAAGGCAGCTAAAATGGCGGCGCACCAAAGCAGCTCTCCTGTTATGGCAGAAAGAAAGAGAATTCCACCCATGCGATTTCCATACTTCTCTTGGAAAGGATCTATCATGGTAACATAATTCGCTGCTCGCATCTGTTTGGCGAAGAAAAGTCCATCTATACGAAGAGAAAAATCAGACTATACAATTAGGCCTTTAAAACCATCTTAGAGTATAGTAACGTGATGTTTCCGGTACTTTATATGGGTGTCTATCTGAAGAGATAACTCTCTCTGTCGTGTCTGTTTATTTCAATTTTTTGTAAGTTTTCCCCTTCAGTATTCTTTTTTTTTTCATATATGAATAATTCGGGGACATCAGCACTTAAGTTCAAGCGGTTCCTCCGCATTGTTATGAATAATAAATGATAAATAACGATTGTTATTTCTGCAGTTCAGACTTATCAGATGTCAATTATGAATCAACTTTGAAACAAATAAGATAATAAAACTTACTTATAACGAAACTAAGACTGTAACCCCACGGGGCTTGAGCCCATACGAGACCCCATCCTGGTGTGAATACCACTTCGGCTGTTCCATTTATATAGCCTCCTCCCACCCAAGTGGCTGTTAAAGGGAAGAAATCATACAACATGATTTAGATTTCTGTAACAATTCAGGCCCGTAACTAGGATTTTTACGGGGGGGGGGGGGGGGGGTTCGAAATCTTAAAAAGTGGACCTTTTTTAACGGAATGTTTGAGAACACGAAGCGCGAGCCGAAAAATTTGATTTATAATGACCTAAAGGAGAATATTTTTACACAAATATTTCTCCATGTTGTTTTATATTCTTTTTCAAATGGTGACGATCAACCCCTTTTCAAACAAGAATTGCAAGCGAAGCGCGAGCGGAAATTTATATATATCTAATCACTTCAGTTTTTGATGCTAGGAATATGTCAATGGGCTTTTCTAAGAGAACTTTGCGAGCGCGAAGCTCGAGCCGAAAATTTGGGCTTTTAAAAACTAGAATGTGAGTATTTTAGACACATTTCCTTACTTATATTATTTTTGTTTTAATTCCTTTAAGATCTGATGACCATATCCCATTAAAAAAATGCGAGCGAAAGAAAGTACTAATAATCACTTTATATAATATGTGGGCTCAAGAATCAGTGAATGGGTCGTAGTTTGGGGTAAACCTTGAGAGCGCGAAGCGCGAGACGGTTTTTTTTTTCCTGATACTGATATGAAAGTAGTGTTTTTTTTCACACATCTGGCCCATTGTTTCTTTGTTTTAATTTTTCACAAGATGATGATTATCTCCCTTTAAAAATAAAAAAAAATCAAGCGTAGAGAGAAAGAATAATTGTATCTTTTGCTGAAATTAAGATCGATAGCCCCTTTAAAATATAAAAGCATGCGAAGCAAATCTCGAGTGAAAATTGTTCTACATACGGACCTCCGACGGATCTGCCTTGATTTTAGTTTCCTTTTTATCACATTCTAGCTCGTGATCAAAATTGTATGCATGGTGGCGTTCTTTTCCCTCATGACATGACAGCAGTGCAAATTAAGCGCATTTTGTATCAAGACCTTATTTCTGATATATCATCTTATTAGAATTGAAGATAACTTCATTTTGAAATAGAAAAATGCAAGTAGAGACAGGAAACATTCCTGTGGAGATGATTTCATTTCGTTGTAACTTCTGCTGAAAAGGATATCATCCCAGAAACTAAAATGTTGCGAGCGCGAAGCGTGTGCGAAAAATTTCCGTATAGGGGGCTGAAACCAAGTATTTTAAGCTTCATGTCTAGCATTTCTATTCAAGTACATGTATATGTAGCATTTTCACCAAAAAGTAGGGGTTTTCACTTTTTTTTTTTTTTTTGCAAGCAGACCCCTGCTCGCCAGCAGGGAGGGGGGGGGGGGGTTGAACCCCCCCTTAGTTACGGACCTGCAATTATAAATCTAAATATTATATAACATGCAGAACTTAATGTATTTGTTCTCGTTCTTGTACCAAAATGTTGGATATGTTTGTTTTTTTAATGTGCGTTAATCTCTTCGTGCATTGGATCAGTCGCCCCCAATCTTTAAATCTGAGGACGAAAGTAGGCCTAAATAATTCTGCCCAATAATTCTGTTTCGCGCACCTTCCCAGAGAGAGTTGACCCCCGCACTTAATTTTCATTCTACAAACTGTTCATATTGAATAAACTCTAACATGATAGTCTTTGTAGTATTTTAGTGGAGGAATTTACACATGCAGTTTGTGGATTAAGACATTTTCATCAATGTAGGCCCTTTCATTTTTTAAATGAAAATCCAAAGTCCAGCAAAACTTTCATGAATGAATTCTATTATATTAGTGTTGGATTAAAATTATTTTAATGACAATTCCATATTGTATATTTTCTGAACGAAAAGTGGTGGCAAAAGGCGTCATTTTGTTAACAAAATGCATAAAACCTTTCAATTGGTCAAAAATATTCCAGGTTCACTTTTTGACCCCCTTTTCGTGGGTAGGTGTATAACTTTTGCTATTATCTTTTTATGTACTACCCGCCCAAATTCTACAGTTTCAGTAAACAAGTATGCCTTACAATGACATAAACCACAAGCAGTCTTATGTTTTACAAATCATGCTGGTATATTATCTTGACCGTGGACTTTATGGACTGTAATTAAATCTATCGTAGAATTACAAAATGATTTTATCCTTCATGATTTTCAAGGTGGTGTTGTGTACTTTCAGAATAATATCATTCAAACATATTCCAGGGCCGAAGTTAGATGAATGAAAATAAGAGTTATGAGGGTCGGAGCACTTTCGAAAACTCATAAATAGTCATAATGGTACGTCTAGGAGTTACAGCCCCATGGTATTGATGGGGTGCAATATTTAGAGGTAGGGTCTGAGGAATCAAAGGTTTTGAACTGAAAGAAGGAAATTTTTTTTAGAGCACACTTTAACGCTTATTTCGATTTAGATTCCATTTAAAAATGGTGACAATCTCTCTTAAAAAGAAGCATACAAAGCCGAAGCGTGAAGGGGAAAAATTCATGAAACTACCCCAAAGAAAGGATATAACTATATTTACATAATCTAATGCTTTAGATTTTTGATAAAATGTTTGGTTTGATTGTTTATTTGATTACGAAATGGCCTATATAATTGGTGAACTTATCTTTCACAACCCACAAAAAAATTCATTATATGCCTAATTGTCATTCAGTGATAAAGGCGTTGTTAATATATATTTTTTAAATCACTATGTATCATTCAACAGGGAATAGAAATAAACCAAGGTTAAAATATTTACATCGGTGTACACGGCATGTGTGGTAGCATGAAATACAATAACCTTAAATCAGACAAACAAAATAAAAGAACATGCACATTATAATTAAAAAATGGATGACAAGCAAAACACAAAAATTGGGGAGATTTGAGTTTACTGCGATGATGTAGATAACTTTGTACAATACTTTTTAGGTAATCTTCACTGCTTATAATCTAGTTTTAAATGTGATGAAACTGTAGACTGTTTACTAGTTATTATATTCCACACAATATTCCTTTGGAGGGTAAATATTTTGTAGTTTAACTGACGAGATCGTTTTTTTTTAATGCCGAATACGCTCGTGTCTCATCCGAAGTTTCTTAACTTGTGCTATCTCCTCCACAGTGGATCCCTGAAAAAACAGTAAACCCAACTTTTAGAGCATCATACTAAGATTACAAAGAAGGTTCGCTTCTCCGATGCAAATTCCCTATGCCTGAATTTTTGTTTGTCCAAAAATGATATACGGTTCGTTTGTCCTATTATTTGATGTAATAGTCTGAAGCTTCATTGGTCTGAAAATGAAATAAGGGTTTGTTAATGAGAAAATATAATGTAACGAAGTAAGGGCATGTGGGTATATTTGTATTATGTGTCGATTTGTATTCTGTGGTCGGTGATTGATTGGGGATGATTGTTGCCGACTATGGCGTAGAGGAGGAGGAGGGGGGTGTCGATTTTCTATTTGCTATTAGTTATACATAGTCTTTTTCTTTCCCGAAAATAAACTCATGTACCTTTTATGACTGTACGCAAAATAATTGTTTGTCAAATATAATTATATACCACACCGTATGTACAGTATCCCCCCCCCCCCGGATTGATGAACCCTTCGTGTTTAGAAAACTTATACATTTTCCGAACATGCGAACCCCGATTCTTTTTTTTTTGTTGTTTTGGAAAGACAATCCTTCGTGTCCCCTTCGGACAGACCGAGCTTTCGGATCAACGAGCACCACCTAAAATTACTTTGTTTTTAGTCGATTGGCGCCATACACCACTACCGTCTTGCCACATGCAGGGGCCGCAAAGCCTGCGGGGGGGGGGGGGGGGGGGGGCTTCAGCCCTCACCCTTTTTCAGCAAACGTGTCTACAGAAACACAAAAATGACAATAAATTTGTGATTTTGTGGCTGTTCAGCCCCCCCCCCACTCTCAGCTCAGCCCTCCACTTTCAAATGCGCCGCGGCCCCTAAGATGTATTGTGATAAATGATCACAATGGACCCAGAATTTGGTCATTTTTTACCCTTCATTTTTTTAGAGTGTACCCACTAGAATAAGAGAATAAAATGTAAAGGCAATGACGGATCCAGGCGGGGGCGCAGGGGACGCGCGCCCCCCTATAATTTGAAAATTACAAAATGAATTGGGCATGGAGCCCCCTCTATCCTGAAATCCTGTATCCGCCACTGGAAGGTGCATGGAAAATATGAAAGCTTACCAATGAGAGTGAAGAGACCGACGAACCAGCCAAAATCACGGCCAGCTACCATTACTCTCTCCGTGTTATTAGCGCCTTTGGTCTTTCTCGATGCCCATAGTCCAACAGCCAAGATGATGAGATAAAAGAAGATCATACCAGCAACCCCACCCCAGTGAATAGCCATTGTGATCTATACTGAACCAAATTGAAATAGCACATAATTATCTCTCTCTTTCTGTATTTCTCGCTGTGTCCTTGTCTTATTTTCAATGCCAGAAAGAATAACCCTCAAAACAAATATTTTTTATATATACGAAAGCAACGAACCGTAAAGATTTAATGAATATGCTAAAAATAACACTTTAATCATTCTCTTTCAAAGTGTTACCAGCAAATTACTTATTAATTCAACACTGGGTAACATGACTTTGGAAATTTGATTTAAAACAATATAACAATAATAATTTGCAGACGTCACTATACATTATTTTATAGGGTATGAAGTACAAACAAAATACCTCGATGCTAAACAAATATAAAATGCATCCAGAAAATTGACCCCCAGAAAAACTAAAAATTTTTAAAAGAGAAGGAGAGAGAAAAGGGGGAGGGGGAGACGGGGAGGTAGATGCATAAAACAAAAACGATCTAAGCTAGCTTTTTGTTTTCCACCACAACATTTGCAGCATTTTAGTTAATATCAAAAGATGATAATAATTGTAATTGGCCTAGTGATTTTCAGTTGTTAAAGAAAAATTGTATCTACAAAATATTTAAGAAAACTTTTTCATAATTACGGAATAAATCCTATTAGAATAATCTTATGCTATCAATCGAATATTAAAAGATTACAATATAAAACCCTCCCAAAAAGTTCCGCAAATCGACTTTGGGCCATGATAACTTTTGAGGTGCGCTTTAGTTATTCCTGATATTCGTACCATTATCAAGTTCAGTTATTCCTCTACCTAATTTGTCATGGTGATGTCATGCCCGGGATCACAGAACCCCTGAATACCCCCTGAATGCAAGGCAAAGCGAAAGATAATGTTTAGTTCGAATGTTCTGTAACACAACTTTGAACCTTGATACATTTTAATGTAGGTTTATCAGGTAATCACTATCAGTTTTTATAGCATTGAAAAGTTTATTTATTCTTCTTTTTATTGATACCCTATTTGCAATTAAATTCAATTTGATCAATAAAAATACATTTTTCAACATTTGACTTTTGACTTTTCTCCATATTCTGATATTTTCTGCATTCAAGCATGACCCAATCTTTACAAATATGATATCAATAAAAAAGGGGAATAGATTATCTTTCCAATAATATGAATATCAGGAATAACTCAAGCATACCTGAAAAGTTATCATTGCCCAAAATTCCATTTGCGAAACTTTTTTTAGTGGTATATTTCAACGAATTTGACAAAAAAATAATTTAAAAAGCACGAGTCAAGTGAATTGTAGGGGAGACCGGGTATGGACGTTACAAAATTCACATTTTGGGCCAGATAATTCTAATGAAAGTACTCACACACTCCATTTTGGGTCTGTAGTTAGCCTATTATGTTGGCTAAAACCTGAGGCACATAAAAACTTGAAAAACTTGTAATCACTAATTAACTACAGCTTAATTAATGAAGACATTTTTTTGTAACAACCTACCCCGTATACGGGGTAGTTTGTTACAACCATACGGGGTAAATTGTTACTAATGTAAACATACGGGGTAATTTGTCAAAATGTGTAAATCTCTTATACGATACTTTTGTTTCAACTTTCCAGTTTCTTGGTATCGTTAACAGTAGATCAAGTAGAGCTCTAGCATAGACTAAAGTAATAATAAGAAATATCAAAATATTAACCCTTGAAAATTGAAACAAAATTACTTTACCATGTGTAAATGTATTGGGGTAGGGTGTACAAATCGACATGAGGTAGGTTGTTGTAACAACCATACCCATGGGGTGATTTACAAAATAAAATCAATGTAGCAAAGCCATTAGGCAGAAATTACAGGGCATGGCTCAAGGGTATATTAGTGGACATACATGTACTTATATTTACAATACCAGACTATCATCATGTGCCTTCAGTTGTAAGAACTATTAATATTTTAATTTTGTCAAAATTCACTTGGAACTGTAAAAAATGGTTTTTGTTGATTTACTTTATAATAAAACAACGGAGAAACCTCACGACCGGCATTCATCACAGCTATGTGTAGGCTGTATATAGATGCCAGTTAGGACGAACTCTCTTGTTCCAACTTAGCACACTGAGAACTGTAACAACTGACCCGTGTAACTTCCATACCCGGTCTCCCCTACTTTTCAAAGTAAAGCAGACTTCAGAGTTCAGACTAAATTTCCCCAGAAATTAACGAGCTACGCGCTTTATAAAGACCCCCCCCCCAAAAAAAAAAAAAAAAAAACAAAACCCAAAACAAAACAAAACAAAACAAAAAAAAAAAAAAAAACACACACACAAAAAAAACAACAAAACAAAACAAAACAGAAAAAAGCAAACAACCAAACAAAACAAAAACAAACAAAAACGAGCACCAACATGAAACAAAACAAAAACATATAGATCGTTGTATTTTTACTTACTCTGCTCTTTCTAAACACTATTATTTGTTCCCAAAGCGTTCTACCGTTGACAAAGGTGTAGGTAACCTTTATTACATACGATGATACTAGTTTAGAGTAACTAGGACAATGAGAGCATATTGTTGCTTGCTCAATAGTCTGCAGTTCACGTATGTTCCTCGCCTATTCGTTGCGTGTTCGCTTGGTGGGCAAAGTAGGTGGAGCTAGTTGTTATGGGCAACGAAGCGTTCGTTAACTTCTTTTCATGTTTTTCTCATGCTGTAAAATGAGTCTGACTGCAATATTCTAAAATCCACTGAAATACTCAAAAACTGGCAAAACGGTGAATATACACCTCTCCTTTTGATATTGATGTATCAAATAAACCAATTCATCATCAATTGGGAGATTTTTTTGTTCAGTTTTATGCATTTTGAAAGCATCATCAAAATGATCATCAAAATATAGAAATTATGTAAGCTTTTGTAAAATTTTACTTTTTCAATTTCTGGTAATTTTTAATAGTTGGAAAATGTTATAACCATGAAATTAGAAGTTTTCTGAACTGATGCCGTTGTTTGCTTAGATGTTATAGTTTGTTTGACTTGTGGACACGCCGTTGAAATCAGGTAAAAAATCTTTCCCTTTTTTTACTTATTCTCGTAACATGTATATTTTATCGGCATGTCAGTTGTTTATTTTTCATTTCTATTATAAAATCAATCATGGAGATGAAAATTGGGAGTGTGGAAATACAGTGTATGTCTATGTTTCGTAGGATCATTGCTGCTGAAAAGAGAAAACTGGGTTCATATTTCATGAAAAAAAATCGGCCAAATTAAAAATGCCATCGTACGGCGCCGCGTCTTTCGGCCCAGTCTAACGGCCCAGACATCAGTCCCATTCCGGTATTACGTAATATTTCACACGTACCATGATGACTTATTGCTTGTTAGTAGTGTTTCTTCTAATTATTAGACAGGTAGATATTCCAGTTTACCTATAATAAGGATGCCCAACGCATATGGATAGCTAAGAAAATTTTTTAAATTTTAAAGCTCCGGTTTATGTTGAATGAAAATCATTGGAAATTATGCTGGCAACATGTCATCACCTTACTGAAGACAGCCACGGGCAAGCCAAAACAAAAGAGGAGAGATTGGGTAGGTGTATAATTTGCTATTATCTTTTATGTACTACCGCCCAAAATTCTACAGTTTTCAGTAAAACAGTAGCCTTACAATGACATAAACCACAAGCAGTCTTATGTTTTACAATCATGCTGGTATAATTACTTGACCGTGGACAGTTTATGGACTGTAATTAGAATCTATCGTAGAATACAAAATGATTTTATTCCTCATGATTTTCAAGGTGGTGTTGTTAAACTTTCAGAATAATATCATTCAAAACATATTCCAGGGCCGAAGTTAGATGAATGAAAATAAGAGTTATGAAGGGTCGGAGGCCTTCGAAAACTGCATAAATGTCATAATGGTACGTCAGGAGTACAGCCCCATGTATTGATGGGGTGCATATTTAGAGGTAGGGTTCTGGAGGAATCAAAGGTTTTTGAACTGAAATGAAGGAAATTTTTTTTAGGCACCTTTAAACGCTTATTTCGATTAGGTTTCCATTTAAAAATGGTGACAATCTCTCTTAAAAGAAGCAACAAAGCCGAAGCGTGAAGGGAAAAATTCATGAAACTACCCCAAAGAAAGATTATAGACTATATTTACAATAATCTATGCTTTAGATTTTGATGAAAATGTTTTGGTTTTGATTGTTTATTTGTTACGAAATGCCTAATAATAATTGGGTGACTTAATCTTTCAACAACCCATCAAGAGAAAAATTCAATTATATGCCCTAATTGTCATTGTCAGTGATAAAGGCGTTGTTATTATATATTTTTTTAAATCACTATGTACATTCAAACAGGGAATAAGAAATAAACCCAAGGTTAAATATTTACATCGGTGTACATCGGCATGTGTGGTAGCATGAATACAATAACCTTAAATCAGACAAACAAAATAAAAGACATGCACTTATAATTAAAAAATGGATGACAAGCCAAAACAAAGAAATTGGGGAGATTTGAGTTTTATCTGCGACTGATGTAGATTAACTTTGTACAATACTTTTTTAGGTAATCTTCACTGCTTATAATCTAAGTTTTAAATTGTGAATGAAACTGGTAGACTGTTTTACTAAGTGTATTATATTCCACACAATATTCCTTTGAGGGTAAATATTTTGTAGTTTAGACTGACGAGATCGTTTTTTTTTTAATGCCGAATACGCTCGTGTCTCATCCGAGTTTTCTCTACTTGGTGCTATCTCCTCCAGATGGAGAATCCCTGAAAAACGGTAACCCAACTTTTAGAGCATCATACTAAAGATTACAAAGAAGGTTCGCTTCTCCGTGCAAATTCCCCTATGCCTGAATTTTGTGGTTGTCCAAAAATGATATATCGGTTCTTTGTCCTATTATTTGATGTAATCAGTCTGAGCTTCTTGGTCTGAAATGAAATAAGGTTTGTTAATGAGAAAATATAATGAACGTAAGTAAGGCATGTGGGGTATATTTGTATTATGTGTCGATTTGTATTCTGTGGTCGGGCGTGATTGATTGGGTGATGATGTTGCCTGATATGGCGTAGAGGAGAGAGGGGGGTGTCGATTTTCTATTTGCTATTAGTTATACAATAGTTCTTTTTTCTTCCGAAATATAAAGCTCATGTACCTTTTTATGATCTGTAACGGCAAAATAATTGTTTGTCAAATATCATTATATACCACACCCGTATTGTATCAGTATCCCGCCCCCCCGGATATTGATGAAGCCGCTTCGTGTTTAGAAAACTTTATACATTTTCCGACATGCGAACCCTCGATTCTTTTTTTTTGTTGTTTTGGAAAGACAATCCTTCGTGTCCCCTTCGCAGACCGAGCTTTCGGATCAACGATGCACCACTAGTAAATTACTATGTTTTTTTAGTCGCGATGGCGCCAATAGCACCACTTACCGTCTTGCAACATGCAGGGGCCGCAAAAGCCTGCGGGGGGGGGCTTCAGCCCGTCACCCTGTTTTTGCAGCAACGTGTCTACAGAAACACAAAAATGACAATAAATTTGTGATTTTTGTGGCTGGTTCAGCCCCCCCCCCACTCTCAGCTCAGCCCTCTCCATCTTTCAAAATGCGCCGCGGCCTAGATTGTATGTGTAAATGATCAAATGGAAACCCAGAATTTGGTCATTTTTTTACCCTTCATTTTTTTAATGTGTAGCCCACTATGAATAAGAGAATAAATTGTATATAGGGCATGACGGAATCCAGGCGGTGGGGGCGCAGGGGAACGCGCGCCCCATATAATTTGAATATTAAAAATGGAATTGGGCTGGAGCCCCCCTCTATTCCTGAAATCCTGTTATCCGCCACTGGGGAAGGTGCAATGGAAAAATGAAAAGCTTACTCATTGAGAGGTGAAGAGACCGACGAGACCAGCCAAAATCACGGCCCAGCTGCCATTATCTGCTCCGTGTTATTAGCCGCTTTGGTCTTTCTCGATGCCCCCATAGTCCGCAACAGCCATGATGATGAGATAAGAAGATCATACTCAGCAACTCCCACCTCCAGTGAATAGCCATTGTGATCTATACTGAACCAAATTGAAATAGCACATAATTAATTCTCTCTTTCTGTATTTCTCGCTGTTCGCTGTCTTATTTTCAATGGCCGAGAAAAATAACCTTCAAAACAATATTTTTTTATAATATACGAAAGCACGAACCGTAAGATTTAATGAATATGCTAAAATAACACTTTAATCATTCTCTTTCAAAGTGGTTCCAGCAAATTATTATTGAATTCAACACTGGGTAACATGACTTTTGGAAATTTGATTTAAAACCAATATAACAATAATAATTTGCAGAGCGTCACTATACATTAATTTTATATGGGTAGAAGTACAGAACGAAAATACCTCGATGCGCTAAACATATAAAATGCATTCCAAGAAAATTGACTCCCAGAAAAACTAAAATTTTAAAGAGAAGGAGAGAGAAAAGGGGGAGGGGGAGACGGGAGGTAGACTGCATAAAACAAAAACGATCTAGCTAGCTTTTTGTTTGTCCACCACAACATTTGCAGCATTTTAGTTAATATTCAAAAGATGATAATAATTGTAATTGGCCTAGTGATTTTCCCAGTTGTTAAAGAAAATATTGTATCTGCAAATATTTAAGAAAACTTTTTCATCATTACGGAATAAATCCTATTAGAAATCTTATGCTAATCAATCGAATTATTAGAATAGATTTACAATATAAAACCCTCCCAAAAAGTTCCGGCAATCGACTTTGGGCATGATATACTTTTGAGGTGCGCGTTTAGTTATTCTGGGATATTCGTACCATTATCTAAGTTCAGTTATTCCTCTACCTTATATTTTGTCATGTGATGTCATGCCGGGATCACAGAACCCCTGAATACCCCCTGAATGCAAGGCAAGCGAAAGATAATTGTTTAGTTCGATGTTCTGTAACAACAACTTGAACCTGATACATTTTGAATGTAGGTTTATCAGGTAGTTATCATATCAGTTTTATAGCATTGAAAAGTTTTTATTTATTCTTCTTTTTATTGATTACCCCTATTTGCAATTTAACCATTCGATTTGATCAATAAAAATACATTTTTCTAACATTTGACTTTTGACTTTCTCGCATATTCTGATATTTCTGCAATTCAAGCATGACCCAATCTTTACAAATATGATATCAATAAAAAAGGGAATAGATTTATCTTTCCAATGAATATGAATACAGGAATAACTCAAGCATACATGAAAAGTATCATTGCCAAAATTTCCATTGGCGAAAACTTTTTTAGGTGGTATAGTTTCAAACGAATTTGACAAAAAAATAATTTAAAAAGTTCACGAGTCAGTGAATTGTAGGGGAGAAACCGGGTATGGACGTTACAAATTCACATTTTGGGCCAGATAATTCCTAATGAAAGTACTCACACACTCCATTTTGGGTCTGTAGTTAGCCTATTATGTTGGCTAAAACCTGAGGGCACATAAAAACTTGAAAAACTTGTAATCACTAATTAACTATCAGCTTAATTAATGAAGACATTTTTTGTAACGAACCTACCCGTAATACGGGGTAGTTTGTTAAACCATACGGGGTAAATTGTTATAAATGTAAACATACGGGTAATTGTCAAGAATGTGTAAATCTCTTATCATACTTTTGTTTCAAACTTCCAGTTTCTTGGATCGTTAACTGAGTAGATCAAGTAGAGCTCTACTATAGACTTAAAGTAATAATAAGAAAATCAAATATTAACCCTTGAAAATTGAAACAAAATTACTTTACCATGTGTAAATGTATTGGGGTAGGGGTGTACAAATCCGACATGAGGTAGGTTGTTGTAACAACCATACCCAATGGGGTGATGTTACAAAATAAAATCATGTAGCAAAGCATTAGGCAGAAATTAACAGGGCATGGCTCAAGGGTATTAATTAGTGGACATCATGTACTTATATTTACAATACCAGACTATCATCATGTGCCTTCAGTTGTAAGAACTATTAATATTTTAATTTTGTCAAAATTCACTTGGAACTGTAAAAAATGGTTTTTGTTGATTTACTTTATAATAAAACAACGGAGAAGACCTCACGCCGCATTCATCACAGCTATTGTGTAGGCTGTATATAGATGCCAGTTAGGACGAACTCTTCTTGTTCCAACTTAGCACACCTGAGAACTGTAACAACTGACCCGTGTAACTTTCCATACCCGGTCTCCCCTACTTTTCAAAGTAAAGCGACTTCAGAGTTCAACTATAATTTTCCCCAGAATAAATTAACGAAGCTACGCGCTTTATAAAGACCCCCCCCCCAAAAAAAAAAAAAAAAAAACAAAACCCAAAACAAAACAAAACAAAACAAAAAAAAACAAAAAAACACACACACAAAAAAAAACAACAAAACAACAAAAGAAAAGCAAACAAACCAAACAAAACAAAACAAACAAAAACGAGCACCAACATGAAACAAAACAAAAGAATATAGATGTTTGTATTTTTACTTATTCTGCTCTTTCTAAAAAAAACTATTATTTGTCCCCAAGCGTTCTACCGTTGACAACAGGGTGTATGGTACCTTTATTACATACGATGATTACTAGTTGAGAACTAGGACAAATGAGACATATTGTTGCTTGCTCAATAGTCTGGCAGTTCACGTATTGTTCCTCGCCTATTGTTGCGTGTTCGCTTGGTGGGCAAAGTAGGTGGAGCTAGTTTTGTTATGGGCACGAGCGTTTTTCGTTAACTTCTTTTCATGTTTTTCTCATGTGTAAAATGAAGTCTGACTGGCAAGTATTCTAAAATCCACTGTGAAATACTCAAAACTGGCAAAACGGTGAATATACACCTCTCGCCTTTGGATATTGATGTATCAAATAAACCGCAATTCATCATCAATTGGATGATTTTTTTGTTCAGTTTATGCATTTTGAAAGCCATCATCAAAATGATCATCAAAATATAGAAATTAAAAATGTAAGCTTTGTAAAATTTTTACTTTTTTCCAATTTCTGGTAATTTTTAATAGTTGGAAAATGTTATAAGCCATGAATTAGAAGTTTTCTGAACTGATGCCGTTGTTTGCTTAGATTTATAGGTTTGTTGACTTTGTGGACACGCCGTTGAAATCAGGTAAAAAATCTTTCCCGTTTTTTACTTATTTGCGTAACATGTATATTTTATCCGGCATGTAGTTGTTTATTTTTCATTTCTAATTATCAACATCAATCATGGAGATGAAAATTGGGAGTGTGGAAATTAACAGTGTAATGTTATGTTTCGTAGGATCATTGCTGTGAAAAGAGAAACTGGGTTCCTATTTCATGAAATAAAAATCGGCCAAATTAAAAATGCCATCGTACGTGCGCGCGTCTTTCGCCAGTCCAAACGGCCCAGACAATCAGTCCCATTCGGTATTTAGCGTAATATTTCACACGTAAAGCATGATGACTTATTGCTTGTTAGTAGTGTTTCTTCTAATTATTAGCAGGAGAATATTCCAGTTTACCTATAATAAGGATGCCCACGCATATGGATAGCTTAAGAAAAATTTTTTTAAATTTTTATAAAGCTCCGGTTTATGTGAATGAAAATCATTGGAAATTATGCTGGCAACAATGTCAACACCTTACTGAAGACAGCCACGGGCAAGCCACGGAGCTGGTCGGTCTACGAAAATCACAATGATCAGGGGTTCGTTCAGGTCCGCCGGCTCTTGGTGTGGAATGTCGGGCATTCAATATCGGAATGGGACTGATGTCTGGGCCGAAGAACGTGGCGATATCAATATCTCAACAACGCTCATATTTATATTCGGCAACTTTTTTCATGAAACATATGGAACCCAGTATTCTCTTTTCGCAGAATTAATCCTAACAAAACATAGACATACACTATATTTCCCACACTCCAATTTTCATCTCCATGATTGATTTTAATATATAAAATGAAAATAAACAAACTAATATGCCGATAAAATATAATGTACGAAATAGTAAAAAAGGGAAATATTTTTACCTGAGTTCAACGGACGTGTCGCACAAGTCAAACACACTATAAACATCTGAAAAATTTTGAAATTATATGGATAATTTAGAGACCAACCCGTTACCTTAGGGCAATTTCTGGTTCGTCTAGGCACAGTGGTATTATCCTCTAATCATCCTAATTCTGATCTTATATTGAACATATTTTATCTACTGTGTGATTATGTCTCATAACTATTTCTTATGTAGGTGTTTTAATTGCTGGAGATTTTTAATGACTTGATCTTAGTCAGTTCTTCTTTTAGATAACCTATGTACAAGTTTGTTTAATGAACCTACAGGGGTAAACAATATCTTGAATAAAATTATTTCTAATCTGACTATGCCTACGACCTGTCAAAATACTATGTCCTCTTGGAAAATGAGGTGATCAGACTGCGTTCTGTGGTGCCCATTGCATCTCAGCATCGGTTTTGGGAAAATCAAAGTAATAAAAAAGAACAAAACTGTATCGTCCTTGTGACTGACAGTGGTATTAGAGAGTTGGAAACTGGATAACATCAACATACTTGGGGAAGAACTTTGAATCAAATAATTTTCTGAACATGTGCAGATGTTTTAACAGATTTTTGAAACACAATATAGATCTATTTTTTTACCAACCTAATGAGTATATAGAATTCATGCAAATGATAGAACCTTGGATTAAAATTGTGAAAGTTAAAGTCTTTGATTAACAAGAGCAAACAGCATTCAAGAATAAAAATGAAATTTATGGAAACATTTAGAACAGGCAAAACGAGCAATCATATTAAGCAAAAGATAAATTCTAT
>CALNVZ010000174.1:20613329-20631637 GCA_940671915.1 Paracentrotus lividus
AATAAAAGAATACGGAAGTTTAAACTCAATAATCCAGCTGACTGGTATCACCATATCAAAATGTTAACCAAAGGACCTCAAACTCAATTACAAATTGATATACCCAACCTTACGCATAGTGATCAACAGGATTTTAGACGTGTTGCCAATTGTATCAATGAAATGTTTTTATCTATTGCTTCAGATATTCCTAAACTTGATAAATCTGAGTTGCCTGCATTCTTGCCTTCAGCCAGTGAATGTCCTACTGTGGAACCAATAGAAATTTTCAACAAGTTGAAAACATTAAATGTACAAAAATCAACAGTCTCAGGAGATCTACCTGTCAGAATAATCAGAGAATTTGCTCATGAAATATGTTTTCCATTATGCCATATTATTAAGGCTGCTTTTAAACAAGGTACCTTCCCTCAAACTTGGAAGATTGTTGAAATCGTACCAGTCCCAAAATCTTTTCCACCTGTTGTGTCTGATTTAAGACCAATAGCTCTTACATCCTATTTCGCAAAAATTGCTGAGTCTTTTATTGTCACATAAGTGACCAAATCGATATTAACCAATTTGGCAATCGTCCTGGCCTTTCAACTTGGCATTATCTCATCTGAATGCTTCATAATTTGTACAGAAATGCAGACAAGCAAAAAAACATTTCAACTGTGGTTCTGACAGATTTTTCATAAGCCTTTGACCAAATCGATCATAATGTATTAATTTGTAAATTGATAAACTTTAATGTTCGTCCGTGTATTATTTCTTTGGTAATTGATTTTTTGTACTGTCGAAAACAGGCTGTAAAATATAATAATTCCATATCTGATTTCAAAGATTGTCATGCAGGTGTTCCGCAAGGAACAAACTCGGTCCGGTTTTATTTCTGATTATGGTTAATGATGCTTTGTAAAGATGTCCGTTTCCTTTTTATAATATACGTTGATGATTTAACAATTGTTGAGTCTAGAGTCAGAATCAACTTCTGAAATGCAAAAGTAAATAGATTCATTGATATCTTGTCTAGCTGTTATAATATGAACTCAATCCTAAAAAATGTATTTTCATGACTATTCTTTTATGAAACAACCAGTTCAACAGTATTTTTATATTGGTGAAACATCTCTTAAATCAGCTAATGTGGGTTAAGATCTTGGTATACATTTTCAAGAGAACCTAATGGGATACACATGTCAATGAAATGTTTAAAAGTGCAATAGACTTATTTATGTCTGGGATCGCGGTGCAGTGCGTTGCTCTGGGTCTCGAGGAACGCGACGGTTGTGGGGGCCAGCGGGCCTCGACGAGGCTATGTTCACACGAGAGTGTGCAAGTGTGTGAATGAGCGTGTGGTGCTAATGCTGTGTTTGCCTGCATCTGGAACTTCATCATGCTATCTTTTATGTTTTCGGACTTATTTTCTTCTGTTTAATAACAACATCGTTTTACAGACCTATGATTTCTTAATTTTCAGTCTTAGTTGAATATGAATAAGTTATGTATCATGTTTGTTAAAATATTTGTTTGTTTTACTACATTGAATGCAATTCAGCCTTTGGCTGCTATGTTCGATTTGAATAAAACCTTTTCAATTCAATTCAAAATAAGCAAACAACGGCATCAGTTCAGAAAACTTCTAATTTCATTGTCATAACATTTTCAAACTATTAAAAATTACCAGATATTGAAAAGTAAATTTACAAAGGCTTACATAATTTCTATATTTTGATGATCATATTGATGATGATTTCAAAATGCATAAAACTGAAAAAAAATCTCCAATTGTTTGATGAATTGGTTTATATGATACATCAATATCAAAAGGAGAGGTGTATATTCACCGTTTTGCCGGTTTTTTGAGTATTCAGTGGATTTTAGAATATTGCAGTCAGACTCATTTACATCACAGAAAATCATGAAAAGAAGTTAACGAAAGCTTCGTTGCCATAACAACTAGCTCCGCCCACTTTGCCCACAAGATCCGAGGACGAACTTTGTCCAATATATCCCTTTGTCCGAAGACGCATAACAAAGAAAACGCCTCACGTCGAAAGGCTGGTCTACTGAAAAAGTTGATTACAATATCTCTATATACGATAATCTCTAACTTCGCTTCGTTCGCAAACGTTCGCAACTCAGTGGATATATCCCCTATAGAGTCTCCTCTCAAAATGATAAGGAATAAAATGCTCATAGAAAAAAAATGGATGAAGAAGGCCCATGATTTTTGTTTTGTTTTGTATTTTTTTGTAAGGGGGGGGGTACAGTAAAAATTCAGTTCAGGTCAAAAATAGATCATTGGACCGATGGCATGGATGGGGTTTCATGGAGGACATAATTATTTTTTTTTAAATACAGCAAGAAACGAAACCTACTCAGAACTGAATGTCAAATGCTCCAAATTTTATTGTCCGAAATAAAGATGACCGGATAATTGTTTTGCCCCTTTTCTCGTGGGCCCGCAGCCGATGAGCAGCGCCAGAAGGACATTGCTCTATCCCCCTCTTGTTGAACGCCAAAACAGGGAAGCAGTACTAACATTTTTTAACGTATTTTGGTTCGAACAAGGTCCATGGTGAATAGTGGCCTATAGACTGCAGCCACAATAATTATGTTAATCTTGAAACTTTAAGGGAAGTAAACTAGTGCAATCATGTGGGTATAATGTTAATATAAAGTATACAAAATAATATTGAAGCTGAAATCACAGATAATCATAATAATATAGAGTATTTCTTAGCGCTGTCTCCAAATTAATGCATGTGCTCAAAGCGCTGGAGAGAGGAAAAACTTACATCGTGAGGTTGGTGATGCATGTGCCAGAATGGGGTCATCCCGATAGTCCGGATAGTCCGCGGGTCCGATAGTCCGCGGGTCCGATAGTCCGCGGGTCCGTTAGTCCACAGGTCCGCCGATAGTCCGCGAGGGGGGGGGGGTGATGTTTGTTACTCTGAAGGTTAGTTATTCCGAAAATAGAAAAAAAGTTCTTTAATCTGAAAATAAACACAACACAAAAAGAAAGTTCCCCCTATTTCAGATATCAATAATTTTTGAACCAGGAGGAATTTAAAAAAATCTAATTATAATTATGTCCATGTAGGGAATTTAATTAGCTACCATAGGACCGAATTTTAGGAAAAATCATTAAGTCATGCTTCAGTGATTAATGGTTGAATGTAAAAATGTCATTTTTTGAAGTTTGCAAGCCTAAAATTGCAACTTTGTTTGAATGAGAACGGACCCATTTTCAGATTTTAAACAATCTACACGTCAGAGTGTATGCAAAACGTGCTTCCCAACATTATACGAAAACGAAATTTGCGTCAAATTAACGGTTGAATGAGCATGCAGCAAAAATTGCCCAAACTGCGATTTTTACTTCTTTGCCACGGTATAATCGATCAAATGTGAGGGAATTCCTGTTTTGGAAGTGTATGCAACCAATATCCATCTATTCACGGTTGAATGAACCCATCAATCAACCAAAAAATTGACCATTTTAGAATTACAAAGAGTCATTGTAGTAATTTTATGCACTAGAAAGCATGTCGATAACAGTTTTTTGGTTTTATTTATATTCTTTGGGCACGTGTCAATGATCCTATGGCATTTATTTAAAAATACATGCTTCAGTGAGCACGTGTGACTGGAAAAGCCCTTTTCTCAAGTACGGACTAAAATTGAAATTCTTACTTTGATTGAATATAACAATTCTTGTTGGGGAGTACGTTTGATTTTATTTTCACAAAAATCCCGATGTTTCACGCCTCAGTGGGCACAAGTTACAAGAAAATCATGAAAATGAGAAGAAAGTTTGGGGCTTCGTCATGGTTCGGTGACTTTTCGAATACGTAATTTGAATCAAGATCATGTTAGTTTGAGATCAGTTGAAGCTGTGTGCCAAGTTTCGTGACATAACTCACGGTCAAATTAACAATAATCATCAATGATATTGGCTGAATTTCACGTTTGTCAGGTATTGATTTCCTCCTCCATTGACTTTATGTACAGAGGTTTAACAAAGGTTTAACAAAAGTGAAATTTGGCATGTTTTAATTGT
The DNA here is from genome assembly GCA_940671915.1 of Paracentrotus lividus. Taxonomy (NCBI): domain Eukaryota; kingdom Metazoa; phylum Echinodermata; class Echinoidea; order Camarodonta; family Echinidae; genus Paracentrotus; species Paracentrotus lividus. The sequence continues at coordinate 20,617,378 of CALNVZ010000174.1, forward strand.
CAGTTTTTGTCCATTTGACTGTGAATCTAGTACCCACTATGGCGTGAAATATAGGGATTTCTATGAAAATAAAATCAAAAGTACTCCCCGAAAAGAATTGTTATATTCAATCTAAGTAAGAATTTGAATTTTAGTCCGTACGTGAGAAAAGGGCTTTTCTAGCCTCACGTGCTTACTGAAGCATGAATTTTTGAATAAATGCCATAGGATTATTGACAAGAACCCAAGGAATATAAATAAAACCCAAAAAATGTTATTGAGATGCTTTCTAGTACATAAAATTACTACAATGACTGAAGCATGATTTAATGATTTTTCCTAAAATTCGGTCCTATGGTAGCTAATTAAATTCCCTACATGGACATATAATTAGATGTTTAAAATTCCTCCTGGGCCAAAAATTATTGATATCTGAAATAGGGGGAACTTTCTTTTTGTTTTGTGTTTAGAAAATGTTCGTTAGTCCGAAAATAAAAAAGTTCGTTATTCCGAAGAAAGGAAAGGTTCGTTATTCCGAGTTTTTGTTATATCCAAAAATAGAAAAGGTTTGTTATTCCGAAGGTTCATTATTCCCAAAATACAAAGAGGTTCTTTATTCCGAAAATAAAAAAAGTTTGTTATTCCGAAGGTCCATTATTACGAAAATGAAATAAGGTTCGTAAGTCCGAAACTGAAAAAATCTGTGGCGAAGCCTGGAAAATCGAAAGGGCAGGCGTGGGTGAGAAGGGCTGATCTATCGTTACCATGCTGGGGCGTAGACGTACGCAGAATTCTTTCAAGGGGGGTGATCATAGGCTTATGGGACTAGTTCATTTTCATGCAAGAATCAATATTATGTTTATTTATCATTGCCAGACCTATACATTTCGTTGGCGGATTATTGGTGCATTTTAAAATTGTTTTGTCCAAGTTCAAAATTTCTACTGAAAGATCCATTCTTGATTTAATGTTTACCAATTAAAAACCTCTTATAAACCAAAAAAAAAAAAAAAAAAATAATAATAATAATGAATAAATAAATAATTGATTCCGCCATTATATCCAGCCCCGTCTTTATTCTACGAAGAAGTTATGCCGAAAAAGTATCGGCGGCGAGTTCTTCCAATAAAGAATAAATTTCGCTAATAATAATTTCTTTCATAAATAAATGCGGAATTATATAGTTATAGCGAGAGAACGGACTGATTTTAATAGCGAAACTTATTTTTTTTCAGAAGAAGTCGTCGTCGATAACGTTGGAATAAATTCTTCATTAAATAAAGATGGAACGAAAACAATTGCGGAATAAATTAGTTAGTAATGGACTGTTTAACGGCCCGATCTTAGAAGCGAAACGAATGCTTTATCAGTAGCAGTCGCCGTTGATAATTTTGTGAAATAAATTCTCCGAAAATCAAAATTTAACAGCAGAAGCTGTTAAATAATGACACCCCTCAACCCCAAAAATCTGGAGGTTATTCACGGGTGACCAACACACAGTCCCCAACATTTTTAATCCATTCGCTCAGGCAGTTTACAAGCTTAGCTTTTAACTTAGGCTCCTTCATATTTCTTTCTTTCTTATGCTACTGATGTCATTTTTTTATGATTTATCAATAATGTATAGTATTGAAATCACATATAATTTTTGTTTTATTATTGTTTGATTGGAATATGTAAATAAAAACTGAACTGAACTGTTACAATAGCTCAGATAAAATCAAAATCAAGATGCTTGATCCACACCACTTCTTGATGCAACACATGCTTTGCCCCGAAAATGCACATGTATCGATCCTCAGCTCAGACCTTTCTTGGACAATATCCTATCATTTTTGAATTGCAACACCGTTTTTTTAAACTAGTATATTTCATTTTCGGACTAACGAACCGTATTTCATTTTTGGATTAACAAACCTTATTCTATTTTTCTGAGTAACGAACCCTTTTATATTTTCTGAATAACGAATCTTTTGTATTTTTGGACTAACGAACCTTTTCTATTTTCAGAATAACGAAAATTTGGAATAACGAACCTTTTCTATTTGCGGAATAACGAACCTTTTCTATTTTGGATATAACAAAAATTTGGAATAGGCTAACGAACTTTTTCTTTTTTTCGGAATAACGAACCTTTTTCTATTTTCGGAATAACGAACCTCATTCTATTTTCGGAATAACGAACCTTTTCTATTTTTGGACTAACGAGCCTTTTCTATTTTCGGACTAACGAACCTTTTTCTATTTTCGGAATAACGAACCTCATTCTATTTTTCGGAATAACGAACCTTCAGAGGTTACCCCCCCCCCGCAGACTATTGGACCCGCGGACTAACGGGGTTGTACGGCATCAACAAATTAGCAGATCTATGTATACAGAGAAAGACTACTACTTATAACTTAGATACAACACGATATTCGATAGGTAACAAATGAAGTGAGAACAAAATTGGAGTTATGTGTGTAAAGCGTCTATTAAGGGTAACAGTAATTCTGTAATGTCTGTAATTTTGAGAGTTGAGATTGTGGAAGTTGAAAAAAAAAGGTGAGTTGCTAAAGTCAAACCCGGACGATATTAGAGCATGCACTATCTTTTCTGTTTCCGAACGAGTCAAATACTTGAGGATGATGCCTAAATTATGTGATTGATTACGACCTTATGCGGCGATCACAACTCGCCGTACCTTCGACGTGCAACTCCCTACGATGGATTTCGTAGAAAATTCGTGCAGCGCAGGTACCTCGGCACGTTGCATGTACGACGTGCAGGAAGTTTTTCCAATACCCTTACTACAGAAACGCAGGAATCGCACAAATTGACCAACGACCTGTGCATGCATTGCACATGCAACGCAGGCTACGTTGATGGCACGTGCCCCGTAGCCTACGACGAGTTGTGACCGCCGCATAACAGATCTACACACAGCAGTGATATGGGCAGACATAGACATAGTGGAGTCGAACAAAACTCCAAGGTTTCTAAATGATTTAGATGAGGGCCATTTCATGTTAAGTGTACACTTTTCTCCCACTGGGGGTCAAAAAAGAAAGAAATGCACAGAAGCTGAACGTTTGGGGTGTAGGGTACATGCAGGTAATATGGGCACCCTAAGCTCATTTGCCTAATTTGCATAAAATTACGAAATGACACACAGTCTAATCTTGTTTTAGAATCAATAACTACTGCTCTAACTTTAAGTGTGAAGAAAAACAATTATCACCAACCCCTATCTGCAATATTCAAATGTTGACGTCATTACCAAAGTGCCCATATTACCTGCATGTGCAGGTAATATGGGCACATGTAATTAATGCATGTTTTAAAAACTACAATGACTCTACCATGTCTGGAATTTGCTTTAATGTTGAAAATCATTAACTTTAAGATATAATTTGAAATTATAAGACCCTTCAGTAAATCCTTTGACTTTATATTCATTGTTATGTATTTGTATATATATATATAATATATTATATATATATATATATATATATATGTTTTTAAAATATTATTTAAATATTATTTTCATTATACAAGTCAATATAGGCCTACAATAAGTTATTTATATTAATTATATACTGTGAATATACTCCAAAAAATCGTAGCAAAGAGATTGATGCCTCATCCCAATACTAAGTACCAGAATCATTTCCGCCATTTTGGGATGTCCCATATTACCTGCACTAATGTTGCTGTGTCAGGCAAGCATTCAATGCCACATTGCACCCTTCACTAAACAAATTGACCTGTACACGCTAGTATGATCAAAATGAAACTATAAGCTTACTAAATATACAAAACAATTGAGGTTACCCCTCAAACACTCTTTCACCATCACATTCTGTGAAACATCAAATTTTACATCAGGATAAAAAATGCCGTAAGTTTTACCTACCTTGTTGGTTTTCAGCAATTTTCTCAGAGAAATTTCGGCATCAGATGCTCTCAAGACGATATATTTTCGTATACAGTTCATATGAACAACATTAATATGGTCTCACACCGGTCACCGGTCACCGGTCGACGGTCACGACATGATTTGCTTCAGGTGGCCCATATTACCTGCATGTACCCTATGTCAGAAATGTGTAAAATTATAGAGCGTCAAGTCCATGTTTACATGTTGAAATATTTGATTGAAATACAATAACAAAAATAGGTGTTTGGAGCTAGACATTTGATTTAACAAGGAAAACATTAGCTTCATTACACCTGTAAATGAAATACTCATAGTTTTCTGTACTTTTACATGCATATTTATACTTATCAGATGTTGATGCACTTATTTCATATTGACTTAGGCCATATTTTGCCATAAAATTAGTGTATTCTATAGAAAAACTGAAAATGGGAGGTTGAATTTATTTAATGACATGGGAATTTCTTGTTCTTCTTACATTTACTTCAAATTCGGTATACAGTGTTGCATTGAATTTCATGTCTAAATTATTTGATGCTATCTAATAATAATAATAATAATAAAATAAATTAATAAAATAAGTAAATGCAAATTTTAATTAAATATGAGCTTCCAAACTCAAGTCATTCAGGTCTTTTGGAAAGGACATTGTGTAACAACAAATCTTCGGAATATGAACTCTTACTTTATGTCAATTGCTATGAATCATTCATTTCTAAAATTTATGTAAGAACATTTTAATTTTTTTTTTTTAGATTATTGCAACATTACAGAGCCAAATGACGTGTACACTGTAAAATTTAAAAAAAAAAAAAAAACACAGAAAAAATACAGCAAAGTGATGTCAGCAGAGTCGCCATACAAAAATGTAATTCAAAATGCAGTTTTGTTGTAAATGTCTCCCTTAAGAATTGATGAAAGAGAAGGAAAAATATCATTAGAGTTTTATAGCATACGTATTTGGTTAAAACGGAACAAATGTGTTACTCCTGATGTATATCTATTTTGTATTTCTCACGTAATTATTTGCAGGAGAAACTTACAACAAAACTGTTTTTTGAATTACATTTTTTTATGGCGACTCTGCTGACAGCAGATTTGCTGTCAAAATACATATATTTTTTACAGTGCATAAGAAAGGATAAACTTCAAATTATTCACCATCAGTACAGCTCCAACTTTTTCTTATAATATACATGTATCGCCTGAAAGTTTTGTTCTTCAATACATTGTTTCATGTTATTCAAACAGTATTTTACAATTAAAATCAATACTGATCTGCTGATATTGTCTAACTTGATACATCAGTTTTAATATAAGTCTTATTATCTATTTTCTTCATAATCCAAACTCTCAAAGAGTGACTCGCTGATATATATATGTTATGGAGAGGACACTTTGTTTATGTAGCCTATCCATAAAAACATCTAACAGCAATATCACAAGTTTGGAAATTAGTTCAGGCTCCGAAATTGTCCAAGAGGATCCATGACATATGTATAGTGACAATGGTCGACATAAATACGATAGGCACCATGGAAAAGGAAAAACTAACAAATGGATGAAGAGCAGTATGATAGGGCGACCAGAAGGTGGTGCACATTTCTCAGGCGCGTGTTTACTTTTCAAAAAATGGCGCCCCACCCACCCCACCCCCAGGCAAAAACAGGCCTACGGCTTAAATGGATATTGAAGAATATCATAAGCATTTATTTGAAGCCCCTTTTGAAAGTTAAATACTTTGGGGTTATAATTATATTCATGAAAACAAGGCATTTGAAGCCCATTTTTTGTTGTAAAATGGTCTGTTTATGGAAAAGATAGCTATGAAAATAATGTACTAATACTATAAATATAATAATAATAATAGTTACATTTATCTAGCGCTTAATACGGTTCGAGAACATCTCCCCGGAGGACAACTCCCCCGGAGGACAACTCCCCCCGGGAACAAATCCCGGAGGACAGCTCCCCCGGAAGACAACTCCCCCGGGGACAAATCCCGGAGGACAGCTCCCCCGGAGGACAACTTCCCCGGAGGACAACTCCCCCGCAGGACAATTCCCTTTGAAAGACAGCTCCCCCGGAGGACAATTCCCCCGCAGGACATCTCCCCCGGAGGCTTTTTTTTTTTTACACCACTAATCTGCCATTTATTCAAAATATCCCAACGAAACTGCTCGCGAGCGAGTCTAATCTACTTCAAATTATTTCGCGCGAGAGCTCCTCAGCATACATGTACGTACTTATAGGTTCTAGCTACACCATATGAGCTACACACACAGAGAAAATAGTAAACAAGATACACATCATATCACACGTATTGATAAATTGCTGTATTACAAGTGTGATTTATATGGAGGAATATTATTAGAGGGAAGTAACAAGAAATGAACTTTATAAATATGTTATTTATTCCTTCTTTTTGTTCATCATTTATCTACCTGCAGACATATGTAAAGCATTTATGTTGGTGCATGTTTGTGTTATTCTAGAGATTGCGATGGATATGAAATTAATTGTAAAGGTAGTGGGAGCAGGATTTTGAATAAGTCAGAAATTAGATATAGTTTTCATACTTTTGAGTATTTTTACCACGTTTCGGGAGTTTTTCAAGTCATCTCGCCACTATTACAGCGCCGATATTTTGAAAACAAGCACTTGGACCCCCATTTTTTAATGTTCCTACTCTTTTAGTTTTTATTCCTCTACAACTCTGCAAAATGAAATCGACATCGATTTTGAATGTTCGAGAGCATGATTTTGAATCAAGTGTATAATATAGGTTGGATTCTCAGACTTGTTTGACGTTTTCAGCTCGTTTTTGTGGTTTTCAAGCCAATTTGCAACTATTCGGGCTCCGTTAGCACATGGACCACCTTTTTCGAATGTTTCTACCCATTGAGTATGTATTCCTCTACAACTTTGCAAATTTTCATGACAATGACATGGATTTTGAATGTTTGGGAGCATAATTTTGAATCAAGTGTAATTTAGAGTGGAAAATCACGCTTTTTGGACGTTTTCAGCGCGTTTTTGTGACTTTTCAAGCCGATTTGCGAGTATTCGGGCGCTGATAGTTCAAAAACGAGCACATGGACCCCCCTTTTTTTATTTTTTTATTTCTACATATTTATGATGAATCCCTCTACAACTTTGCAAAATTTGATTAGACTGTCATGGTTTTAAAAAAAGTGCACCTTAAACTATACTTTTTTATTTTCTTATAGATTCCAAGCCTCTATTATGGTTTTTGCCATTTTACGCACCATTTTTGCCACATGAGTGCGCTTTTTTTTAACCAAAGTAACTCTGTGCAAAATTTGGTAAAAATGACATGGACTTCGCACGGTTTCGGACGCTGCACAGTTGAAACGAAGTCCATGTCATTTTCACCAAATTTTGCACGGAGTTACTTCGGTATCTATGTATGCCGAAAATGCAAAAAATAATATAGGTTCATGTGCTTGATTTTTTGCTACGGGACTTTGAAGTTGCCATATTTAAATGGCATGGAGAGTACGCATATGTTAAGAAATTGGCCTCTGTTACAATCATGATTGCAACAAACAAGTTAAAATCGTCATTACTTTGTCAAAACCGTATCAAACTTTATCAAACCTTCCCGATCTGTTACGGAGTTTCCAAAGATGGGGCATTGTTTAAACTGGCATATTTGTACTTATTTTTGAGCCAGCAGCGCCCTCATGTGGCAAAAATGGTGCGTAAAATGACAAAAACCATATTTTTTTTGGCCATGTAATCTTTAAAAATCTCGCCCGAAAAACCATTATTTTGCGAGACAGATTTTTCATTCTTAATGAAAAAAAAAATAAAAAAAATAATGTGCTCTATTTAGCCGATCCCATGAAATGCAGTAGCCCGCATTACAAAAGGGCATGGTAGAATGTGCTCATTGTTCAGTGACACCTTGAAGGAGAGAAGACAATTCTTTTTTGCCCCCATGATAACACTACATGTAATTGGCATTTGTGTTCTTAAAGTTCAGCAAAACATTCCCACATCATTTACTGGCCTCTGGATAAACATTACTGAGAAATAATCCACAAAATATCGATTTAAAAAAAAAAGAGTCAACTTTTGGACTTGCCGAGTTGTCAAATCTCATCCGTTATTTTCATCTGCCTTCATACAGTGTCATGAAAAGAATTGAATATTTTCAGAGGCGGGTCACATAAGTCAAAAACAAGAAGGATATTCATTGAATGGCCCGTGGTCTATAATATTTTCAGTTTTACACCAATCACACTTTTAATCAATAATTTGCTTGGTCAATAATCCTTTGTCCAAAAACTGATATCTTACTTAAAGAAAGTTTACAACTTTGCAACGTAGGCCTTGATGGGTTGTGGGCTAGATAGAGGGGGCCTCCGCTCCCAGGTATAAACAAAACAGCAAAAAGGACCCAAATATGGCCATCAAGGGGGCGTTCGAACATTGGTTAGTTAACATTAATTTTGGGGGAAGGGGTTTGGAATTTGTCTGAGGTAGTTTTTACACCCTTTCCACCTTTATGAGGAACAGTGTATGGGTCTAAAATATCATGAAAACCCTCTCTGCATTATGTGAATAGAAATTGTCATAACAACTTAATTACAATTTTTATTTTTAGAAAGACCATACGCTCTGAATTAAATTACTAGTAAACCTTCAGCCTTGAGTGTTATTATATCAGAAAAGTGCGGGTGTTATGTTTATTTTGATTAGTAGTAGTAGTTAAGTGAGTGGAGTAGTATAACTATTACTACACGCTAAATTTCAAGGACTTAAAAGTCTCAGTCGGGATTCAAAGAAAATTAAATATAAAAGATTAAATTTAAGTGTTGAAAGATTGCTAAAAGTAGTTCTTTATCCGATTTTTCCAATACATTGATTTAAGGACGTTGCACAGGTGAAACGAAGTCCATGTCATTTTCACCAAATTTTGCGCAGAGTTACTTTGTTATCTATGTATGCCAAAAATGAAAAAATAATATAGGTTCATGTACTTGATTTTTTGCTACGGGACTTTGAAGTTGCCATATTTGGATGGCATGTAAAATACGCATAATTCAAGAAATTGGCCTCTGTTAGACCTTGCAACAAACGAGTTAAAATCGTCATTACTTTTTCAAAACCGTATCAAACTTTATCAAACCTTCCCGATTTGTTACGAAGTTTATACCAAAGATGGGGACATTGTTTAAACTGACACATTTGTACTTATTTTTGAGCCAGCAGCGCCCTCATGTGGGAAATATGGTGCGTAAAATGGCAAAAACCATATCTTAGAGGCTTGGAATCTACAAGAAAATAAAATAAGTATAGTTTAAGGTGCACTTTTTTTTAGAAATCCATGACAGTCTCATCAAAATGTGCAAAGTTGTAGAGGGATTCATCATAAATATATAGAAACTTTAAAAAAGGGGGTCCATGTCCTCGTTTTTAAGCTATCGGAGCCCGAATAGTTGCGAATTGGCTTGAAAACCACAAAAACGCGCCTAAAACGTCAAACAAGTCTGAGAATCCAATCTATATTACACTTGATTCAAAATCATGCGAGTCGACCTGAAAATGCGCTCGCATTTTTAATTGAATACATTAGCTTGATCGTGAAAAAAAGAAGAAAATTAACAGTTCTTAAAATCTACTGTATTTAGGCCTACATCCCCACACGCTTAGCTCAGTCAAGCAGCTGATCGAGGGAAATGTAGATTGAAAAAAAATAATAATAAAAATCCCCCCTATTGGAGAATGCTGGATCCGCCCCTGAAGTACTATGCTCCTTTGTCTAAATAAAAGTATATGAAAAAGGGATAGACCTATAGGCCTACACGCAACATCATTGCATTCACTGCTTTAGGTGCATAATATGAAAGTAATTCACAATGGGTTTAAATTGGTTTCAGAAATGCGGAAAGAATAAACGAAAAACATCAGTGAAGGCTTGAAGAAAATCGACAAAAAGAATAACGAAGTTATGAATATTTAAAATTTTGATTCTAGATCTGTGACTTAACTTGCGAGGTGCTCTCCTATGTGTTATGTAATGTAAATTCAATAAAGTGTCCTTTTCAGAAGAATAATTATTTATCATTTCATCTGTGCGGTCGATATAATCATCAAACATAATTATGTTCATACATGCCTCTATCAAATAGACCCATTCATTTATCAAGAACCATAATTTTTTTTTTTAATCGAATTTGCATACACATCACAGGGGAGATCAAGCTGCTCGCATGCTCGACTTCACATTATCAAAACTTTGAGTATCATAACTTCCAAAGAGAAAGAAATACAATTGAAATATGAAATGATGAACAGGTTAATCGAAGAAATACACACGTCAAACAACATGAATAACTATTATAATCGAGTGGAGAGAGAGAAGGGGATGGGGTACAATGATAGTGAAGAAATACAAGGTAATGAGAAGATAAGATAGAGAAGGCGAAGAGAGAGAGAGAGATAGAGAGAGAGCTAGAGAGAGAGTGTTGCTGACAAAAGACCGATGCGACACAGGCGCGGATCCAGGGGGGGGCCCGACGGCCCGGCCCCCCCCCCCCAAAAAAAAAAAAAAAAAAAAAAAAAGGAGAAAAAGGGAGAAAGAAAGGAAAAGGGAGAGAAAAGAAGAAAAAAAGAAAAAGAAACAAAGAGAAGGAATAAAGCCCGATAGTTGTACAATATTCGCAAAACTTTATTCAATAAGAAGCGCGAAATAGCCTAATTGGGTTTTAAACGATCATAACTATGGCCTATAATGTGGGGGAGGGTCCACGAGGCCGATTTTTCTCATTTTTTTTTTAAAGAAAAAGAAATACATTACTGACGAAAAGAAAAATAAAGAAAAAATATTTAAAATCAAAGTTTCAAATTTCACAAAGAAAAAAAGGCCTCGTGGACCATCGGCCTAGTGGGCCCTCGGACTCGATGGAAAATAGTCGCCTCGTGGGAATACTAGAAAGTGCCCCTTTATTTATTCCATATATCTTTTAAAACCCAACTTTTCGCTGGCGGATACTAAATCGTAATGCACAAATAAATCCAATTTTCAGCTCAAAATTTTCGGCTCGCGCTTCGCGCTTGCACATAGCCTATGAATTTAGTAGGGTATATAATGCACAATTAACCAACAAATTTCGGCTCACGCTTCGCGGATACTAATAGGCTATTATAATACACAATTATCTACAATTCTTATGCTAGAAAGTACCCCTTTATTTATTCTATATATTCTTTAAAAAAAAAAAATTTTCGGCTCGCGCTTTGTGCTCGCAGTTACCAATCTAGTGGGTATATAATATATACACAATTAACTCAAAATTTTACCTCAAAATTTTCAGCTCGCGCTTCGCGCTCATGGATACTAAATAGGTCTATAATACAAATTATCTACGATTTTTAATACTAGAAAGTGCCCTTTATTCCATATATCTTTAAAACCCAAAATTTTCGACTCGCGCTCGCGCTCGCTGACATGTCTATATACTAAATTCATAATGCACAAATAACTCCAATTTTTACCACAAAATTTTCAGCTCGCGCTTCGCGCTCGGGATTCTAATAAGCGTCTATAATACACAATTATCTTAAAAAAAAAATAATAGTAGAAAGTGCCCTTTATTTATTCTATATATCTTTTAAAACAAAAAATTTCGGCTCGCGCTTCGCCGCTCGCAGATACCAATCTAGTAGGTAGTATATTAATGCACCATTATCTCGATTTTTATACTAGGAAAGTGCCCCTTATTCATTCCATATATCTTTTAAAACCCCAAATTTTCGGCTCGCGCTTCGCGCTCGCTGTCATGTCTGATATCAAAATAATGCACAAATAACTCAATTTTACCACAAAATTTCAGCTTCGCGCTCGCGCTCGTGGATTCTAAATAAGGGTCTATAATACACAAATGTATCTTTAAAAAAAAAATAATAGAGAAAGTGCCCCTTATTTATTCCATATATCTTTATATCCCAAAATTTCGGCTCGCGCGCTCGCGCCTCCCCGATACAATAATCATTATGCACAAATAATGTCAAATTTTACAGCTCAAAATGTTCGCGTCCCTTCGCGCTCTGCAGATACCCAATTTAGTAGGATATATAATGAAAAATTAACTTAATTATCTCTAAGAGTTGTTCACTGCATGTTTGCAATATAAATATATATATATTAAAACCACTAAAGTAGGTTATAATATACCGATTTTTTTGTTTTTGTTTTTTCTAGTATATAATTTTTGCTTTTCAGTGAGGAAATTAAATTGTTTAAATCTCGTTTTAAAGTCAGTATAGGCCTAATATCGGGAATGTTAACTCGCGCTCTTCCTCGTTTGCTGCTTCGCTCCAAGATTTTTTTCAAAGTTGGCCCCCCCTCTGAAAACCTGTATCGCGCCTTCGACAGGAGATTCACGCGTCTGCAAGTCCAAAGTCCAGGTGGGTTTCACAAGAGTTAAGTAAACCACTCAAGATTCCAAGATTCGCTGCGTGCGTCGACTAGACCGCTCGCGAGCAGTTTCGTTGCTTATTTTGAATAAATGGCAGAACAGTGGGTAAAAAAAAAAAAACGCCCCCCGGAGACAGGTCCCCCAAGAATGATGCCCCCGTGAGAAGAACACTCCCCCCCCCCAGGACAACTCCCACGGAGACAGCTTCCCCAGGACAACTCCCCTGAGGACAGACGTCCCGCAGACATCTACCCCGGAGACACTCCCCGTGAGGAGCACTCCCACTAACTGCGAAAATTCTGGGCGATCTTGAAAAGTGAACCTTTTTGGAAAAAATAAAGTTTGTCCTTTTGTTTTTAAGCTGCACATTCATATAGAGCATTGTCTGAAGTTTCATGAAATTTTTTTTATCTAATTTTACGCAAATTTTCATGCTCATTTGCATAAATTAACATGAAAAAATTTAAATAAAAAAATGGTACGTAAAATATCATTTGTTTGACCCTTAGTTGATGTATATGCTGGTCTCCTTACTTTGATTATTGTCATTATACCCTTTTTAACTTCTTCCTTTTAAATTTAAATGAAAAATAAGGTGTTGAATTGATTGTTTTAAGATAATTAACTAAAGAAATTAATGCCATCAATGTCACACACTGACCCAAACAAGAAAAGTTAACGCCCCCCGAAAACCCATGGTTCTATTATTATTACAATTTTTTCTCCAAAGCTAGATTAATGGCCTTGCATCTCACCAATTGAAGCCATGAAGCGTTTAATTTAGTTATTAATTAACTTTGAAATTGGTCACAACGTGACCACCGGTCACGTGTGGACCAACTATGGTCATGCTTAAAAAAGGGACCAGGCTATTCGCCATTCTTTGAAAAGTGAACCATTTGGGGACAAATAAATTTTGCTTTTTGATTTTAAGCTGCATATCAAAAGAGCATGTCTGAAGTTTCTGAACTGATGTTTTTCGGATTTTTGCAATTGTTCATGCTCATTTGCATAAATTAACATAAATAATAATTAAATGGAAAAACGGTAAATAAAATATCATTTTTTTTAAACCCCTGCGACTGGAATGATATGCTGACTTCCTTACTTGGATTACTGTCATATATTATTACTTTACCTCTATCCTTTTAATCTAACCCCAAAAATAATGTTGTTAAATTGATTATATTAAGATAATCAACCCTGGAAATTAATTACCCTCAAAATGTCACACAAAGTAACCAGAAAACACAAAAAGTTTAGCCCCGTCTTAACCATGGCTCGTGTATTATTACAATTATTTCTTCAAAGCTAGATTTAATTACTTGCATCTCACTAAATATGAATCCATGACAAGTTTTAATTTGATTATTAATTAGCAAACCCAATTGGTCACACACGTGACCCGCTGGGTGGGGCGGTCATAAATTCTGATTATTTTCACTCTCATTTGCTGAAATTAATTTATTTTAGCATTATTATGCTCCAAAATGGTTCTGCAATAATTTTTGCGAAAAAACAACAACAAAAACAACAAAAAGAAAAAACAAACAAACAAAGTCGAAAAAAAAAAACAAGGAAATACATAAGAAATTCATAAAACAATGAAATACACAAGGAATTTAGTGCGATATCAAATTTTTTTCCAAGTACAATGGTTAGGAATCCTATAAAGATTATGCAAACACAATATTAGCATTCCAGAAGCTGTAGTTGTCAATTGGAACAAAAATTATGATTTCATGCAATGCGTAAATTAGCATAATTAATTTATATGAAATAAATTATTATTATTATGGGAAAATTAACAGTGCTTTTTTGCGGTAGTTACATCACACACTACCATCGTGCAAATTTTCGGCGCGCTCGCGCGATCAACAGCCAAGATCTTATAGGGGGCATCATGCCCCC
>CALNVZ010000174.1:20644668-20660306 GCA_940671915.1 Paracentrotus lividus
ATTAATTTCCATGTGTATATGGGATATTATTTGTTAGTTATCTTCCTTGTTAGAGCCCAATTTTATTTTCTAATGTTTATTTAGTCTATTTACACCTTATTTTTGTAATTGAGCTATTCTAACTTATAGTGTTGTATTATGATTTTATTCATGATCCAAATTGAATACTTCTGCGAGAGAGGTGTCTTTTACAGGTTGGATCTGTAGTGCCTATTGCATTCCTTACTCCGGTTTTATGTTTTTTGGTAGGATTTCTTTTTGTCAATCATGTATATTGATAGTATACCCCTGTTCGGGTTGGTGTACTATTACGGAAATCTTAAGTGCTTCATAGGTATGCCTCTCCTAATTTATCTGGCTGTCCTTTTCTGATTTAGAGTTGTGTAGTATTTGTTTTGTTTAGGGCTCGTGACGTTTCTTGCCTTTTTCTTGTTTGTGGTTGTCGGCATGCGTATGGATGAATTAGTGGTCTCGGTTCTTTTGTAGTGTTAGATAGGAAATAATAAAATAGTTTTTGTGGCACTATAACCCTTTCTGGTAATCGGGTTGTTTGTGTTGATTTTCTTAAAGTGTCTTTTAATTGTTTTATTAATTCTGAATCTGCGTTACCCGTCGGGACTCCTAGAAAATGTCTGTACCATATTATAGAGTAACGACAATGATGATGCAAGCAGTGGGATATGGCTCAGAAAGAAAATAGAGAACCAGAACTCCATATAGACGGATAGGGGCAAAACAGGCGTACAAGCCGTTAGATGCATAGCTGGATGGAGCAGCCTACCAAAACATAGCCATAAATTGCAAGCATAGGGCACGTATAACATGTGATCTCAGCGATCCATCAACAGTGAGTAAAACAAGGAAGTAATGCACCACGTGAATGATGGCATAGAGATAAGAATAAGTGCACAGAGACACCCGGACGACGGGAGCTGCGTACCAGCCGGTTATTGGACTAGGCAATGAAATAGTGCAAGTCGTGAGGGACAATGCTCGGGCGGAGGGAAGGAGACGGGGAGCCCACCAACAAACAAGCCAAAGAATAGTGGCAGCAATGCAAGGGGAAGATCGCGAATAAAGCCCAAAGTTGGGGAAAACATGCAGGGATACAAAAGAACAACCCGGTAATAGGCGTCCAAGCCCAGACCAGGGCACAAGTGAGCATGCAAACAAATCAAGTGTCGGTCAGCCGCTCCTTCATACCTTATAAGTGTGATAGACGGTAGAGACGGACATGTCATAACAGAACACAACCAAACTGGAGGAAATGCGAGCACAAATGCTACACGTGTTCGGTGTTAAGGACCGATAAAGAGGCCTTAGGAGATAGATGGCTTGATGGGCAGCGTGCGACGGCGCGGCCAACAGCTTGGAGAAAAGCGGGTGACAGGACGTCATGTCGGTTATATGAGCAAGATGACGGGAGAAGATAAACACAACTGGCGAAAAAAAGTGGTCGTCAACCAGAGTCGGGTGTAAGGGTTTACGAAAAGAGGGAGGATCCCATATAAAATACGATCTCGACGCCGAAGGTACAAGAACTCGAACTGAGAAAGCTGGAGCTCTGAGATGCAATGAGCCCCATAATAGTACCCTCCGCAAAGCAAAGTGAGCTCGACAAGGAAACGAAACATCTGTCCAGATGATGAGGAATTACTTAAGCATAACGGCTAGTGCGTCCGCCGGCTAACGAAAGAGTAAAATTCACCACGGAAAACCCGAATAAACACGGAAAAAGGAAGGGAGGCCGTAGCAATATGCCACAGAACATAAGAAATCGCCGGACTCACTTCGCACCACCAGGTCGTGCGCAGTCACGTAGCTACGAGCGGAGGCTAGTAGAGCAGCAGAGAGTGAGAGCTAAAGAGAAACAACAGTAACGTGTCCTTACAAATTAATAGCCACTACTCACAGACTTATTCACAATGAATAAAAGCAGCTGCTCGCAGCATCGTCACAAACTACTGCGAAATAGCGAGCTCACGCACTAGAAAAGAGAATGACTATCGGATAACAAGTTGGAGTCAAACGATCTGAGGTAAGCAAGAGGTGTCCGCTGGCCTGCTAGATGTGAAATTTCGTGGCCGCAAGTCCCCCCCCTCCCCAGTAGAACATATTTTTCCAATGAAAACCACTAGATCCCTGCGTCGCAGACTAGCACCCGTGGCATCTAAGAGAGCGTCCGACAGGAATGGCGGCGGTGGGCGGGGGGAAACTGACACGCGTGATGTGCTGCACAAAAATAATGCTAGCTGAATTGTGGGGGAGATAAAAAAGTAGAGAATCAGTCAAGATACCATAAAGTTAAGCAAGCAGAGACGGCAAGTGGAACAGGTAAGTACCAGCCGACTAGTGGGAAATCATGGGGCATGTACAAGAGACTTAAATAAGCATGAAAATGGTGCTATGTCAGATCAGGCATGAACTACACCCCCTGAAATGCAGGGGAAGGCCGGAAGGAAAACGTAACAAGGGAAACGATAACAATCACGTGGCATATGCGCTGGATAGGCTCCTTTCAGCTCCACTGACTACATCGAGTGATACATGCCGTCGCAGCTGATAAAGCGGACATGTCTCGGAGGTGCCCCACCGCCGGACCCGAGCTATTCGAGCGGAGCTCCGAAAACATCCAAACAAGGAAAAGAGAAAACAAATCAACCACCCATAACAATCTTCGTGAACAGGGGTGGGGATAAGGTTGGTAACTGAGGTTGGATGTTAATTCGCTAGAGAGACTGATACTGACGTGATTCATCGCAGATTGCTTCATAGGACAATCTAAGACTGAAGACGTTATTGCCTCGTTCACACGATCTAACGATAGATAAATCTGTCAGTGGGCGAGAGAAAGCCAGGAAGATTAGCTGGACGGAGAATCCCGCCAGAGCAATAAAGTGATAAATCAATATTTGTACGGCCCAGGAGGCCCGACACTGAAAGCTGAACCGAGGACCCATTAGCCACGAAGAACGTAGTTTGGCGGCTGGCGCAAGAGCGAAACAGGCGCGATGGCATACCGATCCCCTCAATCGTGGTACACACAAAGAATGGTTGCAATAGGTCAAACGCATAGATAGCGAAAACGGGAAGGACGTGGTCCTTCCATGTTAGGAAGGTAGGCTCTGCGACCGAAGTTGACGCAAGGCAGTGTGTCCACGACGCCCTACGAGGGAAGTGGGTACCGCGCAATGTCACCTCCTGCTCCCCAAACTAAAGCGGTTGAAAACAAAGCAAGTAAGAGAGATGAATAGTACGACAGCCCTAGCTCTAGCCCAAACAACCAGGCGTAATGAGAAGACATATACCTCTTCGATATTACAATACGTGCACCAGCCCATCTGCTCAGGCCAAAAGACCAGCGAAAAATCAGAAGCAAAGCAGCAGCCTACCAATTGAAAAGCAATGGCCGGACAGAAGTACCAGGGCAGCTGGACAGCGTAAACAAAATGATATTGCAGAGGGACTACGCGGACTCAAAAAGCAAAGCTCTACTCGCTAGTGGGGTGACAAATCAGTAAGAGGAGGACCATAAAGCGATTACAGAAATCACGAAACTCAATAAAAGCACCAATCAACATCATATAATCTTCCGTCAAAATTCAAAATGCTGCAAGCTCGATGGGTGTATCAATCGGCGAGCAAACAATGAAGGGCAGGGGCAGAACCTAGTAAAAGTAGGAAACACTGAGAAAACACGACACGGACGGCTGACAGCTGCAGCAAAGCGAAGAATTAGAGGAGCAGACAAAAAGACAGATGCACACCGTACAGTGAGTTGCCCAGGCCGAACCAGAGCGAGCGCCAGGCCCATTTTATCAGCGTCAACTCTGAAATCGGATGGAAAAGGAATAAGGGCGCGTATCAGGGCAAATACCGCGTCATCAAGAATCAGAAACGGATGCTGTGCATCGTAGGCGCATGACTGCTACTGCTACCTGCCCAGAGGATAGAGTCAGTATATTCTGCAAGTTGGTCATCAGGATCGGTCCAAAGAAAAACCGTAGAAACGAAAACTCAAAACAGAACAAACGGAAAAAAAAAACAGATCCAAATACAATCACATGGAATTGGAAACACACTCAGGTGCGTGATCTGGATGCGGAAATGTATCGTATGGAAAATAATCAGTCGCAAAAGAAATGTCGGAGCCTCGTGCCACAATCTCAATGGGAACGCGGTCGGGATGAGGGTGACGGCAAAACACAAGTCGCGCTGAACTGTTGACACAAGGGGAGAGGGACCCCCAATAGAGCCCTGCGGTGCAAAACCGCGAACGCGTGATACCCTCTCATGACAACATAGTGCCACCCCAGTATACGGAACATTGACTAAAATGCTAACAGATCACTCATAGCTTACCACTGGCCATCTGACTACCGAGGGTGGACTGGCTCCGACTCGTGGTAGTGAGTGTAACCAGGCAGCGACTCGAAGAGTTATGCCTGTAGAGACACTCACAGTAACGAACAGTCCGTAAAGTGACAAAGAGGATGGGCGAGCGAAAAACCCGAGTTAAAGGACGTCACCCGACGATGAGAGTGCATAAAGATTGGACGCGGGAACAACGCAAGTCTCCACAGATCCAACTCATGGCCACGATACGCAGGGCCATATATAACCTAACGCGGCAAGAACCCCGAAACGAGTTGCCGAAGTCAGGAGACACCAAGAGCGGCAAGATGTATAAGATTGACCCCGCCTGGCCGGGCGAAAACGGATTAATTAATCACTGTGAGAAGCGTGAGAGGCCGAATCACGGTTTAGACACAGGCGTAACGCATCCCTCCACGATCGAGGCCTCTACGGAAAACAAGCACGGGATTTACACAAAGGAGAGGTAATGCCATCACCAAACGGACGTGGACAGCTCGAACAGCTCACGGCATAACAGCACTCAGCCGAGGGCGTGAGCAAGACTAAAATGTGTGATGGACGGACCCCCGTTGATCTTGGCTGAGATTCAGTGACTTTAATGCCGACAATACTCGATCTCTTGTAGAACTAGATCATGTGCGGCGACCACACATACGAGTCCGCGGAGCTAAGCGAGGCTCCAAGACCAACCAAAAATATCGCTCACAACCTCCCCATTCTCCGCAGTATAGCCACTAGCCGACTCCTTAAACGTCGAAAACGTGGCACTGATGCCCATGTTTCCGGTAAATACTACCTCACAAGTAGCCGCCGAATCTAACGAATAAAACCATCATCCGAATCCAAATGATGCAACATGCGTTCCTCGGAATCACAAAGTTGTCTCTCTAGCGATTACAAATATCCCAACCGGAGAATAACTTATACATATATACACACTCATCCATTCATCTACCATAAGTTACTAGAGGGCGCGTCTGAAAAGATGTACCACTCTCTATAACCTAACAAAAGAGTGAATTGAGCATTAACATTGTCCAGATTAATGTGCGCTAGCTATAAACATAGTGCCAATGAAGATATCTCTGAAAAACATACATAAGAAAAAAAACTCACAAAGAACCTCATAAAAACTCATGTAAGGAGAGTATCTCAAACTCTCAAATAACTCCTATTCAAAAGTTACTATTCGAAAAGTCAAATGAACAAATGACGATACTGAACAAGCCCCAAAAACGTCTTCGTAACTCATATTTAATACTCATTCTCAATAATGTGGTCATCTGAGCATTGCTTTAACTGAGCGTTGAAACTAGTCCAAGAATTATTATAACAACATTAGACTACAAAGGATAGTCGCAGCACACGACAAATACCAAAAAGGTTGTAATATTCAAGTCAATAGTAAGGTGGAAATATGTAATGCTCTAGTTACTGTACGAGTGAGAAGAAAGAAGCTCAAATATTACATAGTGATCTAACGATGACGCACTACAGCCAGAAGTCAATAGGCGCAAGGATGGAATAGAAAACTTAAGCGCTCGAAACTCAAAGCTGCGCCTAAGGCTCAAGAAGTGATCTCTAATTGAGAACGAAAGGTGCGGCATCAAAGTGATATGAAGAGCAACACCGACAGCAAGATGATGATGTATGACTGATAGCTTCCTCCTGCAGGTACAGTCCAGATCGATGCATATGCGAGAATCTCACCAGAAGTGAAAAGATAATTACTGTGGCTCCAATAGCTAATAAATGCCCTATTTTTGCATGTAGTGGCATGCTTGAATGCGGAGTAATACCCACTCAAAGCCCGCCAACTGGATGTGAAGACGTACCATATGGTCTGTCAGACTGCATAAATACCAACTCACACTCAGTAAAACAACAGTGGATGTTCCTTCGATTTCTCATTTCAGGTCAGACTTGAAAACTTATCAGAGACGTGAATAAGGAAGCGATACGGAGCCAGGAGCCGAAAAGCTGGACTGGAGATATACACATAGCTGGCGAAAGAAGCTAAAGAGAACAGTAGCACCCAAGTTATGTGTGGACCCAATTCCAACGAGCTGAGCATGGTCTCGAACACTTCCATTGCGCAACCGCAAAAATATAATCAGTGTATCCAGGTATATACATGAGAAGACTCAACGTTTTGCACAGACATTCATTGAAAGTGAAGATGATCTCTAATAAATGTTTAAAAACATCTGAGAATCCGAAAGGTACCGACGGATTATGCATGTGATCAAAAGTTGATCCCGCAGAGGCCGAGGAGCTATATCTAGAGCCGTTCAGTAACTATAAAATCACAAGTAACTATATATTGCGATTTTCGACCATTGCAAACATACACTGAGAGCCACCATAGACTGCATGATTGTCTAGTTCCTCAAAATAGTCACCAATGCTCCACATCATGAATTGGATAACATATAAACTTTAACGCGCGATACATCCATAAGAAATCCGAGTATATCAATAAGATTTCTCAAAATGTATCAACAGCTGGCGTGTACACAACAATATAAGCAATACTACTAGAAATAGGAGTTGAAGCGTATGTTTAGTGATAGCATCCACTTCGTATATGTGGATATCTATTAAACGCAACTCCGGTAGTAACGATGCACAGACTGAGTGTGCAACTGCAGCAGCTGGCCAAAGTGATTGACTTACTGCAAAGGATGCATATCATCAAAATAAGCATATTTTCGCTAAAATCTAACGGTAACGGAATATAGACGCTTTGTTGTGGATGCCGTGGAGGGCTGTCGATGCTAGTCAACTCTCAGACCATACGAGATCATCACCGCATATCCATCTATAAAACGCCTGGGTATTTGCGTGAGGTTTATGATCGCATAACGATAGAGATATCTCCAGTCAGATACGAAAGGTAGAAACACAATTTGATTCAGTACGCAGACCGATGGATCACTGTGATGTAGACGAATAGACCATGACTACTCAATATAATGAACAGCACCCGTGAAATACTTAAGATATACTGACAAGGCCATCAATGCAATGATGCGCAGTTTACGTGATGTATAACGAGAATGATCATATCCAATCGCAAAGATAACCAGAGCCACCTCAGCAACTCCGCAAGTAGATAATGCTGGACGAGAGCCCGAGCAATGAGCACACGGCGTGACAGGCCGAGATGTAAGCCGGTTATCATCCTATTATGCGATTGCAAACCATGCGAACACGAGATGCCATACAATGAAAATGTAGTGCATGACGAGTCAGGGCTCCGTAAGTTCCGCTTGTCATCACGATATGATCATAATCTTTAACAGCCAAATTCTGCACAGTGCACGTCCCCTCGCAGTTTACTGAGTCACGCCATGCTAGTGCGTCACATAATTGACGTACGGCAACTGACTATCAATCTGCGGTGATTCGCTGCGCGATACATGCTATTATGTTGCTTACTCTAAGAAAAGCTTCTCTACACATCGTACGAGTTCAGACAAGCGCCTCACCTAACTTTGATAGAGAAAATAGAAGATTATACGCTCACTACATGATCTCACATGATATCTGCGAAGAACGATCATGTAGTGCGTCCAATACTTGCGATCCACTATGACGATCTCATTACCTGAAACAGCATGATACGGTGCATCCGATCTCATGATGATAACATCATCACTCAGAGAGTATACCAACACAATTCAATCTCTAATGATCAAATATAATATGATCGAAATCCAATAAGCTCTGCCGAATATAAGAAAACTTAAGACATAACGTTGAGAAATAATCACAGGTACATCAACAATCATCCTGCGCACAAAGAAGTACGACTACAATAGCCAATAACAATACATACAGACTTTTCACAACGCACCTCTATAACGTGTCTCCGATCGGGCTACGTGTTCGAGCTGGCGCAACACCGGTCGCCGCTCGCGCCGCCGCCGGGGGGTGCGTACAAGAGAGCCAGAGGGACAGACCATCAGCTCACCCCCGCCATCCCCCCCCCCCCAAGTCGCAAAATGAGAGCGAACGGAGGGAGGGAGTGGAAAATCCGCACGAGAGTGGCCAGTGAACGCGCACCAAAATACGCAGCGCGGAAGGCCGTAATGAGAAAGGAGAAGGAGAGAGGGAGACCGCGAAGGAAAGGCGCCATAACATCAAGTCCCGCAACGTGGAGGGAGGTGCGCGAGAAACCAATGACGAAAGCCGCCGGATAACAGTAGGCAATAAGCGTAAGACCAATGGGGGGAATCTGTTCAGTAAAATGCGAGCCATGGATGAATTACGCGCCACCCCTCAACCAAGAATCGAGCACGAAATAACAGGGCGGCGCCGTCAAATCAAGCTCGCAGGAATAAAGTAGCAGGAGCACAGTATAACCGACGCCTACAGAAGTCAAAAACCAGGCGCGAGGGCACAGACCTGTGACAAAACAAAATGACGGCCCCGTCGAATGTAGCAGGGCCAGCCTAGACAAGGACAACCGGACCTGAAGTAACCCTAATGAAGCCACGGTGGATCAGGGCAAGGCGTCGGAGAGCGAACATACCGGCAACAGAGAAACCAGACATGGAAATGAAAGAAGGACAAGCGCATTAGGACCTGGCGTCAAAACGATGGGCGCAACCCGGCCCACAGCAAGCGACTCCCACACGGCACAGAGGACAAACCGCCCGCGCAATACTAAGCCAAGAGGAGGGCAGTGCATCGGAAGCAACTGTAGCAGTAAACATAAAACATGAATATCATACTCGGTGTCAGTCCGAATAACACCAACGAAAGTGAACATAAACGCGATGACAACAGGGACCAAGATCAGTAATCAACGAAGCGACGAAAGAAAGCGAGTAAAGCAGAGAAACAAAGAACTGGAATGCATGGCGCACCATGCAGGTGGAAGAGGCAGAGGTAAGTAGCAGTGACCGCATAACACCCAACCGGGAACTCAAAACCGTGACGAGGAACACCCACCCAGTAGAACACGGAGCAGCAATAACAGTGGCTGGCAATAAGCAGCAATCAAATAGACAGGAGACAAACCCGTTAGACAGTAGCGTGAAAAGAAACGAACAAAGACCAGGAAATCGAAGGCAGCATGGAAGCGAGGGCAAAACGGAAGAGAAAAGCACAGGGAGACGGAACACTGCCCAGACAAAATATGACAAAGAGCACGGCCAAAACAGTATGGCGCAGCGAAGCGAGCCCGGTGCATAACGTACCGTCGAGCACCCCACGGCTGAAGAAACGCATGCACGGCTTACCAGAGTGGTGACAAAAGAAGCACGGGAGAGATACAAGAAGACGCATACACCGAAGCGGCAAGCCCCCAAAGAGACGAAGGTGAAAGGACAAAGGCGAAAGCCGCGTGAGGGGACTCACAGTGGACGTGAGCAACCACAGACAAGCCTGCACAGAGCTCGCACATAAAAGCCCAAGAAATAAAACCGGCCGAGGGAACGTCCTGGCAGCCCCGAAAGGTGAAGACGGACCACCGAAAGAAGGAAGAAGCCACCGCAGAACACGGAGAATCCCAAAGCAAAAGCACGCAGAGGAGCGATGGAAGAAAAGCAGCAACGAGAGTCGCGGCCGCGCAGAAGAGCCAGACCTCAGCGCGAGAAGAGAGAAGTAGTGAGAGAGCTAGAAAAGAGTGTGAGAGGAACCAAGCGCGCAATACGAGTACATCAGAGATCACAACAAGTGTAAAAAGCGTGGTAAGAGAAGTGAAGTTAGTGCTAAGAGAAGAAAGCAACGACGCGATGAGAGAAAGTATAGCGCCGAAAGCGGGCCAAGGGGGGGGGAGAAGGAGCCCCTGAGGCCGTCGGTAGAGCAGGGCCAGAATAATGGACGAGGAAAAAAAAACGAGATAAGGAAGCGGAGAGGGACGGGATAGGGGAAGCGAGGGCGGCGGAAGTCGCAAAATGTAAACAACGACGGTGAAAACCATGAATACCAATAAGAAAGCGGTGACAAAAAGAGCATGCAGCCAACTGAAAGTGCGAAAGAAAGGTCAAGCGTGCGCAGGAAGGTGAAAAACGCGTAGGGGTAACCGCTAGTCGGCGCGCAGTGGGAGTTGGGGTGCGGTGACGGAGAGGCTGAGATAAAGCGGAGCACTGTGTGCAGGAGACAGTGTGAGGACCAAGAGGCGAAAATAAGAAATATGATGAGCAGCTGAGACGGAGGCCAGAGAGTGAAAGCCTCAGCAAGGCTCCGCGCAGCGGGAATGGCGGAAAAGTGCAAGCTCAGCAAGGAGCCCCAGCAGTAACTGCCGCCACGCCACACGCTAACAGCATAAACGAGAGCGCAGAACAAGCGGGCCCGCCAAGCACAACAAAGCAGACCAGCAGACGGCGACCAAGCAAAAAGCAAACACACAGGCCAAACGCCCAACGCCCAGATTCACTACACGCGCCAACCAGAAAACAGAACAGCGCACATGACAAACCTGAGGACAGCAGCAAAACACGCGCAACTGCCGGCTGCACAACAGCTACGCATACATCACGCCTGAAACAAAGCAACCGGCAAGCGGCGGCCGCACCACCACCAAGAGGCACCAGCGGTAAAGACAGCAAATGCACCGTGTCGTACAAGAAACCCCACACAGACTACACAACAAACAAACTCAGAAACAACCACCATCGCTTCACGCTCAACGCAAACAAGACGCCACCACAAAAGCCCGAAACAACAACCACTAAACCAAAACTGTCAAATCAAAACACCGCCGGAAGCAATAAGAAAGACACCCGGCACACCCCGACGCCACCCCACAAAAGCCAAACCCCAAACAGCAGGAAACAAGAGCCCCAAACAGAAACACAACCTCATAATCACCAAACAAAACAAAAATCACACATTCACTCAATAAACCCTCAAACAACAACCAGACCCCGCCCAGACAGCACAACCATAAACACACACAGCCATAAGATCCCACAGAAAATACAAACCCCCCAACGGAAGAACAAACAAGCAGATACAAACATTGCAAACCCCCTACGGCTGTATCCAAACAACCGCAATCGAACGGAGACACAAAAAACCCCACCATAAGCAGACTAGAAAAACCAAACCCAAACACCCGAAACCAATAAAGGGAAAAAACCCCCACTCCACCTCCACCAAACGCAAGCTCATCCGAGAACTCTACAGAACACCTAAAACCCAAAACAGCCTAACACACATAACACCCACCCAACTCAACAGCCCACACAAAAAACCAAAAGATAACACAACCGCACTCCAACAAACCAACAATATAAAGAGGAAGACAAGCAAAACATAAAGCAAAACAGAACTCACAACAAAGCCACCCACAAAACAAATCCAACTGCAAAAGGACGTTAAATCCCGAACCTCACTCACAACAAACCCGCAAACAAACACCTCACGCACCAAACGAACGACACCCGCGCAGACAGAATCGTCACAAAATGACGACAGACTACCACCAAACCACATATCAAACAAAC
The DNA here is from genome assembly GCA_940671915.1 of Paracentrotus lividus. NCBI lineage: Eukaryota > Metazoa > Echinodermata > Echinoidea > Camarodonta > Echinidae > Paracentrotus > Paracentrotus lividus. The sequence goes on from CALNVZ010000174.1 coordinate 20,656,506, forward strand.
CAACAACTCAACGACTACAAGCAACCAGCACCCAACATACAAAAATATACACAAAAAGCAAACCCAAACAATAAAAAAGATAAAGAAAATTCGAACAAAGACAACGGCAACTCAACACAACTACACAAAACCAAACAAACCCAAGCAAAAACAAAACCGGCAGGAAACCACCCCAAAATTAACAAGCCAAAGACAGAAAAACAAAAAACAAAACCCCACAGAAAGAAAAAATACCAACCAAAACCAACACATACTCAAGAAGATCGAGCTACTAACAATTAAAGCCATAGCGTTAGTCAACAGAATGACAATTGCAACAACGCACAGAGTCAGTCCTCACAGGTATCACTTCTAGCCCGATTCGCTCGACAGCTTAATCTTGGAATAGAAAGACACAGATATTGAGCTTGAAAACCTCCGCTGTACGTAAAATCACAACCGTACAGCCTACTGAAACAGAATACTGCGAACACAAAAGCAACCCTTAACCAATGGCTCAAACCCACCAACACAACAAACACAATCACGCACCTCGCTCGGCACTCGGATATTTTCTACGAAATCCGTGTAGGGTTGAGATTGCACGTCGAACGGTCGTACGCGAGCTTTGTGACCCGCCTCCCGCATTAGTTGTTGTATGTCAGGCCAGGCCTCGTGGCTCAACTTTATCAGCGTTGTCAGCACAACATATTTTATAAACGTATGCATGAATATGTTTTACTGTTTTAGGTAAAACTTGGGTCCTATTTCCAGGAGCTGCCGGGCGGTAGAAAGCAAGATCATAATACAAGAAACCAACTACATCACCAAGGAGGGGGATGTACTGCGTGTGGTATATACTCCCCCGTTCCATAAAAAAAATATCTTGGCACTTATGGATTCATCTATAATATTGATAAAATACTTATCATTCCCGATTGACGTTAGACTCACCATTATTTATACTGTCATACTTATCTCTACAGCCTGCCATTACACAGCACCCCCCAGTATGGCAGTCGTACTTAAACCCATCGGATCCACCCAACTCGGTGCACAAAATCTGTAACTAGAATACTAAGCGCGCAGAGTTACCATTCCACGGTTAGCCAGCTCGCCCGCTTAGATCGCGTCATGACAATATTGAAAGATTCGCGCGAGCGTGTTGTTGCAACACACCTCGTGGCGATAATGATGGCGCGAACTAATGTTGAGGAACATAAAAAAAAAAGAAATAAAAAAAAGAAAAAAAGAACGGGTATAAAAGGCTATCGATGGTAAATGCAGATAAATGGTCATAACATCTCATCAAGAGATGAAGCAGAGTAAAAAAAAAAAAAAAATAAATAAAAAAAGAAAGAAGAAAAAAAAAAAAAGAACACATACTATATTATACCATGTATATATAGCCTCCTATAACAAAGTATAATGGGTGTTGAGTCTGTATAGGGCCTACAGTATTTCTTAATACTGTTAAGAATAACGTCCGTTTATAAAATTTTGATAACAAAAAGAGACATCCACTTACTAAACTCCACTCGGATTTGTGTTGTAAGGAACCACAAGACCGGCATTACTTGGGTTGTCGCAACCTAACCAATACAGCACGGGTGAGAGGAAGACGAGTACTGTATATATTGTAAGGATCATCTTGGCACATCCCTTGCTGTCAAGTTTGAATCTACGGACCAAACAACTAGCGATGAGGTTGCCAAAGATTGGACCCGGGAGCATCATCATACCTAGGCGTTCAAAAACACGATGTTGGGAATATATTGCACTCTATAAGTTTAAGTAATTATCATCGTGTAGTAGTACTAAAAAGACATGAGGAAAGGGATGGGCAGTTTACAGAGGGGCACATTATCAAGACAGGGTCACCTACAAAGGATGACGAAAAGTTATAAGAATACGGGCCTATAATACGATAATATTCCCTCCTATTGTTACTAATCTCTTTTCAAAAGCACCTTTTACGAAGTAACTCTATCATTTCTAAAACGTAAAGGCCAGACACTAATGCAAATAGACAAGGACACGAAGTGAAAAATGCACTTTAACTCAGCCAAATACTGAATGCATTTTGAGTCCATTTATTGGTAACATATGAATTCCGATCATACGTGTATTCTTTCATAATAAACTTGGACTTTGACACCAATATGTGTAAATGTGATTCAAATGTTCAAATTCTTTGTTTGCGAATCATAATATGTACATGTAGTTCCGTATACAGTGCGTTTCAAATAAAAGGTAATCCATTTTTGGAGGGGCTGTATTCCCAGCTCATCCATTTTGAATATTTATTACTGTCATATAATTAAAGACGAACTCCTAACCTTTACAATGATACCTTTATTGAATCATAAATGTGATGCATAACCAAATAAATTGCAAAAATAGGTGTACGGTACAAAATCCATTTTTGCCAAGTTTTTGTCGAAGGATGAAAAACAGAGTGGATGCTTTCAAAGGAGTCACACATCGTTGCCCGCAATCCTATTCAATGCTCTGGAACAGCAGGAACAGCATTCACTCAGTCTTTTTCATTTTTTAAAAAACTTTTTAATTTGCAATTTACTCAATTATGCTTTACATTTATGATTCAAGATAAATATCATTGGAAAGGTGGAGATTTCCTCTTTAATTGTAAGTTACCTATACACAGCAAAAACAAATGAGCATGGAACATGGGCTCTCCAAAAATGTATTACCTTTTATTTGAAACACACTGTAGTGCAAATATGACATTACTGTGTAATTATTAACTTGTATATATTAGTTTAAAATCAGAAGAATCCAACCGATCAAGTTAAAGAATATAAAATAATAATAAAATATATAATATACATAGGGCCTATGTATATTAAGTCTACATTAAATAAACACACTTGTAGCAAATGTACACATTACATGCATTATAAATGCTTTTTAAACTTTTGAACTGAAATTATAGTCTCATACCAAAAAGCATTGATGACTTGGCCGGTGGAAGCCGGAACTGTGTATACATGAACTTTGGGCCAAAGATAAACCACCCAACGTGCCCAGATATCTCAGAACATATCGCAAGGAACACTGACATCGCTGTTACATTTGTGATGATGCGTTTCAGAGTTTGGAAGAAGTCTAGGAAGAAAGATGAAATCGAAAATCAAATGGGTAGTTTGAATAATTACAATTTGGGTTAAATACAATCAATGCTCTTGATACCTATAATGGCGGATTTAGTTTCGATCCCCGGTTTGGGGTGATGAAAATGAATGAATGGATTGTTTAGCTTTAAAAATACTCTTCCATCTCATGCTGTTATCACAATTGTAAACCTGTTGGTCAAACGGAAATCGCCAGAGATTTTGAAGGTAATCGGTCGTTTAATTGCTGAAATATGATGACCGAATTATGATCATAGTCATACGCGTACCTGGGTACGCTTTAGATAACACTGCAGTCTATGGAGGCAAAATAATCACCTTCTCGCTAATTGTAAAGCATGCAATGATCCGTAGGAAATAATTTTTAGGGTTCCCTCTTGACACATTATTGAATGTACTGACATCAAATAGGGCCCCACAGCACGGAATTGTGCAAACCTCCATCCCTCTAACTTTCAAATATCATGAAGTTAATAAGTTGGTTTATAAACTATTTGTTACCAACTTAAATCAAAATAATTAAAACGAGAGTGAACTGAGCAACTTAAAGGCACTCCTACTGACTGTGTGTTATAAATAGCTAGTCTTAAGTATACCTTTTGAGATAACTATTAACAAAACGTTGTATAAATTAACCTACAATTTAATTTGTACTGGAAAATTAATA
>CALNVZ010000174.1:20660751-20676235 GCA_940671915.1 Paracentrotus lividus
TCGTACTGGCTTTAAAGAATTAACATAAAATTTAATCAGTCACGTAGGCCTAGAGTACATTCTGAGCTGCAAGGAGAACGGTTTATTGGCCTAAAACTGCTCTATTGACAATGGGCATCCAATTTTTTTTTACCTGTACCAATGAATGACTACTCCTTCTTTGGTTCGGGTTTCTTCTTCGTCAGATATATCATTTGCTGATTCCTGCATCATCCTCCTGTTCGGCCTCCATTGCTTTCTCCTACGACGCTTTGTTTCATTAATGCCGCATCATCAACGTGTCTATTTTCGACCCGTTTCATACGGCATTTGCTCTGTGGTACGAACGAAGAATAAGGAACGTCGACGAGGTGAGCAGTCTCCATGTGAGATAACCCAGCCACCATGCACCTGAGTGTATAGTACGTGTCCCTTGGATCTAACTATATGCTGGTAGTGAGGCACGGAGTAGTCGTAGAAAAGGCTGGTACGAGCCAGACAGGCCGTAGCCAACATGTAACCTCCAACGCTAGATTTTCCACAGAAATGCATAACAAGTGCCCTCGAAAACATGTGATCGTGTATGTTCAACACGGACGGTAAAAGGGTTCAGATTATGGGGGTACAGACAAGCAACCCCTCCCCCCAAAAAAAAACAAAAAAACAAACAACAACAAACAAAACAAATAAATAAAATACATAATAATAATAATAAAATAACAAATAAATAAAATAAAAATAAAATAAATAATGAAAAAAATAAATAAATTAATATAACTAACTCAAATTCTAAGATCAAATAAACATCACCGCCCGATACCAGAAAAGAAATCTCAACAATAAAGTGTCGTTGAGATTCATATGTAAAAACGATGATGACTACTTCAACACCTTTTTTCATTCTCTCGAACTTGAGTGACAAAAATTTATAATACATATATATTTAAATGATAATGTCGACTCGAGAATGTCATATTGATGAAGAGTATACAAAGAGTATAAAGATATAGAGTATGCAGTGGCGTAAATGTCATATTTATGATTGACAGCACCGTAAAACTAAAATAACAACACATTTTTAAACAAAATAAAACCAACAACATCCAGGGAATATCCTTCCTTCAATTAATCCAACATCCCCTTCTCCTCAAGTTATAATGTTTCCTCCTTGCCTCCCCACACTCTTCCATCTCACCCCCCCTCTCTCTCTCTCTTTAATATCCGAGTCACACCAGTGAAACGACCCCAAACCACAACAAACAAAGCAAAATATACATTACCAATTGGCGACCTAGTGTCGGTTCAGAGTCGGTTTCTCTGGTGTTACTAGCTGTTACTATGACCTTGATCGTGTCTTAAGGATATTAGGTAGACGAGAGAGTGCATAACGTCGTTACTTCTTGACAACATTATGCCTTCAATGAGGAGATTTTAAATGCTATACTTATAAATTGTCTGCACAAATGTAACGAATCTCACCAATAATACTGTTGTATTTCGTTGTTTTTCACGTGTGTTTCATCGAGGTATGGTATACAAAGGGGTTGCCACAAGTTCCAAGTCCGCATAAGAGCTGCCACCGAAGCAATATCCAACCCGAATTTGCCAAATCAAGGACCCTGACGTTGACCTCTCTCGTGGCATCACACTGATCGTCTGTTATATCACATACAAAAGAGTTAAATAATGCAATGAAATGAACATAAACAATGGAACACTAAAGTTTCTGGAAGAAAAAAATGACAAAAAAAAAAAAATGTTACTTAATGTTGCCACTTTCTTTATTCAATGCGTGTGTTTCAAATCATGTTAAATTCTCAATACTTCTATATCAAATATACAAGTTAGAATTACAGTTACGACCAGCAGGTTCGCTGGGTCAAATTTTGAAGGGGGGGGGGTGGGGGGTTACACCCCTTGCTAATAACCTCTAGATAATTATACACTATTGAATTTACTTATTACCAATTATGGACCTTGGTACTTGACTATTTCTGTTATAAACGGAAATAAAAGGATCATTTACCGGACATCTTCAACAAGTTTTGTTACCTCAATTCCCCAGTGCAAATAAAAGACGATATCTGGTCGACATGAGATGTCATGCACCTTGTCTTATTTTCTATTGGTTTCTAGAAGAACTGCAAATATGGAATTTTCATAATTATTAATAATTGATTTTTTCGCATTGTAGTTTGCGCAATTTATACTCTGTGGTGATACAGTGAAATCATAAGCATGATAAGTCTTGCAAGACGTAAGCAATCCACATTTGAACTATGGACTCGGAGAAGTAGATAGGTAAACAGGATTTCAGCTCCTCGAGGAATAAATTAATAACACCTGCTTGAAAATGAATTATTCAAGTAAACGTTATCATCCTTGCCCTCAATGGGCTTTGTGTAAAACACGTGGGCATGATTAGTTTTAAACAGGAAACGAAAACTAGAATGGCCTAATATTGTACAGTGTATAATGCTGAACTTTGTTACTAGTACTTGATAGTGATAAATTATCAAGAGCAGAGGGGGGGGGGGGGTGCAAGAAACCAAAATTGTTGATGGTAAGCGCTTTTTTTCTATTTCCCCTGTATTCAAGCCCGATCCCTTACCTGGTTGGGATGGGCCAGTGCTACAAGTCTCCTGGAAAGCCCATTCTCCACCACCTGCTAAGGATGAGGACTCGTTTGTACCCCATACACCAGACATCTTCTGCATCATGGCAGTTGGAGGATCGTAGAAGAAATGAGGTAGTGCACAGAGGACGGTTCCTAAACCAGACAATGCGAACGCCGTGCCTGGTGAAAAACACAATTATAATAAAACATGCATAAGAATTAAGTGAATTAAGAATTTCATCTGATTTGGGAAATCAAGACTGCAAATTGTTGTTTTATCTCTGTGTGCGTGTTTTTTCTTGTTTACACAATAATATTCATACTAAAGGTTGTGTTTTCAACTCAATCAAAATCTTACTTCAAACAGATTATTATTATTATTGTTATTTTTTCTTTCTTTTTTTTTTATGTAGGCTTAGTTTTAAACACTGATTTTTTTTTCTCGAAATGCATTTAATGGCATATTCATGCTGCACTTAAAACTTAAAGGGGAAGTTCACCCTGGGTTTAAATTGGTTGTAGAAAATGCAGAAAAATAAAATAAAAATATGAGTGAAGGTTTGGAGAAAATCGACCAACAAAATAATGAAGTTATGAATATTCAAACTTTTGATTCTGTGACGTCACGTGCGAGCAGTTCTCCTATGTGTTATGTAGTGTAAATTCCATTAAAGGGGAAGTTCACCCTGGAATTTTATTGGTTTTAAAAAATGCAGAAAAATAAAATAAAAATATGAGTGAAGGTTTGGGGAAAATCGACCAAAGTATGATGAAGTTATGAATATTCAAACTTTTGATTCTGTGACGTCACATGCGAGCAGATCTCCTATGTGTTATGCAGTGTAAATTCCATAAAATGTCATTTTAATATAATTATGTCGCCTGTGCGGTCGATATACCATCAATCATATGTTCATATACATGACTATATCAAATTGACACATTCCTTTATCAAGAACCACACTGAAAAGATAACTTTGTCACAAGGCCAGATTAATTCGTCAATCGGGGTAAAATAATTTGTTTTGCGATATAACTGTGAAATGACAAACTCATGGTAGTATACATAACAAATTGATCGAGCACTATTACAAAGTTTCAACTGGTGTTGACAAAAACAAACTTGCGCATGACTGATTTATTTGCGTGACGACTCTTCGCAACCGTAATTGACAAATCCTCTTCGCAGTCAATGTAGAAATGACGATTTTAAGTCGGCCATAACGAATTATAATACAAATTATTTGCTGAAAAACAAATCAATTTGTTGACGCAAAATGCATGACAAATTTAGCTCCTGAAGACAGTTTGGGAAACCCCGCACATAATCAGCGTCTTCGAATCACTCGCCGGTCGCCGTGATTTAGCTGGGAGGCAAGGCTTGAGTAGATCGAAAAAGGTAAATATTTACTTTAGATAGGGAGCGAGAACCCGCTTGGTAGGGTGCCGAAGGCACAACCCACCAAGGTTCGGGATATCCGGGTGCTCTCGGGCCTGGCCAGGCAGGTCGAGCGGCTGCATCCTGAGCGGATGTTTTGAAGGCAGCGTACTGGCGCTCTCTTCTAAGTAAATAAACTAAGTAAATATTTTATAAAATGTTACTTGCTGGCAAGTTTTGACTGGATTTGATGTATTTTGAATTTGTTTCCTCAGGAATTTCGAGGTTCTATTAAAACGGACAAAAATATTAACTATCTGTATTGTTTGTTTATTACAGGTGTGTTTTCTGACTGTTACATGACAAATTAACGTCAAAATGCAGTACAAATTGATGAATGAAAAAAAACAAATTGAAAAATGCGAATGAGGAATTAAAATTTTGAAAAAGGTTTGTCAAATTAGACCACTTTTCATGACAAATTAAAATTCGTCAAGTTATGGTGCATGACAAATCTATAATGACAAATCTTTGGTATGACAAATTTATTAATTTGTTAAATTAAACCACATTAATGACAAATTTATATTTGTCAATTGACAAAGTTATCTTTTCAGTGCATGACAAAAAGACAAATTTATGGAATTTACATACACAGCCAATGGGAGAGCTGCTCGCACGTGACGTCACAGAATCAAAACTTTAAATATTCATAACTTCGCTATTTTTGGGTCGATTTTCTTCAAACTTTCACTTATATTTTTCCTTTATTTTTCTTCATTTTTTAAGACCAATAAAATTCCAGGGTGAACTTCCCCTTTAAGTGTCTTTTTTTCTAAAGAAAAATAATTACATATCAATTCTACTCCACGTGAAATGTAAACCTAACGTATGACATTAAATCTTAACATAAAGACGCGTCCATTATGTGAGGAGGGGAAACGCAACATTACATTCATGAGTTTAGTGGGAATATACAACTGAGCGGCGCAGAAAATTATACGGTTCTAAATTATAGTCAACAAAACCCGCGCTATAACGGCGGGAAGCGACCGATTGACAACTGCATGCAATTTATACTTAGCGTACAAAAACTCGCCTAAGAAAACTTCCCTGTGGTAAAATGGTCTGGTCAGTCGATCCGTTCGAGCTAATTTCTCATGGACATGAATAAATAATTGAACTGTTATCATAGTTTTCGTAGGTAGATGCTTCAGACCAGATTGGGGAAAATACATTTTGGCAAGCCTATAACACCAATTGTGCTAAAGTTGTTATCAGAATCTTTATTTCACATAGATTGATTTTCCTAACGATTATTGATAATAAATAGTGATCTTGTCACATCTTGCGAAGACGCCGTCCACATGCGATATGCATGTGATATGCGGAAATATTGACCCATCGAGTAAAGATTCGTTTGTGATAATGTTCCAAGTGACAGGACTTTTTTTTAACCAATCGAAATGAATTTACCATCTCTGGAAAGGTGAGAATTCAAGCTTTCAAAACGGCATGATCATTAAGCTGTTATATAATTATGCGTTATCCAGGAAGATAATTATGTGGCGTATGAGCTATTTTGAGAGCCAAATTGGCCATATTGTACAGGAATTTGATCTGATTAGGATTTCGAATTGACACAAGTGACAGGACTTTTTTTCCCTTTGCAGTAAGTTATTCCTATTGAAAAAAAAAGACTCTTAGCGGAATTATTCAAGTTGATCATTTCTTTGAAAGGTAGTTGCTCGCCATAATCAAAAACAAAGTGAAAAAGACTGTGCAAAATACAAAAATGTCTATGGCAGCGTTTGATTTGCGTAGAGTGATAGCGCCCTCTTCCTCTTAAGTTTACAACTAGAATTGATATGTGTCATCTGTGCGGTCTATATATCATCAAACATATGTTCATATTCATGCCTCTATTATCGACTTGGCCCATTCCTTTATCAAAAACCATGAAAAATACAAATTTATGGAATTTACATAATAGGCTACACAACACATGGGAGAGCTGCTCGCACGTGACGTCACAGAATCATAACTTTACATATTCATAACTTTGCTATTTTTTGGTCGATTTTCTTCAAAATTTTACTAATATTTTTCTGCATTTTTTTTTAAAACCAATAAAATTCCAGGGTGAACGTCCCCTTTAAAATGCACTGTAAAAAAATACATGTATTTTACAGCAAATCTGCTGTCAGCAGAGTCGCCATAAAAAATGTAATTCAAAAAACAGTTTTGTTGTAAGTTTCCCCTGTAAATAATTACGTGAGAAATACAAAATATACATCAGGGAGTAAAACATTTGTTCCGTTTTAACCAAATACGTATGCTATAAAACTCTAATGATATTTTCCCTTCTCTTTCATCAATTCTTAAGGGAGAAATTTACAGCAAAACTGTATTTTAAATTACATTTTTGTATGGCGACTGTGCTGACATCACTTTGCTCTATTTTTTCTGTATTTTATTATTATTTTTTTTTTTATAGTGTGACTACCTATTCAAGTTCCGCTTTTTCTGTGACTGACGAACTATCGAATGGATGTTAGCTAGTTGACAACTCTGACGGGTATATACTGGTACAATAGTCGTAAATCTTGTTAGGCCTTGTTCCTCGCCATCACGTTTAATCACCGAGAAACCTAACTTACCGACAATCCTTGGACGATGTCTCGAATGGCCGAAGTGGGTGACGAAGAGGATGGCGAGCATACCGGCGACATCGTTGATGATGGTGATCGCTCCTGATTCAGAGCTCTTGAGCTGGAAGCGTTGTTCAATTGTGCTCAAGGAGGCACTGACATAGCCACCAATGGATGAGATATAGACGACGTTAGCAATGCAAGTCAGCGAAACATAGACCCATGGATTGAAGAATGGGTGGGGTTCAATGATTAGGTCTCCTGTATACCAAAGATGGCGATAATGTCAAAATATCAATTAGAATTGATTTCTTTATGGCTTCCCAGAATTATGGTAGACAATCTAGCTTAAATTTATGTTATATTATACGCTAAATACTTCATAGACACTACCAAAAATAAACAGGAACTGCTTTCTTTAAATTCTTTTCAGAATATGCTTAGCTACCGTTTGCAATAAGTATTGTCGCCCCCTTACATAGAATATACAAAAGTACAGTATATAACTCATCATTTAACTGCTTTTTATTAGTATAAACACATTATTTTTACTTATATCAGTTAACATCAATATTATCTGAAATAGCAATTTAACGGAAATCGTTTCCTCCTGGCGATCAGTAATGGTGGACCCACGATCTGGCCAATTTTTCTAAGCTTGACCCGATAAAGACAGCCTAACTGATCGATGGCATTTCTCCAGCGGTGAACCCATTTTGTTGACCCGCCGAACAGACTTGCTATCTCCTTGTTCATTTTCCCTTCTTTTCTCCAAGTTTTTAGCTAATTTAATTGACTTTTGATTTCGCTGTCAGTACTTTCCTTCTTCTTCCTGTTACTATTGTCCACCATTTTTCAATGTCAAAAAGGAGGTTTGAGACCTTTAAATTCTTGGGTGAAAGTTCAAACCAGCATAGCTCTATACTTATACACATCACACAAAGTTCATCTATGCAGTATAAAAAAGGTAATTTCAACAGCTAAGCTGGAATATTTGTTTGAAAGCCGAAATCATTACTCCCTTAAGTACATATTCAATACAAGTACGACATAGGGAGTGCCAATACTTAGGGTGCTATCTCACTTCGCGGAAACAAAATTGAGACAGTTTTGCCAACATGGCATTGTGTCCTCTTTTTTGGCGACGAAATCTTTTGTCCCACTAACAAAAGGTTACGTGGTACAAAGGACGGATTAGCCAGCATGCCATTGTACTATATCTGTCTCCTGTAGCACACACAAATCTGTCGCGGAGACAGCTATAGTGCAATGCCATGCGGGCAAATCTGTCTCAATTTTGTTTCCGCGAAGTGAGATAGCACCCTTATTGCACACGGTATACTTGTTTATGAAGTTGTACGGGTTCTCTAACTTAAGCATTAAAAATGTGTGGTTTCGCTAGACGGATAGAGATTTGTACATTATTATGATGTAACAAGTTTGTTGATGCTTTGTCTATTATGATCCCAACACGTTATGTGAATAAATAATAATGTTGCTCTGGAACGATTTGAATACAATCTTTCGTTGAAAGAAAAAAATCAATGAGAATAGTTTTATAATAATGCTGAAACTCCACTTATTTTTGTGTCTTTATTTAAGTTTTGTCTCATTCCGTTAGATTCTGTAACCGCTATTACACTTTAAAAAAAAAAGCAGTTGCAAGTTTTTCATATTCATTGTGAATGTCTTACATGACAACATTTTTACTTAATAAAACTATGAATTGTTTTACAATTTAATCCAATATCGAAACTTTTTATCCTCTTATTTTTTCGTTATTTTAAATCCTATAGGCCCTTACCATTTTCTTAGTTTCAATTGTATCATCGACACACAGGAGCTTAAAGCATTATAAAGTTAAAAAGCTGAAAAAGACAACCCTTTTTTTTAAAGAAGAGGTGATATCAAGAGGCTATAAATCCTTCAAAATTTATAATCACATAACAAACAAATAAAATTATAAACTCAGACAGAATATGCCATGTATTACCTTTATCACCACTACCATCATCATCATCTATAACGTTGCTTTTTAACTTAGCAGGCGATCCAGTAGGGGTCTGTCCACGTCCTTTGTCCAGAGCCAGGGTATACTCGTCTAACTCCTGCATCGATCGCCATCTCTTATCATCCAAAGCCATATTGCAATATATTCCTTTTAACTCCCCTGGAAATTATTGCTTCATTAAATGAAAATAAGAGTTATCCATGAATATTTACACATCTATTGAAGTGAATTTGTAATGACGAACAGGTCCATGCAATGTCATTAAAGATATGGAAGCGCGATAGAAATATCCATGTATCTCTACATCAACATCAACCGAAGATTATGCCTCATGTAATCAACGTTTGATGATAAATCCTTGGTTAAAACCACACCTATTAAGACAAGAACACCTTTACAATTTCCGTGATAGTCTGGACATGTCGTATGAGCATCACACCCTTTCAGTTAATTTCGTCGATTTTATAATCTGTTCAAGGAAAACAAGACAATTGGTGCAAACTTGTCCTTGTTACCCCGATGAATATTCATAAAAGCGGGCCTGGTTTACAATGAAAGTAAATCCAGGACGTGATTCGTTGGGGTTTTTGCCATGTCTATAGTCCTAATAATAAAGCAAAGCCTAAAAGTAAGTAGTATCAATGCTCCTCGAAGAGAAGAAACCATAATAGGTATAATGCTTCTAAGTACCAGGGCACAATTTGCACTGTCTGGTCCTGGCTATGCACACATAAACATAGTCAGAGACAATTATTTTCCATCCTTGGGTTTACTCTCCTTGTTTAAGACAAAAATATAATGGGAAAACATCAGTCAACACAAAAGCAATTGTAGTTCCAAACAACCTAGCTCGGTTCAAGTTTGTATTTCCAGCTCATACGGCTAGTATTACGAATTCGTTACCTGAATGGTTCAAAAGTAGGGGCTTTGAAAGCTTGGGTAGTTAGCAAATATCCCACACAAATGGATTGACATTGACATTGTCATCGTTGTTTTGATATTAATAATTCGGATTGAACTTTGCTACTCTTCAGTGCTGATAAGCTTCTGAACACAACCGCAGAAATAGGGATTTTAAAGGTACTAGGCAGAAAATAATTGAATAACAACAATAATGATAATCAAGTACTAATATTTTGAAGAACTTGACATTTTTTCAAGTGATCTTCTTCTTACAGCACATATAATAAACAGAGGCGCAATATTGCCAGTCACAACTTACAATTATTCCTCTAATTCATTTCGTCAAACCACTGTTACCAATATATATATATTTTTCATGCTCCATCACAAAATTGTCCAATGTAATTCTTTTAAAAGCTTGGTACGATGAAGTTACCCTAGGTCGAAAATTTAACATTTTTCAAGTAATCTTCACTTACAGCACATATATAATTATGATAAGCAGAGGCGCAATATTGCCGGTCACAACGTATTTATCTAATTCATTTCGTCAAACCACCACCCCCCCCTTACTGTTACAAAAATTATTATATATATTTTTCATGCTCCATCATAAAATTGTCCAATCTAATTCTTTTAAAAGCTTGGTACGATGAAGTTACCCTAGGTCGAAAATTTAACATTTTTCAAGTGATCTTCACTTACAGCACATATATGATAAACAGAGGCGCAACATTGCCGGTCACAACTTACAATTATTTCTCTAATTCATTTCGTCAAACCGCCCCCCTTGCCGTTACAAATATATATATATTTTTCATGCTCCATCATAAAATTGTCCAATCTATAAAAGCTTGGTACGATGAAGTTACCCTAGGTCGACAATTAACAAACTTTTCTATCACCGGCATTGATTCATTGGGGTATTGTTTAATAGACAGTGCAATTAAGTGCAGTATTGTTATTGGTTGATATCTTTAGAACAAAAGTAGTCAACCTTTTAATTCAGCCAAATTATTCGAGCACACGGTAGTATAATTTATTTCTTTCCTGCGAGCCTTTAATTTCAAGTAAAACTGGCCGACAAAAGGGAACGAAGTCCACGCAGCCGACACCCTGTACCATGCATTGAAATGATATAGCCGTTACTTCAAAATCATTTGTCATTTTAAATTTCAAACGAAAATAAGCTAAAATAATAGACCAGCTGTTGGAGGATCTCACGATTATAACAGTAACTTTGCATGGATGACGTAATAATTTTATGTATCTCTTTAATACGGTGTTCAACTTAAACCAAAATTAATATAAATACAATATACATGACAGCAAAAATTGAGTTTTCACAATATTCGTTCAGATTATGATTGGCAGTTTTAATTATCATGATTATATAGTTTAATTTGTTTGACAAATATTCTCTTTTCAAATGGTGAGTAGTTACAATGTAATACTTTGTTATGTATGACGTCAAAAAACAAAATACATTTGGAGAAAGCAACATAATAAAAATTCTACTGATTAAAAAAAGTGGAGAGAAATAACAGACCTGTCCAAACAGAGAACAAACGGTGTCGAACGCTTTTGGTTCAATATTTGATACCAACGTAGAAATGTAAACACTTCCCAAATTTTTCAATTATTTATGAGAAATATACAAAATAGTGCTCTTTATTGATAAAGTGCCTTGCGGAGGTCTCTCGTATACATGACAAAGCATATTGACTGCTTTCAGATCATGATGATTTCAATCCTATTGGCTGTTTGTAGATATTCATATCATCTTACCATGATTTCATTCCAACATGTACCTATTAATAAATGCAAACTCATGTTTCATCATTCTATTCTCGTTTACGTATTATACATAAACATGAGAGATGTAAACTAATGAAAGTTTGAAGACTGTATCACAGAACTTATTTTGCTAATTGGCTTTTGATGTTTACTAAAGATTAAGTTTCATTCATTTTCTATTGGTTGGTGCTATGATTTAAAATGATAGCAATAATCCCCCAAAAGTGAAAAAGGGGACAAACACTCAGGCGCGGATCCAGGGGGGGGGGCGACGGGCCCAGGCCCCCCCCCCCAAAAAAAAAAGGAGGAGAAAAAGGGAGAAAGAAGGAAAAAGGGAAAGAAAAGAAGAAAAAGAAAGAAAGAGAAGGGAATAAGGCCCGATGCTTGTACAATTTTTGCCCAACTTTATTCAATATAGAGCCGAAATAGGCTTTATTTGGTTCTAAATGACCATAACTAAGGCCTTTCATGTGGAGAGGGCCCACGAGGCCGTTTTTTCTCATATTGTATTTCGCAATAATTGCTCAAACGCCTTTTTTAAGGAAAAAGAAATACATTAGTGACGAAAAGGAAAAAATAAGAAAAATATTTAAAACTAAAGTTTCAAAATTTCACAAAGAAAAGAGGCCTCTTGGACCCTCTGCCTCCTGGGCCCTCGGCCTCATGGGTATACAAGAAAGTGCCCCTTTATTAATTCAAAATATTTTTTGAAACCCCAAATTTTCGGCTCGCGCTTCGCGCTCGCTGATACCAAATGATAATGCACAATGATAACTCTAAGTTCGTATCAGGACATCTCCCCCGGAGGACAACTCCCCCGGGGACAATTCCCGGAGGACAGCTCCCCCGGAGGACATAGGGTTAGGGTTAGGGTTAGGGTTAGGGTTAGGGTTAGGGTTGTCCTCCGGGGGAGTTGTCCTCCGGGGGAGCTGTCCTCCGGGAATTGTCCCCGGGGGAGTTGTCCTCCGGGGGAGATGTCCTAGAACCCTCTAAGTTTTACCTTAAACAAATTTTGAAACCCCAAATTGTTGGCTCGCGCTTCGCGCTCGCTGTTACCAAATCATAATGCACAAATGATAACTCCAATTTTTACCTTAAAAATTTTTCAGCTCGCGCTTCGCGCTCGCGGATACTAAATAGGGTCTTTCAATTATCTACCATTTTCTAGTACTAGAAAATGCCCCTTTATTTATTCCTTATAACTTTTAAAACCTCAAAATTTTCGACCCGCGCTTCGCGCTCGCAGATTCCAATTCAGAAGGGTATATAATAATGCACAACTATCTACAATTCTTTATACTATAGAAAGTGCGCCTTTATTTATTCTATATATCTTTTAAAACACCAAATTTTCGGCTCGCGCTTCGCGCTCGCGGATACTAAACCATAATGCACAATTTTGGGCTCAAAATTTTCGGCTCGCAGATACCAGTTCAGTAGGGTATATAATAAACAATTAACTCAAACTTTTCAGCTCGCGCTTCGCCCTCGCGGATGCTAAATAGGGTCTATGATCCACAATTATCTACAATTTTTTTTATCCTGGAAATGCCCCTTTATTTATTCCATATATCTTTTTAAACCCCAAATTCTTGGCTCGCACTTCGCGCTCGCGGATAGGGGAGACCGGGTATGGAAGTTACACGGGTCAGTTGTTACAGTTCTCAGTGTGCTAAGATGGAACAAGAGAGGATGTGCTAACTGGCATCTATATACAGCCTACACATAGCTGTGATGAACTGCCGGTCGTGAGGTTTCTCCGTTGTTTCATTAAAAAGTAATTTAACAAAAACCTTTTTTTACAGTTCAAAGTAAATTTTTAACAAAAATTGAAATTTGTTAAAGTGGAGTATTAAAGAAGAGGCCAATCTTGTTGAATTAAATTGTATTATCAAGTTTAGTTCATGAGAAACAGAACACCGTTTAGTCGATCCCTTTAGCATATTGCGTTCACGAGAAATGATGCTTTGAACATTGTATATACAATCAGGTTCAATTGGAAGATCCGTGGCTATTTTTAAGGGCAATTTGATGACGTCACAAGTGTGAGGAGCAAACCCGGAAGAAATGCAGGAAGCATATCTTTTACTATCTATAATGCATTATAGAAAGATAAAACAATCGAGACAGAACAATAAATACAATTAGGAATAAAGAGAAATCAATAAATAAGAAAATAGAAACAATAAAAAATTATGTTTAGGAAATAGAGAAACAATAAATAACATAAGGAAAAACAATGAATAACATAAGGAAAGAGAAAAAAACAATGAATTACATAAGAAGGTTAGAAAAATAATGAATAACATAAGGAAAGAGACAAAAACAATGAATAACATAAATAAAGTGAGAAAAACAATGATTAACATAAGGAAAGCGAGAAAAACATAAGGAAAGTAAAAAAAACAAAAACAATGAATAACATAAGGAAAGATAGAAAAACAATGGATAGCATAAATAAATTGAGAAAAACAATGATTAACATAAGGAAAGTGAGAAAAACATAAGGAAAGTGAGAAAAACAATGAATAACATAAGGAAAGCGAGAAAAACAATGAATAACATAAAGAAAGTGAGAAAAACAATGGATAACATAAGGAAAGAGAGAAAAGCAATGAATAACATAAGGAAAGAGAAAAACGATGAATAACATAAGGAAAGAGAGAAAAGCAATAAATAACATAAATAAAGTGAGAAAAACAATGAATAACATAAGGAAAGTGAGAAAAACAATGAATAACATAAGAAAAGTAAAAAAAAAATAATGAGTAACATGAGGAAAGTGAGAAAGACAATGAATAACATAAGGAAAGATAGAAAAACAATGTATAACATAAATAAATTGAGAAAAACAATGATTAACATAAGGAAAGTGAGAAAAACAATGAATTACATAAGGAAAGTGAAAAAAAACAATGAATAACATAAAGAAAGAGAGAAAATCAATAAATAACAAATGGAAAGAGAGAAAAACAATGAATAACATAAGGAAAAGTAAAAAAAAAAACAACAACAATGAGTAACACAAGGAAAGTGAGAAAGACAATGAATAACATAAGGAAAGATACAAAAACAATGGATAACATAAAGAAATTGAGAAAAACGATGAATAACATAAGGAAAGTGAGAAAAAACAATGAATAACATTAGGAAAGTGAGAAAAACCAATGAATAACACAAGGAAAGTAAAAAAAAAAACAACCAATGAGTAACATAAGGAAAGTGAGAAAAACAATGAATAACATAAGGAAAGATAGAAAAACAATGGATGACATAAGGAAATTGAGAAAAACAATGAATAACATAAGGGAAGAGAGAAATACAATAAATAACATAAGGAAAGCAGAAATATCAACACCATGGGTATGGAAGGAGATACAACGGATTACATCCGGAAATAGAGAAGCAATATATAACATAAGGAAAGTGATAAAAAGTAATGCATTACAATACACGTATAAGACTTGTATACATAGTGCAGCATTCAAGCTGTGCAACTTTCCCTCACACTTATGATGTCATCAGGAACTCCTCCAAATTTACTTGATGTTTAAGATTTCAGGGAGGGGACAGATAACGTCCTCTAACTCCACTTCCGGTTGTCCGTTTTTCACGAAATAAAAAGTAAGTTGTTTTACACACCCCACTTATTCGTTTCGTATATGATAAAAAGTCTTTACTATTCCACTTTAAAGCTCTTACAACTGAAGGCACATGATGATAGTCTGGTATTGTAAATATAGTACATGTATGTCACCTATACACTGAAAACCTAAATGGGTAGACCGACTAGCTTTAAAGCTAGTCGTAGTGATGCCCAGACTGACTAGCTTTAAAGCTAGTCAGTCACGACGGACTAGTTTTCCTTCAACACAATCCGCTTATTACGGACTAGCTTTAAAGCTCGTCCGTCTCTACGGACTAGCTTGAAAGCTAGTCCGTCAAGTTAGTCGGTCACGACGGACTAGTTTTAATGCTAGTCGGTCACGACGGACTAGCTTTAAAGCTAGTCCGTTTTGACCGACTAGTCTGATGGACTAGCATGAAAGCTAGTCGTGGTGATGCCCAGACTGACGAGCTTTGATGCAGGACTAGCTTTACAGCTAGTCCGTCAAGGTGTGAAAACTAGTCAGTCGCGCTTGTCTGTC
>CALNVZ010000174.1:20679121-20704166 GCA_940671915.1 Paracentrotus lividus
CCCAATATGGAGTGCGTGAGTTCTTTCATTAGAATTATCTGGCCCAAAATGTGAATTTTGTAACGTCCATACCCGGTCTCCCCTACTAAACCATAATTCATACATAACTCCCATTTTCAGCTAAAAATTTTCGGCTCGCGCTTCGCGCTCGCGGATACTAAATAGGGTATATAATACAAAATTATCTAACATTTTCTAGTACTAGAAAATGCCCCTTACTTTTAAAACCTCAAAATTTTCGACTCGCGCTTCGCGCTTGCAGGTTCCAATTCAGAAGGGTATAATGCACAACTATCTACCATTTTTTATACTAGAAAGTGCGCCTTTATTTATTCTACATATTTTTTAACCCCCCAAATTTTCGGCTCGCAGATATCAATTCAGTAGGTATACACTGAAAACCTAACCTCGTCCGTCAATGGACCGACTAGCTTTAAAGCTAGTCGGTCAAGACGGTAGCTAGTTATTAAAGCTAGTCTGCCATGTTGGTCGTTCAAGAGCGGAAATAGCATACACTGAATCAGTGACATCTGCTTCAAACTTGAACGACGAGCTTTAAAGCTCGTACCGGTCAAGCTTGATGCTAATCACTCACGATACCTTTTTATACGTGATCCGACTAGTGATCAAAAAAAAGTAGGGGCTAGGACAGTCATCCCATTAGAATGATGACTGCTTTTCGATCCAAATAGTGTTAGCCAATGTACGTTCTCCATGTACCTTCTCTATTTATTCTTTTCCGAGCAATAATACAAGTTGATACATTCTGACACAAAGCGTTGTTTGCTTGACAAATTGAAAGCTTACCTGAGGAGATGAACATCTATCATGACAAGTATGGCAATTCTACGCAGTACCGGTAGATTCCAAAATTTGTTTCTCCATTCTTCAATACAGTGCTATTGAATACCTTGTTTAACTATTGAACTCCCAAGAACCCGGTATTCCTTTACAGATTGCTGATGTGAATTCCCGGCTCTTAGCAACACACAGTGAATAGAAGTTGTGATACAATCAACATATCTCAAAACAAAAGGTTTTGTTTGCCTTGACAATCTGAGGCATTACCGATAGGCGTAAATAACATAAATCGTGATCAAGTATGCCATCACGAGCTAGGTTAGAAAATATTGTTCCATTCTTTAGGCCCGGTCCACTAGGGATGATGAATTATATTGCACATGAGTTTGCGATACAAATTTCGTTCATCCGCAACAAAAACCAAAAACAAAAAAAACAATCCGCAATTCATTTCGCCAAATCATCCTAAAGACCAGTGGCACGACGCGCCTTAATTACAGGCTATGAGAATACTTCGACTTATAAACCCATATTTATGAACCGGTCTATTATTATAGATTGCTGTGTGAATGCCTCGGCTTAGCAACAGCAATGAAAAGAAAGTCGGTTACAATGATTGAATAACAATGGCATTGAGCGAAAGACATCACTATTACCATGTTAGTTGCCATCATCTGTATTGCGAATTCCATATATGAGCAAACTGTACAGACGCAACACTGCGATATACCCCGTAAAGCTTAAGATTATATATAATTGGCGATCTCCTTCTGTGACATGAATGTGTGAGTACGCTTTTTAATTCCTTATGTTTCAGTTCACAGAAGTAGCGTTATTTTTTTCACATAGATTAACTGTTATAATCACCAAGCGCGAAAAATTATGTCTTGCAAATCAATTATACGTTGTGTGTGTATTTACAACGATAGTAACAATCACATTAGATTATGAAAATTGAAATTTAATTCTAATAATAATATAGGGCGCCACTTTCTTTTAGATTACTTTGTATCTGAAAGAAAAGAATATTGGATTAGAGGCGCGACTTTAGGATTCTGAAGTGGCTTCCCAAGGGACAAGTGTTATTAGGCCAAAAATGCAAAAGCAGGTAGGCCTACAACAAAAAGTCATGATGAATGCAAGCATGGCGGCGACTTCCTGGGCCCCGTGGCCCCATTATTTTGTTAATTGCCATAATGATAACTATTGTGGCCTCTGTATTAATTCCTGTCTTCTGATTTATATCATCATAATAAATGTTTATTTATTTATTTATTTATTTTTTATTTATTTTATTTTTGCTCAAATTCTTGTGACAAACATGCATGTTTTTAATCGTATCTTTATAATGTCTTCTAATATTTCAGATTTGACGTCTCTGACCAGTGGTGAAGCCATATTAACCTCGTCCGTCATGGTAGTCTGTCAAGACAGCAGCAAGAACATCGCGGCAGAAAAGCGCGACGGACTAGCTTTTACAACCATGACGACTAGCTCGTAAAGCTAGTCCTGCTCAAAAGCTCGTCAGATTCGGCATCACTACGACTAGCTTTTAGGGCTAGTCCGTCAAAACTAGTCGGTCACGACGGACGAGCTTTAATAATTAGTCCGTCGTGACCGACGAGCATTAAAACTAGTCCGTCTTGACGGACTAACTTGAACGGACTAGCTTTCAAAGCTAGTCGTAGAGACGGACGAGTTTTAAAGCTAGATCCGTATTAACCGGGTTGTGTTGAAGCGAAAAACTTAGTCACGTCAGTGACCGACTAGCTTTAAAGCTAGTCAGTCTGGGCATCACTACGACTAGCTTTAAAGCTAGTCGGTCTACCCGTTTAGGTTTTCAGTGTATAATAAACAATTAACCCAAACCTTTCAGCTCACGCTTCGCGCTCGCGGATACTAAAAAGGGTCTATGATACACAATTATCTACAAAATTGTTAATGCTAGAAATGCCCCTTTATTTATTCCATATATTTTAAAACCCCAAATTCTCGGCTCGCGCTTCGCGCTCGCGGATACTATACCATAATGCACACATAACTCCCATTTTCAACTAAAAATTTTCAGCTCGCGTTTCGCACTTGTAGATACCAAAACAGTAGGATATATAATGCACAATTAACTCAAAATTTTCAGCTCGTACTTCGCCCTCCCGGATAATGAATAGGCTCTATGGTACACTATTATTATCTACAATTTTTATGCTAGAAATGCCCATTTATTCCATATATCTTTTAAAACCCCAAATTTTCGGCTCGCGCTTCGCGCTCGCTCATACTAAATCATAAAGCACAAATAACTCCAACTTTTACCTCAAAATGTTCAGCTCGTGCTTCGCACTCGCGGATACTAAACCATTTAAATGCACAAATAACTCTAATTTTGAACTCGAAATTTTCGGCTCGCGCTTCGCGCTCGCAGATACCAATTCAGTAGGATATATAATGCACAATTAATAAAATTTTTTACCTTAAAGTTTTCATCTCACGCTTCGCGCTCGTGGATACTAAATAGGGTCTATAATGCACAATTATCTCAAATAATAGCTTAAAATTTTCGGCTCGCGCTTCGCGCTCGTTTTGTTTTTTTTTCTTTTTCATTAATAAAACACATTCTTAAAATCAATTAATTATTATTTTTTTTTGTTGCTTGTATATATTATCAATTTGTTTTCATAGGAGTAAAAATGAATTTTTTAAATTCCTCGTTTTAGGTCAGTATAGGCCCATATGTCGGGGAATGTTTTAAACTCGCGCTTCGCGCTCGCAAGATTTTTTTTTTTCAAAGTTGGGCCCCCCCCCCCCTCTGGAAAATCCTGGATCCGCGCCTGAAACACATTAAAAAAGAGAGAAAAGTATGAGCAAAATGATTTTGCAGGAGCGGGGGAAGAAAAAAAAAAAAAAAAAATCAACTTTATGACGAACAGTGTATTTTGAAGTATATACTGCAGTACTTATACACCTACTTACAAAAATAATGTGTTTAGTCGTCTAGTCTAATTTAATTCTGCTCCTATAAAGAAAAAAAAAAGAAGAGGAAAAAAAACCAAACAAACAAACAAACAAACTCAAAAACAAAAACAAAAAATAACAACAAAAGCAACATTACAAAACGTTAATTATTATAAAACTGGAGTCGTGACATGACTGTAATATATCATTCAGGTGTCTATTGTCTTTGTTTTTTCATGAAACAATGTCCAAACTTTTTTTTTGCCCCATCTGGGCATATCATCACGTGATAATCATAATCGAAAACATCGCGGGTCCTGCCATCATCCGGGGAGGAAGCACAATATACTTGACACATGACAACCGAGAGCTAGTCGTATTGTGTATTGTAGTTGATCCGTATCAACATGGGTGTCGATTGTGGGGGGGGGGGGATGGGGGGGATGCATCCCCCCAATAATTTCGGTGGGGGAGGGGATGGTGTGTACAATCATCCCCCCCCCCAATATTTTGATATCAAGGGAAAAAAAATCATATCATATGCATATAAATCTACCCATTACAAATTCGTTATCAAATAAAACACTTTTATGACATTATTATATCACTTTGCAGTCTAAAATGCATATTTCTGACATTCAAAAATCAAAAATGTTCTCTTTCTTTAATGTTCCTCGTGTGTGCTTGATATACTTTTAGTAATCATGTAATACACAATATATGTAGATAATGGAAGCGCAGATGTTTCACTATTCAAAATTGAAAAACAAAACAAAACAAAAACAAAACATTCTAATCGATGATAATCAGGGGCACTGATATCCCAGGGTGCACAGGGGACAGGTGCCTCTAGGCCTATATATAAAACTGAAGGCATAAGTACTCCCCTTAAAAAATAAATAATGAATATTGAAGAGTCTGTAACACTTATATCGGCTCTTCATCGACATGAAGGTAACATTTTTGGACTAGGACCATTGATTATATAATACACTTCCACTATTCTCCACGGGCTAAATGCCCTCTTTTCAAATGTGTCGCTACTTTGCTCTCAAATTTCAGATAACATTTAAAAATTACCTGAAAATTTTCAGCTCGCGCTTCGCGCTCGCATCACATATTAAGATAGCGCAAACTGCACTTGACTTTGTTCATCTTTTATGTATTAAAGTCACGATGATACACATCAACTCCCTCCGCGTTTCGTGCTCCCATGAGGCTACAATTATCTTGTTTCATCAGGTCATTATTATTGAGAAAAAAAAAATTCCAGCTCGCGCTTCGCGCTCGCACAATATTGCCCTAACTCGAATTCGTCCACATTTATACAGACTTGCGTTTGTTGGCATTACGTCATGATGTTCCGCTTCCAATCAATAGTTAAAGCCCTCTAGCCCTCCATCAATTTCGCACTTATAGTCGAGTAACCCTACATATACCATGCATGTTTCAGTTCAATGATATTGAGAAAATGTAAAGCTCGCGCTTCGCGCTCGCATTATGAATTCGACGATATACTAGTACTAAACTGCATAATATTAATAATGTGCATGTGTTTATATTTATAGACATTACATCATGATGGTCCCTTTTAATAAACCAGATAAAGCCCCTTCCCCGTTTCGTGTTCGCATTATTCTACAATACAGTCCCGTTTCATGTCACTATTATTGAGAAAATTTCCAGCTCGCGCTTCGCGCTCGCATTATACAATACTAACTGGAATTTTTCATACTTATATGCATGTGTGCATACAAGCATTTCCCCACCCTCAACAATGGACACTGCGATCATATACCATCGTTTGTGTCACATTGAGGAAAAGAGGAAATATCGACGATCATCCCCCCAATCGCCAAAACAAATCGACACCGTTGCGTATCAACCATGTGTTTTTATAGTTGTGATTGAGTTACAACCGGATTTAGGATCATTGTCATTATCACTGAAAAATTTAGTACGCCTACTGATAAGTGTTACTTAAAACATTAGGAGAATAGGCCTATAATATCGTTCAATTTATCGTGGTATCTGAAGGGGTCTTGGTTTAAGTATTTAATACACTCACTTATCACTGGTATTGCAACATAGCTAAATGCGTGCGTTTTATTTTTTCATATTTACAAGTCTTTTATATAATTATCATATTTCATTCATGGCCAGAGATTTTGCAAAAACATTTATATATTCTGGACGAGGAGACTTGTCCCTTTCATTCCTGAGATCAGTAAATACTCAGACAAGGGAATGTTTTTAAACAAAGGGACGATAAATGAACAAGGCCCCTAAATATAAAATTTTTAGAGTTGGGGATTATCAGTGAATAAAATTATTAAGGAGGAGTCAAATTTCTCCGCAATCTGTTTTCATATTTCCATCATGCTTGTTGCAAATTAAAAATGACCCAAAAGGTAGCACAAAAGGAGGAACACCCGAAGAAGATAAATTTATTTCTATCGTTGCCAATGAAAAAAATTAGTCCCGTATTTCAAAACGATTTAGTGCAAGTTTATTACACCAAATTCCCAAATTACTGTTGAATTCTTGTAGTAAATATAATTTCGTTTACAATAGAAATCTAATTTTTCACACTTCTATTATATTTTGCTGGATATTCACGACATCTAATTTTGCCACGCATCTCCTTAGCAACGGCGTAACATATTGTTTTCTTGTGTGTGTGATGTTTCTTTCATCAGCCTTTGTGATGGTTCCTTATGACTATTTTTAAGTTGCAACAAGTATAATAGAAACATGTAAACAGATTGCGGAGAAATTTGACTCCTCCTCAATAATTTTATTCACTGATAATCCCCACCTCTAAAAATTTCATATTTAGGGGCCTTTGTTCATTTGTCGCCCCTTTGTTTAAAAAAGTGCCCCTGTCTGAGTATGTGGTGATCTCAGGAATGAAAAGGGATAAGTCTCTTCTTTCAGAGCATACAAAATTTTTTCGCAAAATCTCTGGCCATGAATGAAATATGACCACATATAAAAGACTTGGAAATATGAAAAAATGCACGCATTTAGCTATGTTGCAATACCAGTGCTAAGTGAGTGTACGAGCCTTGTATGAGATAATAAATAGTAGGCCTATAGAGTCAAGAGCCATAATTGCATGGGCCTAGACATCGACCAGAATCCAAAAGTGAGCCTGCAGTACCTAAATTTAAATTTTATGGCCAAAAAAAAAAAAAAAAAAAAAAAATGAAACTTACTTTTTTGTTGGCTTGTTTTTGTTGTTGTTGTTGTTGTTTTTAACAAGCAGTGGCGGATTTGAAAACCACTCATTGACTATATAAATGTTAAAATTTGAAGTTTTTCGGCTGCGTCCACTAATTTCAGAAATGTTCGGGATGCGCCCCCGTATTTCGAAATCCTGGATCCGACACTAACAAGGTAGCAGAAGAGTCTTCAAAGGTGTACGGTTAGTCCACAGTTGAATTGTGTACAGTGCTTGGATAAACTATACGGAGCAGCAGTGAAATGTACCATTTTTAAATAAATGATTAATCATTTTAACAATTTCCCCGGTTTCTTTAGTTTTCTTCTCCCCCTTGTTTCACGAGCTTATAACGGGTGGGATGACCCCCCCCCCCCCCCCCCCCCCCCCCCCCCACCTAGCTCCGCTCTGATCTCTGATCCGCCTTTTGGCGAAGAAGGGTTTGCCAACTCATGCCGCCCACCATCTCGTTTCTGAATACTGTAATGCGCTTCATTCATTAGAGGTGGTTTTTTTTTTTTTGTAAAAAAATTCTCAAAGTTTAAATTTTTCTTTTAATTCATCTGTTTGTACAATGTACCGTAGTAAAGATCCAACCACACCCAATCGATACATTCATATTCAATAACACCGCTTAAGCTTACAAAAGAATGAATCAAACGAGCACAATAGAAATCGCGCCCTCTGTAGAGATTTAACCACCAAGCCGGTGGTGAACCGTAAGTCAAAATAAGATCGAGATGTCCTCGGATATGTTCAATAAATCTACGGTAGATCTTAAAAAAGAGAAACAAGACTTAAAGACATGTCATGAAGATGTTCAAAAGGACACAGCTCAGAGGAAGACGATGTCTAAAACACAGAACCGGTCCAACGGGAGCGGTGATGGAAAAGCAGACTCCCCATGCTGTCCCACCTATACTGATCCGTGTAGTGACTTATCAAGTAAGAACAGAGTTGTCGGACTGATTGCAAAGCCAAAGCGCAAGTCGCGTTCATCGGCTCCAAGAAGAAATGGTATCCTTGCCGCTGCCCCAGTAGCTGTTATATCATTGTTAGCAATGATCACACGATTCTACAGACTTGAAGAACCTGATCACATTTGGTAAGTAAATTCGGGTAGACTCTAACGTTAGATCTAACGTTAGATCTAACGTTAGGCCTATTTAGAAAAGCCAAGGTAACGTCGCACGTAGAAAAGTCTACAAGTTCGCTTTTGCAGAGCTAGAGAACAATGCATTTTGATTTTTGGGCGCTCTGATTAGCTACCGGTAGCTATCGCGAGGAGCTCCGCCTCCTGGTTGCGATGACTGAAGTGCGTTGACTGTAACTGAACAACGCGATTCAGCTGTTCCCGATAAAGACCGCTTTGTCGTGCGCGCTGTCAATCATAACCAAAGTGGACCCATTTCGCAAGAAAAACTGCAAGACTCGACTTCACAAAAGGTTAAGCGTAGACCCATTCTTTCAATATTTTTTTAGAATAAAGAAGAGAAATATAAAAACTAAGGAACTTCAACGAATCCACTGTCGGACTCTACGCCCAACATTTGAAAACGTATAAAGAAATGAGGACTTACCAAAAAAATAAATGACAAATCTAAATTTTATTGTGACTATTGTTCATTGGAAGGCACAATGGTAGTGTATTTCATATGCTAAACGTGATCATTTGAGCGTCGTGCATAAATTATTAAATTATGGAGTAAACATTTCTACGTGCGTCGTGTCACTGTCTAGTGTCAGGCCAGGAGAAATTGGCACCCAGTCCCACATAAAAATTGAATTAAAAACCTAACAAAACATAAAACAAGAAACAAGGTAGACTACAGTCATAATTCAACTCACAGTATGCAACGACGAAGAAGTAAACCAGCTCTTTTAACATGCACCAAAGCAGTATGGCCTTTATGGGACTAAAATGGCACAATTCAATGAAGAGAATGTCGGAAAGCAAACATAATTTTTAATTAAAACATTTTTATATTTAACTGGGGGGGGGGGGTTTAGTCATTGTTTTAAATTTTCAATCTCTCTTCATGGATGAAATATAATTATTCACAAGTTCAACTCCTGACAGTGACAGGTTCACCACCGGATTTGGAGCGAGGTTGAGGGAAAAAAAATCAGGGGTGTTTTTTTTTTTATTTGATGATTGTGATTTGAAATAAAGTCAAAATTCATTCCTCTATAAATCACTAGATCTATAACTACATTGAAATATGTCTGAGGGTCAACCTAAAATGAAAGTCAAATTATTGCAAAAAGTACAGAAACCTTGGAGACAAACAATTTTGAATTGATGCATATAAAGTCTAAATGGGCTTGGGCTTAAAACCAACAATTAAACCTTTGTGTATTGACTTTTCATCAGGAGAAATTAAAATAGTCACTGTAAGCATTTCCTAGTACAACTTGCAAGGTCAATTTTGAATTGACCATGCATAAGTTTAAGTTCTCAGACAAACCGTGGACTAAGTTGTAAAATTTTGGCACTTTGGCTGTGAGATTAGTACTACATGTACAATGTAATTATTGATATTGTGAGTGGCTCATGCCTTAGAATAATCTTGAAAATCTCATTTTCACATAAATAATTTAGGTATATGTGCATGTACATGTACATTGTAGGGAAACATAAAATTAAAATACATGAAATAATTTTTTCTGTTTATATTGGTTTGTTTCTAAATTGTTCATTTGACTCATTAGATTGAAGTAAAATCTAAAGATTAATACCAAAAATTTTCAGCATAGTATTGACAGGCAAATTGAATATAACATGTATTTCTATGTTCTGCACATGGGGGTTTATTGACAATGATATACATGTACAGTCCACTCAATTATAACAAGATGGTTGAGATTGAGCCAATAACATTTTTATATCAACATTTTGTTAAACTGAACTCTTTGACACATAAGTGCTGGCATATATGTTTGAAATCGGGACTTGGAGAACTGCCTCATATAGTCTCATGCTACATTTATGTGGTCGTTATTACAGGAGTAGACTATGTAAATATCTCAAGTATCTGTTGTTAAAAGCTCACTCAATAATACTTTAATAATGTCTTTATGATCTATTACAAAAAATAATAAATTGATAAAAACTTACAATAATAAAAATGACTGATTGATGATAAAAAACATATTTCAGACAACCTCTTACACAATCTGTGTGCCCCTCTATCAAAATGTTCTTTTGGTATTTATTTCAGTTGGGATGAAACTCACTTTGGCAAGATGGGGAGCTACTACATTAACCGCACATTCTTCTTTGACGTACACCCGCCGCTTGGGAAAATGTTGATAGGCCTGTCAGGCTATCTGTCTGGATATGATGGCTCTTTCCCTTTTGACAAGCCTGGAGACAAATATGGGGACACTGAGTACTATGGCATGAGGGCTGTGAGTATGTGTAGGATCGATCTGGAAATTCAAATATCAGTGGAAACATGTTTTCAATATTTAAACCTTGCCAGGTGTGAAAAAGATTTAAGTGTGTAGCACAAAGCTTGTAATTATTTTTCAAAAAGCAATATTTAACATTTCTCATTTAACAACAAAGGTAGAAAAAAACACCCAACTCAACATAATATAAGTTATGCTCAAGTCACAAGTAGCTATAGTTTGTCCCAAGGGACTGACTCCGTACTTAAAGGTGACTCTGTTACATAAAATAAGGAGAAATGAAATTTCAATTTTATTGAGACCCATTTAACTAGTGTACACTGTATTTATATACGAGTAAACCTATTCCAACTATTGAAGTGATTTTAATCTAGTGCCTTTTATCAATCTATTTCGACGAACTTCAACTGGACTGTTCACATACCAATCAGTTTGGTAATTGTAAAGTGATACAATAGTTTTAACTGTATTTTTCTTAAATAAATTTTGTTCATAAAGAAAATGATATATTTTGTCTTTGATTGCTAAACATAGCAACTTCATATGTACCATAGATAAATCCATCTATTAGATCATCTTGCATAACATTATTTATTGTATATTGAATTAATTGACAGCAAGAGTTATTTATTGCTTTTATGTCAAAGCTCTTACCAATATCTCTTTTCGTATCCTTTGTTTAGTTTTGTACTAGCCTTGGGGCTCTCATCATACCTCTAACATACCTAACTGTGGAAGAAATGACCAAGTCTATTCCTGCAGCAATAATTGCATCATCTCTCATTCTTTTTGGTAAGGTTGTCTAAAACAACAAACAAAGCTGTACAAAATCATGATACTATTATCAGAGGGATATCATAGAATTTCTTTTATTTTACTCATTGATATTCTCTACATGCAGTGGCGGACCCATTTTCATTAGACACAATACTTTGGAGGGGCGCTCCATTATGCACAAACAATAATGCACCCCAAAAAGGTATTGTGTCTAATCAGGCTAGGTCCTCCAATGACATGTATAAAAGTTATTTCATGATCAGTATGGAAATATGTATTGACTGTGAAAAAAAAAAATTGTTAACTGGTGAATTTCTTTAGTTCACTCTTTTTAAAGCATATTATGTTATAGATGTTTCAGAAACTTTGACATTTTACACTTTCTTCTACCATCATATTGTATAATTAATTTTCTATGATTTGTTTCATTTTCCTATATCAATCTGAAAATGAAACTGAAACTAAAACTGAAACATCTAAACAAGTATATAGAATGTAATAATTTAGTTTAGCTTGTTAAAATGTAGGTGATCAATAGGGTCTCTTTTTTCTAACAATTGGCTGTCCTTCTTTTGTAGACTGTGGATGCTTGACCTTATCCCAATACATCCTTCTTGACCCTATCCTCATGGTGTTTATCAGTGCCTCTGTGTACTCTTTGGTCAAATTCAACTCCTGTTGGTCAAACCCGTTTAGTTCAAGGTGGTGGATTTGGATGGCTGTGACTGGAGTTTTTCTTGCATGTGCTTTCAGGTATGTTCCGGGTCCACACACTTTTCATGATTTTTGTTACTGGTTCCTGAGTTATTTACAGGTAAAAAAAGGTCTATTAAAAAAAAAAAGAACCCCCCCCCCCCTAAAATGTCATAATTTCTACACTCTGGATATGGAATAATCTAGACATTTATTCCTCTGTGCTTGTTTAAAATTTTTAGTTGGTTAAGTTTTTGTTTTGGTTAAAACCAAAGACCCATAATCATAGTTATGGAGTGTTCCACGATAGGAATATTTGACACTTTTTCATAGACTGCAAAGTGTGAAACTTGAATTGTCAGATTGTAAGAATAGGTCTAACAAAGCTAAATATTGAAATTGTTTATGTGGGCGTGTCTACAGTAACGGGGTATATTTTTGTTACATTTACTATATTCACATGAACCTCTTAAGTTCACAATTTGTTTGTATTATCTTTTCAATAGTATATCAGCCGACAATAATAATATATTAAATCAATGTATAAAATTGCACTGTACAAGGTTCTGTAAGCTCTGGAAAATTGCCCTCTACAATTTTCCCATAGCATGTTGGTGACAGGACAGACAAGTTTGTAACAAAGTGGTCTGTCCCTGTTACCAACGTTATATAGGGAATTTATACAGATTTAATTTGGGAACATATGATAATGAAATTTTCTAAACAAAATTCTTGCTGGACTTATCTATTTTGAAGGAAATTCAATCAACTATCTACTTTTGGTGGTACAAGGTGGTCATGATTTAAAATGAGTCCATTTTGCCTCAAAATTTCCCATTACCGTAGACAGGCCCATGTGTCTTTTTTTTAGTGCATTTACATCTTCTCAAATATTTTTATGTTGTTTGAACTATATATCACCAGGTAGTAACTTATATCTAGTTGGAATAGGGTTGAAATCATGAAAGATATGCACAGTAGTCCTAATAATTTCTATAATTGTTTTTATTTTAATGATTGGACAGTGTGAAATGGGTTGGATTGTTTGTCATTCTCCTGGCTGGGATCACCACAGCATGGGACCTATGGAAACTCCTTGGAGACCTGAGTCTTGCAAAGGTAAGTGAACAGGTTTGCCCCCTGAGGAACAAAATGGAACTAACTTTGAAATAATATAAGTTATATTGCCCATCCTGCTTTGAACAGAATCAAGGTATTGCTATGATAATGATGTTTGGGAATTTTCATTTAGGCCTCCAAAGTTTTCAAATGAGTTGCAAAAGAAAGTTGGAAGAAACGACCCAAAAGGAATTGAAGAGCCTGTCCCACACGGAAATATAATACGGTTATTGAAATTCGTCAAAATAGAGTCTAATTATTTTACTGAAACTATTTTAAGCACCAAATTAATATCTAGATACTAGACAAATATCTTCATGTTCATTTGTAATTGAGACAAGATGAAATACTTGTTATGTTTTTGTGCTCTTTTAAGAGAATTAATTAACCTGTTGACGACGAAATTGTTTGGCCTGATGTCATTACCCTGAGAAGAGATAAAAAAGAGACAACCCAGTCCGCGCGCGCAGGGCTCTGGTTAAATTGCCCTTGCGTAGCCTGGTTGCACGCTGGTAATGGACCGTAGCAGTGAAGCTTGATTGTTTTTTAAATATATATTTTTTTTCTATAATGTTTTTGGTGTTCTTAGTTCTCAATTGCCCCTTATCACTACATGATTGAATATTCTACATTCCCATGTCAAACTCAATATTAAAATAGAAAAGATAATAATATTGTGAACAAGAAAAGCATTCCTCCGGTTTGTAAACTGATTATCTTGTCTTGGCCTGAAAGAAAATGTTTTACACCTTAATGAGTCTGGAACAAGGTGAACAAAGGGTTGCTTTTTTAGTGTTATCCCTATTTAAAGATCTCTTATTGAATGTATTGAATTTTCTTATACCACGGCCTAAGATGAACCTATGTGTTTAGTTACAAAGGGAACAAAGATGAATTCCAGTCCTTTGGTTGCCGACTTGATTCTTGAACACACTCTCTCTTTACGCTTTTCTTTTTTTCGAATCTTACAAACTTTAAACTCTGCCGTATATCCTCTTCTTTTGATGTACTAATTGGGGGTTAGATATTGTTAGTCATTTAGGTTAGATATCGACCCGTTCTCTAATTTTAAAGAATAGTTTTCTTCTCAGCTAAGCCTCTGGAAGCGCTGGCTAATTAGAGCCACCGAACGATACTTCTTTATATCTCCAGATACCTCCGGGTTTTTGTGTGTGCGCGCCCATGTTAGAAAATAGCTACCTTGTGCTGATCCATTGAATTATCATGGGCTAACAATAAAAGTAGTACGAAGGAGGATCAGCGAAACCGAAAATGCTAAAAATTTGTTGATGGTCACTTATATACACTGGTTGACACAATTCTACCTGAGTGCCTGAGAAATATATTTATTTAAAAAGGTTATTTATTAAATATATCTAATAGTTATGACATGTTTTTCACTAGAACATATCACTCATTTCATAAATTAACTACTACGTATAGCAAAAATTCAACAAAAGTAGTACAAAAGGTGAACTTTAGGGGGTATTTGGTGATAAAGATGTGGTCATTAGGGAACAGAGTATACCCGGTTCGCGTCCATGAGTGTGTAAGACGGGACCCGGGTATCCGGGGTTCCTGCTCTCAACGGGTTAATGAAGATCTTTTTAATCAAAACTAATATTTTTTCATCTACAGATGACCTTGTTTTATCACCTTGTTGCGAGAGTGGTTTGCCTGATATGCCTGCCAATCATTATCTATACATCTTTCTTTGCGATCCACTTCCAAGTTTTAAACAAAAGGTAAGGAATTCTTTAGCAGTATAATATTTATTATAGATAATAATAATATTATTATTATTAAGATTACTAGAATGTTTGAGACTGATTGTGGATGGGACTTCGAGCTCAATTTTGAAATCCTCTACTGCTCATTACTCTTCTTAGCATGAATATAAGTAAATTACTATTATTACAATGTATATCATAATTAAATAACTATGTGACTCTCGTCAAAATTTTGTTGATAAGTATGCTACTAACAACTGAACAATGAGAAATTTGGAGAAAAGTGGTTATTCTTGGGGTACTGTATTTTGTTGACAGATTTACGAAAAACACCTTGTTCATAACTATTCATACCCTAGGGGTACACAATCTAATTTCTTATTTAATCATCTCCATTATAATTTTTTTCTTTAAATTACCACGGTCCGAAAATAGTTCTTGCGCATGTACAGAGCCATCATTTATGTATTTCTTGGGTTTCAACCAATGCATGTTCTGGAAAACGTCCAGGCTGTGTAAGGTTGCATGTTCTTTGAGCCATTATATGATTCTTCAACTTTCCAGATACATTTCTATAGGGATTCTTGTCAGCTCATCAAATAAGAGATCATTCATAATGATTGTCCTTGAACCACTTCTTGACTAACTTGGCTGTATGTTTCTGAACTTCATCCTGCTGATATGTCCAATGCAGTCCTGGGTGACATATACAAGCATACATGTACATGTACTTCTGCATGTTTTTATCCATGATCTTATAATAAAAATGTCTTCCTGAGATGCCTCCTATTCTGAACAGATTTCCAGTGCTACCAGCAATGATAATCCCCAATAACAATCCTATGTGAATGTTGTGTGCGGCAGTCAGGACACTGTCCTTCAGGTTGAAGGATTCATCTTTGAAAGCCAAGTTGAAGAAAAGTCCAAATTACCCCTAAATTCTCATTTTCCCTTCATCAGTATATAGAACTATGACCCAAAAGTTAAAATTCTGATGGGTCTGAGAAAAAACGGGGTCTGTATTGGGAAGTGTCAGTACAGATCTCCTCTATGCAGTATTCGCTCTTCGGTACCTTTGTCTCTGGATGGTCGGTGGTGCCCATTCTGATATGGTTGTGATCTTTGGGTTGTTGTGGCCCTCTCGGTATACTTATTTGGTAATTTAGTGATATACCTTGCACTTGTTGTCATGCCCAAGGAAGCTTTTTCCAAAGTGTCTTACATGGGGTGCTTAATATTAAAGAAGCTATTAAGTTTTACCTACATCAGGGACCAGAGAGTGTGGGTAGTTATTCTATTTGAATGACATTAATATGAATGTTCCTTAGTAAAAAAAAAAATCAAAGTACTGACAAGAAACCCTCAACAAAGGGGTTGGGAAGCTGAAGACTCACAGGATGGCTCAAAGACCATGCAAGCTGCCTCAGCCTGGAGGTTTTCAAGAGGACACATGAGGGAGACTCCACAGAAGCCATGAAGAAAGGCTTCTTGCAAAAACTATTTAAGATGGTTATTTGAAGGAAAAAAAAAATATGTGTACTTGTTGTTATTTCATGAGAAATTGGACTGGGTACCCCAAGGGTATAAATAATTATGAACATGGTGTTTTTCATAAATTTTTCAATATAATACCCCTGGAATACCAAATTCCTCAAAATTTCTTAATTTTCCTAATATAAAAAAATTGTTCAGCTGTTGGTAGCATACTGAAGCAAGTTTGATGAAACACAAGCGCAAGTCAAAAAAACTTTATATAAACCCCTCAAAAAATGTCTTGCGATTCAACTTTGAGTCCTCGTATCTTTTTTGTTAATTGTCTGTAATTCATTAATTTTATACCATTGGAAAGTTCATTTATTCCTCTTTACACTGATACCCCATTTGTAAAGGTTGTGCAATGCTTGAATGCACAGTATTCCCGAATACAAATCAAAGTCAGAAGTGGAAAGTTGCCAAATGAATGGCTATTGTTGAAAGGCAGAGTTTCTATTGAGTATCATTAAATGGGTCATGCATTATTCCTCAATGTTTTCACTTATTGTTTGACATTCAACCAAGAGTATCCAACATTGTATTGAGCGCCTAACGCACAAACCAAACAAACACAAAGAAACACAAAAACCTTTTATACAGTTAAGAACTCGATGTAAGCAATAGCCATTCATTTGGGAACTTTCCTTTTCTGACTTTCATTCGAGTTTGCGAGTACTGTGCATTCAAGCATAACATAACCATCACAAATGGGGTATCAATGTGACAAGAAATAAATCAACTTTCCAATGATATCAAATTTAACCATCATAAACAATCAAATAAAAAAAAAAGGGCTCAAAGTTGAATTGCAAGACATTTTTTGAGGGGTTTATATTTAAACTATTGACTTCTATTGTTGAATTGAATATATATATTCAGAGTGGGAACTCCAAATTTTATAAATTCATGATTAATTTCAGTGGCAATGGGGATGGTTTCTACAGCTCAGCATTCCAAGCAAAGCTCATTGGAAACAAACTTCACAATGTGTCTATGCCTGAAGGTAAGTACCTGCTTCTGTACCTGTCTCTCTTTATTATCACAATATTAAAACGCATTGATCAGCGGATCCAGGCGTTTTGACTGTGACATCATTTTAGTGAATGTGTGATCGGTCATGTCGATACCAGACAAAAGTTGCTTATCTTGAATTTGATTTTATTGTTGATTCAGCTTTCCCATTTCCTACACTTTAATTTCGTATATAGCTCAACACTAGGGAGTGAGTATTAGCTGAGATAATTACCTTTAAAAGCCAAAAAGTATTTGACTTTCGTTTCAATTTCGCGCAGGGAAATTTTCAAGTTACTGCCGATTTCGCTTTAAGAATCGACCTTAGCAACCGCACCTATTCACCTGTCCAAAAATTTTGTATTGTGTATCGTGTGTGTGTGTGTGTGTACGGGTGTGTTTGTGTGTGTGTGCGCGTGTGTGTGTGCTTAGGTTATGATCATAAAACTTTTAATTGAACGGCAAAACATTGCACATTGAGTGATTGCATTATTATACACCCAAACAGATGTCATCTGAAATTAATTTTTCTGATGCTATTTGATCATAATATTGATTGAGCACCAAATCAACTGGTATGTGTTTATCTAGTCACTAACTGTTTTTTTTAACAGGCCCACCAATGCACATGACACAGTAAGCACAATTATTCAAATGAGAAAATTAATGTAAGGGTATACTGCCATTTTTTTTGTATTCTATCATTATTCTACCTGCTGACAAAGAAAAATGATTAGGAATATGAAAGAATAAAATAAATCTTGATGCCTGAATTGAAAACAAAAAAATGATTAGGAATATGAAAGAATAAATTAAATATTGATGTCTGAATGGAAACAAAAAATGATTAGGAATATGAAAGGATAAATTAAATCTTGATGTCTGAATGGAAACAAAAAATGATTAGGAATATGAAAGAATAATTAATTTACGATGGTCTGAAATTGGAACAAAAAATGTTAGGAATTG
Organism: Paracentrotus lividus; assembly: GCA_940671915.1. Classification (NCBI taxonomy): domain Eukaryota; kingdom Metazoa; phylum Echinodermata; class Echinoidea; order Camarodonta; family Echinidae; genus Paracentrotus; species Paracentrotus lividus. The sequence continues at coordinate 20,697,344 of CALNVZ010000174.1, forward strand.
AAAGAATAAATCTAAACTGTTGAATTCTGATGGAAACAAAAAATGATTAGGAATATGAAAGAATAAATTAAATCTTGATGTCTGAATTGGAAATTGGAATTGGATTGCATAGTACTGTATTTTTTTAATAATGCAAACTGATAAAAAAAGAAAAAAATTGTCTTTTTAAGTTTTCTTTATTATGTTATGGCAATTATCATTATAAAAATGATTGTACTGCAAAACCAGAGAAGGGACAGAATTTTACGGTGCCTACAATAAAAACCAACTGTAAATTTGCACATGAGCAGTTCCAAGGTAACGGAGTGACATTCAGAAGCAACATTTCAGCATTCAAACAAATTTGTCATCCATACTTTAATCTTTATGTACAAAGAAATGGTCCATGACAAAAGCTGATGGCACCCTCTTTTCAAAATGATAATTTTTTTTTTATAGTGATGCTCTTAATTAATGAGATATGAATATTCATAAAAATTGTTATGGAGTGACGCAAAATAGACATGCATATTTGAGCAGAAAACATTTTGCTTAAACTCTGTAAACTTTAAATGGCTATCACAATTTTGAGTTATTGATTGGATTCTATGTTATTCTAGGTATAATATGCTGCCTTGCATAAGAAAATTGGTTGAATATTTTGTTAATTATGACTTTAAACTTGAACCCATGTCCGGTTACGGAGTGACATCTGGTTTTCCCGGTCTTTTTCGTGAGGAGAAATGCATTATAAAGAAATATTAATATCTAAGTTTGTTAGAGTAGTCATGATAATTACATTAAGCCAAAAATGTAGGCAAAAAGTGACTAGATATAAGAATAAGAGGCATTTAAGGCACCATAGTCACATATGTGCAAATTTGGGTTTGATCAATTATTCAGCGCAGGGAAACTGAATCGCATAATTTTTTAACTTAAATGAATGGTTGTATTGAAAGAAGCCTTTGTGGTAATTTCAGATTCTAATTTGCTTTCTAAAGTTTCAGCTCCATGTCCTGTTTTGCTTGGAATTGCCCACATACATGTACATGTATGCAAATAATGTTTTAGAAAAAAACATGCTTCTCACTTCTTATAAACATACATGTACCATCAGTAGAATTACTTTGATACCCATAAATGTTGTAACATTTTAAATATTAGTGTGATTCTGTTACTGGTAGCTTGTAGCGTATATATGGGCATCTGATCATCAATTGAAGAACCACTAGATGGGGGGGGGGGGGGGGCGAGGGGGCTCCTTAATCTCAAAACTACACTTGTAAGATTTATGTCGCTATTCCTATTAGCTGTGCCTAGCGTATGGATAGATTCGTCATAATTGAGAACCATCGAGCTGGGGGCGGGGGGGGCTTAACATATCCCATATTGTAATGTTTAGTGTCTTTATTCTCTATGTACATGAGATGTACGTATTGGATTTCCAATTGAGATATCGAGCTGGAGGGGGCTGCTTAACTCATCATAATATCTACTGAAGTTATGGAGCTATGCAGCCAGGTAATAATATATGGATAGCAAATATATATTATTAGTTTGGTATGTATTTGTAGGATTCCTGAAATGACAGATCATTCAATATAAAAATAATTAAACAGATACTTTCAGTTATCACTAAATTGAAATATTAGAGGTGCAGAGACTGTTTCTTTGTTTCCAATGTAGGAGTTTCATACTTTGCAGAGATGACAACACACGGAAATTAGAACTGGCTTTCTCAATCTATAATAAAGCGAAGGCCGAAGGCATCAAACGGGGCTCCAATGCCGAAAACGGAGTCAACCGTTTTCGCAGTGTTGTGACGGGTGAGCGAAGCAGCGAGACCGCCACACACGCTTATCGTAGATGTACTGCAATGAACCTGAGTAAAGCTTTATTCCCTCGTACGTTTAGGATGCAGGGGTTCGGTGAAGGTTTGTTCGCGGTGTTGTTTTTTTAGTTTTCAACCTTTGATCACAAAATTAACAAAAAAGGCCAAAGTGCAACGTACATTCAGAGTTATGAAATACGACAGTTGGATGTAATTGCCATTTGCGATGCAGATAAGACCACGGATTTTCTGCCATGATCGTCGCTGTAATTATTGTGTCTTAAAGAAAGCAAAAACAAGTTATCAGAAAAAAACAAAAAAAAAAAAAACAGAGAGAGAGAGGAACAGAGAAGAACAGATCAGAAAGGCGTCTAAGAAAAAAAAAGAAAAGGGAAAAAAGAAGCATGAATATTACTGTTATAGAGAATGGGAGTATTTTTTTTCTTTTTTTTATTAATATATAAGTAAAAAAAAAAGTAGGGAGGATGGAAGAGAACTAAACCACTAAATTTGATATTTTTTTTTTTTTTTTTTTATATTTAGGCTATATTAAGGTACGGTTACTGTGTAATATAAACTAATTATCTCATATGCCTAGTTACTTAATTCGGGTATTTTTTTTGTTATCTTTTTTTTTCTTTCCCCCTCTTCTTTTTTAAGATATTTTTTGGTTTTTGTTTTTGATTTTCCGTTAGAGGAGGGCTGCGCAGCTTAAAGAAAATGTTGTAAAATATTATCATAACTGAGATGATACTCCGAAGGATGTTACAATTAACCATATAAGGTGAGTTATTTAACAACTAGTGGCAACAATCGACGGAGAGAGAGAAAAGGAAGAAAGTGAAAACTATAAGAAGTTAAGAGAAGGAGGAAGAGAAAGGGGGATAAAGGTAAGTGGTGACTATAAATATTTATTGAATATCTGTTGATTAGAGGAGCTGAAATGTGATGTTTTTTTTGTTGTTTGTTGTTGTTGTGTGTTGTTGTTGTTTTTTTTGTGTGAATGATGAATTTTTGATGCAAGTTAGCAATCTAGTCGCCGGATAGGAATTAGAGTCCTAATCGCGATAATAAGAATATGTATAAGAAGAAACTTGACTCGGAGGGAAAGATAGAGAGAGAACGAAGAGGAGAGGAAAATGAGGGGAATACAACAATACTAGGACGGGGTTGTCGAAGGTATCAAAACATTTTTCAGGTAATATAATAAACGAATATGTTCCTAAAGATGATCGGAGATATAATTGAGAGCGATTATAATAGAAGAGTGTGACTCGGCTGAATTGTCATATTCGTTTGTTTAGTTTTTTTATTTTTATTAATGAATTTTTAAAAAGGGCGTCATAAAAAATATCGAACTCAAAAAAGAGAGTGAAGGAAATAGGTGCGTCAGGTATAAAATAATAATTTAAAATCCATCTTATGAGAGGATGTTGGTGGAAGGATGTTTACGAGATTAGATACCTAAGACAGTATAGGTGCGCGAATTAAAAAGAGAACAGTATTATAAATTAAGATATTTAAAATAGACATAATGTTCATTATGATCGAAAATCAAATAATTTCAAAAATGAATATAATAATTTGTTTAGGAAATCAAATGGATAAATGGGAAATGTTCGCAATGGCAAAGATATAATAAGACCCTCAGAATTTGTTCTACCAGCTTAACAGTAATTAGGGTGAAAGTGAGCCATGCAGACATTCGATGTCATGAAATAATATAGTCGACAACTGATATAAAATGAAGAATGTTATAGAGGGTGAAGAAGAGGGGAGAGGAGGAGGAGAGAGAAAAAATAAAGATTATAATGAGTGGGAGTATAGGACAGCTCGGGAATAGAGACTGAATTTTCAAAATTGATATAATATTCGTTATGCAGCGGGAAAGAATTAACTAATGGCTAGCATGTCACACAGCCGTACGTACAGATAATTTGTGTTATGTTCTATCTTCTATTTATCACTTATTATGTAGTTTCTAGTTTCTGGATGCGAAATTATCAATAATTTTCACTGCTGACTATGAGGTAATGGATGCCTCGTGGGGATCGGTCAAAAAAAGGAATATTTGTGGACGCAACCGACTTAACTCAGCGTAAGTGTCTGTGTGATGTTGCCAAAAAGGATTGTTCTTCACTGGACCAGTACAAAGCGGAAAAATGTAATTTGAAAGAAATTAAATAGCTCACATGTCAATTACACTTTGATTCATGGCATGATTAATGCACATTGGTAAAATAAATATACCTCTCAGTCTAACTGGAATTCGTTTTTGTTTTTTGGGGGGGGGGGTGTTTATGATATTGGGTTGATAGGACGTTTTAAAGGATAAGTATTAAATAAGCAATCATATCTAATATATTTCTGAAAAGTTTTGCAATCAAGCGATAATGAGATAATAAAATATATAAAGGGGCGAAATACGGAAAGGAAAAGAAAGGAAAAGTAAACGATGAGCAAACATGCGCGTATTTTTGGGTGGGGGGCTTATTAACGTTAGAGGGAGCTAAATGAAACTGAAGGGAACAAAGTAGATCGAAAGACAATTAAAATATAATCAATAAATAAATTTTTAAAATTAATAGAATCAGGGAGGAAGAATAAAAGGACATGGCGGACTTAACTCATCCTGTGATTGGTATGCAACTTCTTAGAGGCGATATTATTCTTTTAAACATAAGGGGAAGTATTAGCGGAAAAGATAGAGAGAGAAAGTGGAAGGTAAGAAATCTACTGGTGACTGATGGAGGTATACGAACATTTTTTATAATGTAATTATGAATATAAATTTCTTTTTTAATTATATATAATTTAAAAAAAAAAACATGGCGTGGGTCGGTGGAAATCGTTTTATTTTTTTTTTTAAGTTGTATTCAAATTTGTATAGAACATCAAAATAAATAGAAATTATGTGCCTAAGCAATGTGCTGTCTACGGGCATGTGGCTAGTATATATATTAAGAGGCAGGAGCGCGAAAAAGGAGATCAAACGGGAAGGGAAGGGCCAGGCTCAAACTTGCCGAAACAGGGTATTACCGTTTTCGGCGTTTAATTAGCGAGTGATGCGCAGCGAGACCCCACAGCAAGCTTCATCGTAGCTGTGCTGCAAATGAAGCGTGCAAAGTAACAGCCTTTTCTCCATCTAGCTCTATGGTTTCGAGGTTGGGATTGCGAATGTTTTCGGGCCGTCGTTGTTTTTTTAGTTTCAACCTTGCTCAAACAAAATACTTACAAAAAGCAGATGCAACGTCACATTCAAGTAATGGAATAGCGACCGTTTTGGATTTTGTAAATTGTTCTTTTTTACACCCCATGTTTTGCCGATGAGATAGGACGGAGCAATTTCTTCTGCAGATCCATCGATCGATGTAATTTGGTGCTGAAGAGAAGCAAAGTTATAAGCAAAAAAAAAAAAAAAAAAAAAAGAAAACAAAACAAAGAGAAAAAAAGCAATGACTGTAGCATAATGTTAGAGAGAAGAAGAGATTCTGTTATTATTTTATTATTTTTTTTTAAACTATATTATAAGTTAAAAAAAAAACTAAGGGAGGATGGAAGCGGAATTGATAAGAAACAACCATAACATTTGTTTTTTTTTAAAAATAGTTAGTAGGCTATATTACGTAAACGGATTACTGTGTAAATCATCAACTAATTATCTCATATATTCATCTCAGTCTAACTTATTGTGTATTTTTTTTCTTTTTTCCCCATCTTTTTTTAAAGATTTATGGTTTTTTTTGATATTGTCGTTAGAAAGGAGGCTGCGCGCTTTCAGAATAGATGTTTTTATAATTATTTATCTGAGATGATCATCTGAAGGATTCTTCATGTTATACCATATAAGGTGGTAAAAAAAAATAGTGGCAAAAATCCGGAGAGGAAAGGAAGACGAAGTAAATTGAGTATAAGAAAGAGGTGGACAGAGAAAGGATAAAGGGGTGCAGTGTTTTGAATAATCTCGTAGGATTAGCAGAGCATGAAATTGTGTTTTTTTTTTTTTTTTTTTTTTTTTTTTTTTTTTGGTGTGATGATTCGATATTAATTCCGAATGAAGTTAGCCAAATCTAGAAGAAGAAGTCTAAATGACGATATATAATAATATGGTATAAGAAAGCAACTTGAGATCGGGGGAAGATAGAGGAGAGGAAGAAAGAGAGAGAGAGAGAGAGAGAGAATGGGGAAGATAAACAATATATGGCGACTGGTTTTGCAAGGTACGAACATTTTACATGATAATATAACAACACGATATTCCTCTTTTATTAATATATTTTAAACAACAACAGTAAAAACAAACAAAAACAAACAACAAAAAAAAATGAGTGGGCTGAAATTTTTTTTTATAGTTTGTTTGTTTGTTTTTTATTTTTTAAATGAAATTTTTAAAAGGGCGTCATAAAAAATATACACCCCAAAAAGAGAGAGTGAAGGAAAAAGGTGCGTCATATAAAATAATAATTTAAAAATCCATGTTATGGAGGAGGTGGTGATGATGCTCAAAAAGATATATAAACTAAGACAGTATAGGTAGCCGGGAAATTAAAAGAGAAACCATATTATCAAAATTAAGATATTTCAAAATAGACATAATTTTCATTATGATCGAAAATCAAGTAATATTTCAAAATGAATATAATATTTGTTATTATGAGGAAAACTCAAATAACAAATGGGAAATTGTTCGACCAATGGCCCCAAAAGAACATAAGCCTCTCAGATTTGTTTACCAGCTAACAGTTCAGTTAGGGCTCCAAGTAGTCCATCGACCCATTCAGATGTCATGAAATAATATAGTCATGACAATTGTATTAAAATGACAAGATATTTTATAGAGGAGGTGGAGAGGAGGGACGGAGAGAGAGAGAGAGAGAGAGAAATAAAGTAAAATAGTAAGGGAGTATAGGACAACCGGGAAATAGACTAAATTTCAAATTGAATATAATATTATACGGGAAAAGCAAATAAACTAATGCTGCAGTCACACAGACACGTACCTATATATACGTT
>CALNVZ010000174.1:20709018-20731965 GCA_940671915.1 Paracentrotus lividus
GCTGTCTGAAAAATCAATGAAAAATATATCTACTATCCAATTGTTTGACTTAATTTATGATTAATTTTGTAGAATGACATCATAGGAAACTAAACCTGAACATTTTATTGTTTTATCTTCTTTAATTTTAAAAATATTTGCATCATAAGCTTTCAAATTCAAGTGTAGTCCCACATGTACATAATTTTGTGGGAATTTTGTGAATTTCAATAATTTTTAAGCTTCATTTTGGCTATAAAATTTAAATGATAATGCACTTGAATTGATATACTTTTATCTTTCTGTAAAGTTTCAGAACGTTTAACACAATTTTTCACTGAGTACACTGATGTAACTTACTTAATTTGATGTGTAACTTACGTAACGTTACGTAAGTTACACACTTTTGCAGTGGTACTATTCTACGAAGACATTACTTAAATGTTATGATTTTTCACTATGATATTTAGCATACTACACTAGCTTTATAAATGTACCATAATTAAATTCTATTCAAGTAATTTTTGAGTAATAAAACTTTTTGTTGTTTTTGCGTTACGTAAGTTACATCTTAAGATGAGGTTTTTTGTTAACAATTTTTTCGAAAAGTTGCATTTATCATGGTAAAATATGATATGGACTTGATTAAAATAACTAAATGTTGATGAATAAAAGTTAAAAGAATCAATATTGTAGTCAAATTAATCATATTGTGGTGTTATCAAATTTTTCTTTAAATTCAAATTATTTCCCCTCCTTAAGAGACTTGATACTCTGAAACACATATTTTTGGTAGCGGTAATAATTATGCGAAATCAGTTTTGGAATATGATTTTGTGGGTATTTATCTAACAAAAAAGCTACATTTGGGCATTCATATGCCAATTTTATTTTCTGGTGCTCAGGACCACTTGCCGTGGAATGGCCCACATATGCCCGGTAACATAGAGAGTTACAACCAATTGTAAGTAGATAGTAATACCCTAGTCACACAGGTGAGACCGAATCTAAACCGACACCAGACCGACCAAAAAATTACATTACCACGAATTGCAAGCTAGTGGTCGGATTGGATTCAGGCTCGCTGATATGACTACGTTACAATGTATGAGGATCCTTGTTGCCTTGACTTCTTGCATGGAAGTCTCACTTGGAAGTAATAAAAGTGGTTGTTACATATTTGCTATATATCGTAACTCTTTATGTTACAGGGCAATTAAATGAAGAGACAGGAATGTCACAGACCGATTCAATCTTAAAAGCACTTACATCTATTAATTCCTCTAACTTGAATGAAATGGTAAACTGTCATATATTCAAATGCACATGAGGCATTTTCCATTTTCTGAATAATGTTAATTTTTTTCTGGTTTGAAGTAAAAAGATGTATTATTCCCATTCAGATGAATGGATAAATACATTAAGAATGCTTACATTGCCTTTCTTAGTATACAAAGGCAACTGGGTAAGAATAATGTTCTTAAAGTTAGTGTCAGCCTTTTGCAGGCAAAAATATTACATTTCTATTTTTTGAGAGGATATAGAAGTATATCAATGACTATATCTTCCCACAACATGATCAAGCTCAAATGTGTATGTTTGTCATTATATTGCGATTATCAAAATTCATTCCTATGTTTTCGAACATCAAAAAATATACCGTACGGTGCGAACCGATGACCGTTAGCGCAGAGAATAACGCACTCTGATGCGCCGTGTGTATATTGCTGTATGTGGTCCGTGGTGCACGTGCTGTAATATCAACGATATTGATGGAGAGCTGGTCTAGATTGGTAGTCAGATTTTCGTTTCATATTACTGATCTAGGCAACCTATGACAGTAAGATTGAATAGACAGTATAGGTAGATCATATTCTAAAGTTATTCCAAGTTGCATTACTTTTCGCAATTTGTGAAAAAGGATGACACTACCTTTAACTAAATGATATTAATTTTTATCTTTTTCTAAAGAACGAAAAGAAATCTTCACAGTCATCCACTGCCAGCTCCATTGTCCAACCGTCATCAGCAGGTCACATGCTATGGACAGGTAAGTTTCTACACGGTAACTAGTAGGTTGATACTAGGAAATGTCTCTTTGAAAAATTTCCTCCTTTTAACCCTTTAAGGATCAAACATCAACTTTAAGGAAAAACATCAAACATTGTTTTTGTATTGAATTATACATTCCCTAAAGAGGTCCAGTTGATTGATATAGTTCTATTGAAAATGAACTTGTGCACTTCACAATTTTTTTTTTCTTTCTTTTTTTTTGGTTTTTTGGGTAAATACTTTGTGAGACTTTCCTGTACTGACACCATGCTTTGTCAGACAATTGGGCCATTGGCTGTCTGATAAAGCATGCTGTCAGAACGTGAAAGCCTCAAAAGGTAATTATAAAACGTGATTGTGTAATGAGAAATCTATCTGCAAGGGATCTGTATTCTGTCTATATTTTGCTGCAATAAGGCCTGAGCTGTGCTGGCTGAACGTAATATGTTAATGTTCTACTTTGTCTTCTGTAGATTTTATTGAGATATAAGCCACCCATTAAGGTAGCATCACACTATCCCGAAGTTGAGCATGGAATGTGAAATGTTTGCGCCTGGTTAGCCCTGAACTTGGTCAACGGCCAAACAAGAGGCAAAACGAGAACAATGTTTACAGAAGGTTACAGGATGGCACTCGCACAACACACAAATGGTACACGAATGCCCCAATGATTTTGTGCTCAGAGCAAATTTGAAATTTTCCATTATCGTGTGTCCATCCTTGCTCAACTTCAGGACAGTGTGACACAGGCTTTATGGCCCGTATTCACAAAGATGTCCTAAGTTAAATCTGTGGACTAACTATGGGTAGCAGAATGTAATACAATCTGTCTACGTTATTATGTTCCTTACATGTTTACTGGATTCTGGTTTTAATGGTTAGGAAAACTTTTGTACTTATCATTCTCAGGCAGTTTTTAATAGTTCCAGGACCAAAAACTCCGTTACTAGTACATGTATATCGAACATCTACTGTTTGGGATTGTGTCACATTTTGCTACCTATACTTAAAATTACAGATTTAAGCTGTCGCTTAACTTAGGACACCTTTGTGAATACGTGCCTATGTCTGTAATTTTAACACTGACATCTTTTTTCAATTATTTTCCATTTCTTTAGCAAATATTACCTATAAATCCTTACTTATTTAACAATCCTTTTATGTGATGCCATTCTTCCACAGAATGGAACAGGTGATGTAAATGATGTTTGGAGAGTAGATATTGTAGGAGGCAGAGAAGGTGATCTGGTCAGAGTAGTCAAGACCAAGGTCAAACTTATTCATCAACTCAATGGATGTGCTTTATTCTCACACTCAAAGACACTTCCTAAATGGTAAATAATATTAATGATATTAGCGCTCTGAAATAGAAGATGAGTAGGTACGGTAGAATGTGAAAGAAACTAACTGTGTTAACTAAACCAAGACAAGACAAGAGTTCCTTTTGACTCATTATTTCATAAATGTGGATATGAAATGAAAGAACCAGAATTAGGTTTGATAGTCAAAGGGATCATAACAGAAAATCAAAGATGCTTACATTATTATTTTTTTTGCTCATAATCCAAGTTGGTCTGAATGCTTTGTTCATTGGAAATTTTTTTTTAATCATAAATATATGAAAGAAGAAAACCCTAAAGAAACAGGACATATATATGTACTTTTATAGAGTAATTGGTTTTAATAGTCATGAAAAGGCATTTTTATACTATTGAATAACTTTTATGAAATCATTCATAGTTTGAAAATATATTTTGAAAAATAAATCAATTAGAAGGGACAATTCATTGTTTTGAATAAAATATCTCAATTTGAAGGGACAATTAATCGTTCCGAATGTGTGTGACAAGAGAACATAATGTTTGTGTATGATAGTGTTGGTAATCTTTGATTATTTTTATTTGACAGGGGATGGGAACAGCTAGAAGTCACATGCAATCCTTACATCCGAGATACAAGGACACTATGGAATGTTGAAGATCACATTAACAAGAGACGTAAGCTAACCATCCTCTTTATACAGTGCGTCCCAGAAAAAAGTATACCCAACTTTGAGAGCCTCATATTAAAATATTATAGCTTGTGTGACCTTGAAATATATATCATGATAAAGAGCAACTCATATTCTTTTCAATGATACCAAACTTATACCTGTGTTGTGACGGATGACTAAGCAGTTGGGCTTTAAAAAACAAACGTAAAAAGTGCCCTGTCCCAAGTTTGAGCAAAATCAGCCCTTGCATTTCAATAGATCAAGTAATCCTTTGTGTCTAATGAATGGACTCAGGAAGGCTAACCCCAAACAAACAATGAATGATCAGAAAGCCAGGGCTGCTTCTCAGACAACTTGGTACAGATCACTTTTGACCAAGGTTTTTAAACACTCGAGTGTTCAGTCATCCATGAAAGTATCGGTATGATTTTAGTATCATTAGATAGAATATGAGTTACTCTTTGTCATGAAATTAAAATTAATTACACATAAGTCATACTATTTTTAATATGAGGCTCTCGAAAATTGGGTATACTTTTATCTGGGACGCACTGTGTATATTTATTTGAAAAAAAAATGCTTGTATATTGAAAATGATTCTCAACTTGAAAGAAAGAAATGTGCCGATCTTTGAACTTATTCAAAAGAAGGATAAGAGTGTTCACAAAAAAACATTGTTAACAAGGTAAGATACCTGTTTAATTATCTAAAAAATATCCAACGTGGTCTGCAACATAGGAACTTATTCATTTACTCATTCCTTCTTGCCTCAATTTAGGAATGGCTTACAGTATGCAAGAATGGAAAATAAAAATGTTTGTAATGTCCATTTAATGCAATTATATAACATTATTCTTCAAAAATATTACTACTACATAAACATATACTTCAACTTGTGTACTACAGGTTTATTGTTAATGTATGGAGTTATTTTTATTTTACCCTTCACATGAATTCTTTAATAAATTGTTTTATCTTTTAATTCTATGCAGTTCATAATGTGAGTTTCAGTCTGTTTGTGCCATCATTTCTGGAAAGTTTCTTGGAAGCTCATACCGTCATGGCCTCGGTAAGTTGCATGTTTATCTTTCAGTAAAATGCCTGTTATCTTATTAGCCGGAGAAAATTCAGGTATTCAATTAATTTCTTCCAGTCAATTTTGACATCACCTACTATGTGATAGCCTGACAGCTCAGTTGATACAGAAGTGGTCTTATAATATTTAGATCCCTGGTGCCACACAAAGTCGATTCGCTTGTGCCCTTTGGTAAGGTGTCAATCCCCAGTACCATTTCCCTAGGATAAGACTTAAAGCTGTTCACCCAGGGGTGCTTACTTTTTAGTAGTCATGTGAAATGAACCATCAATCAACCAGTTTTGTTCCCTCCTGTTATTGAGGAATGATTTTCCTGTAGTATAATAGCTAATAAATATCTTCTTATGAGCAATCTGATAATGTTATATAACACATGCTTCATCTTGTTTCTAGGGCAACAACAACCTCAAACCCAAGGAAGGAGAAACCACATCACAACCTTGGCAGTGGCCCATTAATTACATGGTAATATTTTACAGAATGTTATCTTTCTCATCTTGATGTCATATGCAATTTATGATATTGGAAGGCTTAGACTTGATACCAGAAGTATTGGCCTTAACGACTGGAATATTCTCATATCCCATGAAGTAAAGCATATCTATATAGTGAACAAATATATACGGCTACCAGAAGGGGTGATTGGAATTATGATACCCAAAGTGACGCGAATGCGCATTACTGAGGGACCGTAGTTTCACCAAAACTTCTGAAAGCCGTATATATTTGGTTATACATGTATCTGTCATCGGCATTAAATCCAACAGATAGGAAATATAATAAAATTAGGTCTAGGCCTAGTCCTAGACCTAAAACATTTTATAGAAAATTATGAGCGCTTAGGTCTATTCACCCTTGATTTTTGGGGTCTCTGCTCTCGGCTTCAATCACTCGATCGAGCCGTAAATATTTTTTGTAGTTATTATGGCTCTTAGGTACTATCATCGGCTTGTGATGTCAGATGTTGGGGGGCATTTAATGAAAAGACTTGTCGGATGTTTTATCTGACAAGTTTTGTTTTTTTCTGACAGTTACCATAGTAACAATGCTTATCAGTCCCATCAAAATCAAGTAAAGATGTCTGATCTGACAACTTGTCAAACAACTAATATTGATGAAATGCCCCTCAGGATTCATGGCTATTTTGCCCAATTTCGTGATGTTGGTTGGAATTATCCCTTTACATGCGTGACGACCTTCATGATGGGGTTTGGACCAATCATGTGTTTAGATTATTATTATAACGAACCCAAATCAAAGCAATTTCTATGTTAAAAATTTTGGGGCTTTATCAAAATGATTCACTAGTGTAGTGTCAAATCTGGATTCAAATTTACAGGGGCAACGTTTTTCTGGGGCTAATGAGACTGATTTCAGGGTTTACCTCTTGGGCAATCCAATCATCTGGTGGGGCAACCTAGCTGTACTAGTCCTCTTCTGCCTGGCAGCTCTGGGTTGGCTCTTCATTGTACAGAGGGGTTGTCAGCTCTCAGCAGAAATACAAGGTAAAATCATTGTAGTGATAAGAAAATTTATTTATTTGTTTTTGTTAAAAAAAAAAAATAATTACCACTCTGAATTGTCAAAAAATACCTTTAAAACTGTGTATATACAAAAACAAAAGTGCATACACTAAATTTATCATGTGCTATATCTTTGCTTTGTAATATGTTAGTTTTGTATATATGTATTATTGATCTTTTTGTTTACACTGTATTATTGTGATTTTATTTTTCATCAGAATTATCAGAAATAACACAATTCCTTCTTTTAACCTTTGACCTTTATACTATAATCAGATTCTGCTTCCAATGCATATTCTTCATGTGGATGGTTGTTTCTGGGTTGGATGTTGCACTACCTACCGTTCTTTTTGATGGGACGAGTTCTCTATTTTCATCATTATTTCCCAGCCATGCTCTTCAGTAGTATGATTACAGGTATGAAACTTTGCCCCCTCAACCACAGATAAATGTAATTGTCAGAGAATATGTCATGGGGAAAGAGAGCATTTGTGTCGGATTCCCTTTTCCCACACGGTGCACTTTTTGCACTGTTGCACACTGTTAGACAGTATTGTGATACTCAGTTACTTAGTCTGTGTATGAGACTTGCGCATAAAATTGCACATGTAGGTCCCTTTACATGTACTTGTGTATAATAAACATGAGGAAACACATACCTTCAGTATCATGTTATAATGCATTATGTATATCATATCAGGTGTGCCTATTAATACAAGCAAGGGCTTTTGGGATCCTCACTCTCTTGTCTACAATCAAGAGGAGAGAAAAGAAGAGGAAAAAGACATTCTATTCAATTGAGAGGGGTGATAGGTTGATTGATGGAGGGATAGAGAAAGGTAGGCCTATGGGGCATTCTTATGTTATAATAATAATAAATAATACTATTATTTATAATGAGCTTTACCCGTAGTGGCCCAAAGTGCTTGACAGCATATTGTTACCCATCCATTGGATTCTATTCCATGCTTTGTGTCTGCTGTCACTATTATCCTTGTTATCCATTAAGTTTGATTAATAGAGGATAAATTAAACTCTTTTTTTTTTTTACAGGAATCTTCCTGGATCATATTCTAAATGTACTGGAGGTGATGCAAGGAAAACGCTTTCGTCATCTCTACCAGAGTGGAGTGGTCATCATCCTTGCTATTGTCATCCATAGGTAATAATTGTATTTATTGTAATAACAGTGATATAAATAGTATAGTTTAAAGGCACTTTGTAAAACCTTTGATGATATGATATTCTACCTTTGATTATTCTCTAAGCAGGGCTCTATACAGGCATGCACCTGATACAAAGGCCTCAAATTTGAACTCTGGATCTTGAAATGTCGAGAGCACACAAACCCCGGAGACTCCAACTTTCCCACCAAAAGGCCCTTAAAAAAATAATCTCCCACTATCCCACTTGAGTTTGAATTTATCACGCCCAAGCTGTATACCTACGTTTCTCACGCCGTAGCTGCATTTTCCCTCTGTTTCTCTGGACCAACCACCTCTGACAACAGTGCGCCTGTATCACTGTATATTATTGTCATAATATTTAAAGATATTACCAGAGAGCCGTTATAACTCTAAAAGTGACCTCGTGACGCAAGGAATATTGCTCTTTGTGCTGGCGATGCGATCTATGCACACAATGAGCCCTATCCAAGTCTCCTGTTGAGAAGTGCATGAGGCTGGAGTCCCTGAAACCCTGAAGATTTAGACCTAAGACACATTTTATTAATTTGAAGGAGGAGAGTATTGTTCTCTTCATTGACTGCATTAATTTACAGGCGCGATCTGAGGGGGGGGGGCTTGACAGTGTAGCGCACCCTGTAAGATTGGAAATCAGCATACCTTTTATACATAGACCTTTTTAGCGCACCTCGTTAAAATTTAATAACTTTTTTTTTTTTTTTTTTTTTTTTTTTTTTGCTTGTCAATTGTTCGGGACGGACGATGACCTGACCCTACCCCTAATGAAGTATGTTTGAAAATTTTTAATAACAGCCAAAGGCCAATAACTTTTCAACACCTAACCCCCCCCCCTCCCCTGCTTATCAGGCTGCCAGCGTGACGTGAAAAAAATTTAAGGGACCTTTTCGCACCCCGTTAAAGTCCGTCTCTGGATCCGCGCCTCATTTACACCCAACCTGTGATTGATTGTGTTTTTGTTTCTGCTCTACTCCTTGTAGTTTCTATTTGTTTAACCCACTCTCCTATGGGATGGTTGGACCTGTAGCCGACAAACCAGGAAGCCCTATGGCTGGTCTTCATTGGCTGTCATCCTGGGAATTCTAATTGGCACCAATCCTTGCCTCCAAAGTCTTCTTGAAATCATATGACCAGTACTAGCCTTCTCTTGCATCTTAGAGCAGGCGTTGCCCCACAAGAGATGTTGCCTCCTGGATTTCTTAAAGGGATCCAGTTACAACAAAAGAGATTCCAATTTTAATTTATTGATTTAACTGGAATTATTACCCAGATTGTTATTGGTGACGATTTAGCCGGTAATATGCAAGCTTTATATCGGCAAAAGGAGGTATCATGTTTTATTGTACATTTAATGACCATTTTTGACCTTCATAATGTAAGCTTCTAACCCAATAATGAATATACATTGATTGTAGATTAATCCTTCTTGTATAAGGTGTTTAATTTTTTCTAAATTTTGAGTTTGCAATTTGATGTGTAATTGACATCTAAATCATGTTCAAATTTAAATTATGCTAAAAGAAAATAATGCAATTTTTAACATTCAAAATCATGTTTATAGCTTTCAAAGTATTTATATGGACATTTTAGAAAAGCTCAACCACAGAATAATAGTTCATAGTTTTGTGGTACACTGATTGTGGAAGATATGTATAACCATATTTGAGTAATTTCATTTATATCTGATTGGAACCCATAGAAAATTTACATTGAGTCTTTCATGTATAATATTTGACTTTCGTGTGTGTGAGTATGAAGTGAATTGTTCTGTCTAAATAAGAATTACAGTAAGTCTTTGATATACATGTATGAACATGTATGTGATTGGCTTGAATTATGTGTTTATGAGAATGTTTGTTTGATGGGTACATGTAGTTCAAATAGTTTGGGGTATATTACAGTAATGTTATTGGAAATTATTTAATCTGTTTAGTTGTTTTTAGAAACTGTATAATATTATATTTTTAGATTTAATTGTAAATATTTTGATTTGCTGTATTCAGTTGTATTCACTGCATTTAAATCAACTACCAAGTAGGTATTGCTATCATTGCTATCATTTTAATTAGGTTTTGTGTGTGCCATCAAATTTCCAGTATTGTTTTCAAATAGAGCTAGCTTTATTCCTGTGATAAGTTCTAGTAACTTGACTTATAAAGTCCTCTTCCTTGGCTGGTAACAACATATTTGCAGGAAAAGTTGTCAATACCTAGCTATTTCTTTGCATTTTGAAGAAGTTTGATGGGAAATTTGCTATGCCATTGTTGGTTCAAAGTGTACAAATTCAGGTGAAGGATTTTTTTTTTCAGTTGTCCAGGCAATGCTTTTAATTAGATGGTTTATATCATAAGTTTGTTGAATTATAATGATTATTTTCGTTATACAGGGGTTATTGTGTGTGTGTGTGGGTATATGCTTATCTGTATTATTGAAATGTTTTAAAAGCAACTCATTCAAATTATAACTGAAATCCAAGATACCATATTTCTAATGAAGTCATTGCAAGCACAAATTTCAGTAGACCAAGCTTTAATTTATGCACTGCAGAGCATCTGCATATGGATTATTAGTTATCAGATTTTATTTCAGATAAATCTCTGGAACAGACAGTTATTCCTGTCTAAAATTTCAGCCACTAATTTTCAATAGTTTTGCGATGAAATTTTTTATTTGGAATATCTCCATTGTAGGGGGTTTGCTCTTTGGTGCTACTTATTTGCCAACTCTTAATGTAGAAATGCTTTTTATATTAATATATCATTACACCATGTGTCCGTCTTTCTGGTTGAAGATGGTAATTCGGTCACCTCGTTTGTTTCAGTACTATTGGTTCGGATATTTGTTCTTTTATTTATCCTAAAAGCCAAGTAATGTATTGATATAGTCATATTTCATAATTTATAAGCAAAGTTTGCAAAACATTGTGCTAAAATCATGTGTGGAAAATTGAATATGTATATATTTTTGTTGGAAGGAATGGATTTCATAAAGAATATTGAATAATTTATTATTCATGTGTTACATGTATTTAGTTTAGAAGTATAGGATATGAAGATTTTATGGAGTGAATATCCATCTGTAGTCAAGTGGCAAAACGTTTTCAAATTTGCTAGAATTTTATTTTTAAATCCAATATGTTTTATGTTGATCATGTTACAGATTTAGAGCAAGGTCCATCATTATTTTAGAATATCATGCATAGTTGTCAGTAATGGGGATCAAGGTTTGTTCATGAATTTATCATGAAAAATAGCATGTAATTATTTATTTTTAAAAAAAATTGTGTTTTTATAGTGGATACAAGTATGTAAAGAAAAGATGAAACAAATGAACTTTTACAGACTTGTCTGACATTTTTGATAAGAAGAAATGTTGCCTTTGAATTATCATTGTCCACTGATATAAACTTTATGGCCCATATTCTGAACCGCTGACTGGAGTTGTGCTATAGCACTGAAATTGTACGACATTTGAGACGAGAATGCAACATTGGTTTGCGCGCTTCATTATGAAGAGTCGGTGAAGTGTGAGTCTAAATCTTGAGTCTGCGATGGCATCTTAAGTTGAGACAGTAGACTGGATTAGTACAAAAATATGTAAAGAATCCTAAACCAGGGGTATGGGTGGTTTAGAATTCGATATGGCCTTGCAAGTTTTATGTCTGAGGTAGCTAATTTGTCACTTTTCTCTTTATGTTGAAGCTTCAAAGTTGTCCAAACTAGGCTTATATTGAGTTGCATTATTGAACATACCATAATTATTTGATCGATTGCATATGTATGGTATCTTCAAAACTGACATTTTCATGAAATTTTATGAGTAAGCGCCATGAAGTTCAAATTGAAAAAATGAACTGTGCTGCAAAATAGTTAATTCAGGGAAGAACAATACCATTGTGCTTTCCAGCTGAAAAATGTAGGCTCATCTTGACTACTGAAAGTATCAATGACACCGAGTATTCAGGGCAAGGGGCTACTGACAACAGATTATTGCATCATTAATTTCAGTAGATTTCCGGTACAATGAATTGTCTTTTCTTCGTGCTAAAGGATTAGTGCTGAAGGTCTGAAAATCGCTTTTTGCGATCTTATTCGTCAAATTCATACAGTCGGTCTTCAGTTCAGAATACAGGCCATTGTTTTTCTCCTTCTAAATTGTGAATACATTTACTTCAGAAACTTTAAAGAATGACAATATCATCATTTGTGATACCCTTTTCACCACAAGAGTTTATTTCCAACTCTATCCATGTATGAAAGTACACTATAGTTATGGATGCAAGATTAAAAATGTGAATTTAAAGTTTCAAAAGTATTAACTTGATTTGAAAGCTATGATTTCAGAATTTACATTATAGATACAATATTCAATAAAACACTTATCATGTGATGTCTGATGATTCACTTAATATCATTTGCCCATATTGAATGATCATAGCTCTTACAATCATATTGTAATATAATATTAGATTATGTTATTAGACACTTTTGAGGTATCCAAGTATGTACTTGTGCAACACAAGAAATTTTTGGACATAATCAATATTGTCAACATTATTTATACATATTAAATGGGTATGCAATAGTGATATACATGTATTTGTAATAAATTTATGAATTATATTTTGTTTTTGGACTAGATAAACTCATCAGATTAATGTTAGATTTTCTCCATGTTTATTGGTATCCTAAACAATGTACATTAAAAAAATGTATTTCAGTTTTGGCTGCTTGATAAAGGTTCTAGGGGCATGAAAGTACATATTTTTCATCAAAATATACATAAAAGGTACTCCTGTACAATTTAAACATGTAAAACATGAATATCAAAGTTGTATTAAGTGAGTCTCTTTCCATTTTAAACCAAAGCTTTAAAACATTTGTTTACATGTAGAAGCATACTGTAAATAAAATGAAGAATGGAACATGGTTATGAACCATTCTCAACATAATGAGGGCCCTGCCTGAAGAGGGATCTGAAATATTGTACATGGATTTCATGTAAGGTAAAAATGGATGAATAAAACTATGAAAAACATATCAAATTATTCAGTATTGATGATAACCTTAAATAAATGCACACTGTGTGTATAAAGCTTTTACAGAAAAGTATTATGTTTGCTCTTAACTTTTGTGTCGTAAGTTAAATTTGGCTAGGCTGTCATTAAAATAGGCAGGTAACAATGTATTAAAATAGTCATTTTATGATTATTAATTTGGTCCCATGAATAAAACAATTTATGATATTCATATTGTTAACATACTGCATTGGGAAATACATTGGAATCGTCTTACTTGATATTACTCATATTATAATTTGGTGTACTAATACAAAAGTCTAAGCACATTCTTTTAAAGAGTTCTCATGTGTATATTGATGAGTGTTCAGACATATTTTGATATAATCCTTTTATTCATGTACATGTGCATGCACCCATATGACTAATAATAGCTCACCAGTAGAGATATACATACTACATATTGAAAATAAAACAAACATTCTGTAAAATATGTTACATAGATATCTTTTTATATAACTAAATTAAGATATGTAATTATTTACAAAATACTCACTTTTAAAAAATAGTTGATGAGTTGTAAAAGTAGAAAATTGATGAAAGGATTGGCATGAAAATTAACAAATACTAGTATGCCTAGGAATACCTTGTAAGAGATAGAATCTATAAGAATATTATTACCCAAAGCAGCATGTACAAGTAAAACAAAGGCAAGAACAAAGACCGAAAACACCATAAAAGTTTGCTGATTTTCAGCAACTGGAAAGATAGTATCTTTTTGAAATATAATATACTCTTATTATTTTACTCCATTTCCTCTTTTTTTTCTATGATGAAAATATAATTTATATAACAGACAACTGAAACCTGATGTTTCTACTTATTTGATAAATATTTGACATCCTATTTACAATGAGTATGAACATGGATAGAGGTAAAGTCAATGTAAATTAAAATGTAATCGCAGTGAAATTACTTTTTTATATGGCATTATACAAAATATTTACATAATATGTGAGTAATTATTTTGGTCCAGACTAACCAATATCACTATTTTTTCTTAAAAACTGAAACATTCATTATTCTGAAACTTCATGGAGTAGCATATACAACATCCTTTCATGCAGAATGAAGGTCATTCAATAAAGACGTCCTATGCTCTTTCAAGAGAATATTTAAATTTTGTATTTTTATCTTATCATTGCTGAATAGGGGGGGGGGGAATCTTATAACTGGCATGTAGTATTTAGCTTATTGGTAGGTGTGATTGGAAGAGGCATCCAACTTGGATTGGTTCATTTGGGGTCCATTGTTTGACCGTGACAATTAAAAAATTGTTGTAAAAATTTTGCCCACTTTCCTTTCCTTTAGTAGCTTTCTAGGTTCCATTTGGTTGTTTAATCTGCTCAGTGTCTGCAAAAATCTTACAAACACAGCATAACAATGCGGCTTAGAAGATTTGCTGATGGTTGGTAATGCAGTAAGAATTGAGATTTGTAACATTTCATGGTTCTGAATATCTGGGCAGATTTGCATTGTGCTTATACACTATTGAGAAACTTCCAATGATGATTGAACTTCTCATTCTTTGTAGTTAACCTAAAGCTTCTCACACATGTTGTCCTCAATAAACTGATATGCAGCTGTCCATGCCTCCTGAACTTCACTGCTAAAGACCGACTTGCCTAGGCCCTGTTTCAGGGCAAACATGAGGGCACTCTTGGCAGCCTGTTAAAGAGATTGAAAACAAAACGGATACAAAGTTAAGCTAGAAATCTGCCGGGCAAACCTTTTAAATACATATCAAAATAAATGTCGACCATTGTAAATTAAATGCTTGATTTCCAGAATAAGGCCCTTGTCAAAAAAAAAAAATAAATAAATAAATAAAAAAATAAAAATTAAAGATAAAAAACACGAAAATAAAAACAAAAATAAAGCCTAAATGATTTCGTCAGGCTTTAACTTTTTTTTCTTCTTCTGTTTCTCATGGTAATACACTAGCCAAAGTTTGAATTTCAATTAGATGCAGCGCTCACCTGGAAGTGCTCTTTGGTTACCCCATAACCAGAGTGTCTAACAGCCAGCTGATGAAGCATTGGAACCAAGAACTCTGGTTCATCCAGGCCGCCAACCACCTGACCAAGAGTGTTCATGAACCTCTCCCCATGACTGATCACCTCGTTCTCATTTAAAAGCTTCTTGTATGGATGTTTCTTCTTACCGAAAGGGAACAGCCTCCCGACTTTGGGATTATCGCTCACCAATCTAAAAAAAATCGTATAACAAAATCAATATACGGTAGATGATGTGTTCATTGCTCTCGTTAAACCTTTTAATTCGGACTAGGTTTTAGGTCGAGTGAATATATATATTCTCAATGAAAATCTCTGTAGGCTACAAAAGAGGCATTATTCGCGTACTTTCTTTAGATGCTAGATTGAACCTTGAATCAACTAAAGATTGACTTGAAACCAAATTAATGTCGTTCAGAATATCAACATTTTACCAATTATTCTTCTATCCTTTGGATAGGTAGATCTGCGGTTCATTTGGGTTAAACAAACCAGAAAAGAATTGGATATTCATCATACATATACAACGAATGTGAAGCCCGATCCCGCCGCACACTTTGATATAGACACAAAACTGAAAGTTTCTTCTCCCTTAATGTTGTTCCAATTGATTGTTTGAAGGAGTAACTCACTTTGCAAACATGACGGCCCCGTGTTTATCTGGTGCCGATGACATTTGTTCCCACGTGTTCCTCACGAGTTCTCGTTGCTTTCTCGTCATCGCCTCCACCCCTGATATCTTTCCGTCTCGAACTTTGGTAGACATGACATCGACAACCAACTGGAATACGGACTCCCAAGCTTGCCTGACATCATCCGTGAAGTTCTCGCCGAGCGCCCGCTTGATGGCAAACATGGCTGCCTCACCGGCTACCTGATAAAACAAATCATCATTATTTTTAGACTACCTAGCTGAAAAAAAAGATGAACGATTATAGAGCATAATATAGCATTTAGAACAAATTGAGTATTTGGTTTCAACCATGTTTATATAAATAAAATAAAAAAATCTTCACCGATGTAAATACTTTTGCGTATCATAAAGTATATTAGCCAATCACGCAGGCGCGGATCCAAGAAAATCGAATTGAATGCATTTCGGGGCCCAATTGTCCGGGGACAAAAGCGACTCTATTATGTTTACGAATGGGCCCGATAAATTCATTTTCTGAAATCTGGCTGCGTCCGCTACTGTCACACATAGAAATATTATATTTCAAATTAATACTCTTCTCCCATTCATTGTATTTTGCAGCATAGCAAACAAAATTCTTTTTTTTAATGATAATGATGATGATGATTCACAGCATTTTTTTTTTTTTTTTTTTTTGCCCCATATTTAAGTTTAAAAAAAAAAAAAAATCATAATTACACAACTGCTGATATAGGTGAGTTTAGGGAGTTTTTTTAATGCATGGTTTATGTATTCTAATAATCACGTTCAAAGAATAGGCCCCTATATTTTCATAGATAAGGTAGCTTTCAAATGTCTTTTTAGATTTATCTAAACTTACAACTCAAAACCTTGATAATTTTATTGAAATATACCTTTAAATGTTGGGCTGTGACGCCATATCCGGTGTGCCTCTTGGCCAGATCTTCCAACATCGGGACGACAACCTCAGGATTCTCGAGACTGTCAATGACATTGCCTACTGTACCCATGAACGTACGACCATGTTTCTTGACATCTGCGTCCTGGATGAAGTTGTCGTATGAGAGCCCTTTCCCGCCAAATGGGAATAGTGAGGCAACTAGAGGGTGTTCTGTTGCTATCCTAAAATTAACCGAACAATTTCAATTGATATTAAAGGATAATTGATTAATAAATATACAATTCTTAAAGATATTACGTTAGTTTACCTGTGGAAACAGAAGTAGCTTTTGCATTTCACGTTGCTAGTTGATACATGATTTCACGTCATCATCAGTAACCATAAAACTTGTTTCTTCAGACTGTTGATTGTTCATTAGATGAACATAGATGGGGTTCTTAATTATAACATAACTTGTTCTTTAATATACAGATAAAACGGCCCAAACATTTTCACCAGAATTATCGACCGGACATGTTGGCTCAGTCACCACCACCACCACCACGCCAATGATTACTATATGTTACCCCCAAAATAAAGGATTGGACAAAATATTTTTCTTTTATTGATATTGAACTTGTTAACAGTATAATGAAATCACGAAGAATTCATCCCTTACTTGGCAAATATCATAGCCCCATACTGCTCGGGATCCCGGGCTAGGACTTTCCAAGTTCGTTTGAGCACTTCTATATGGC
Source organism: Paracentrotus lividus (assembly GCA_940671915.1). Classification (NCBI taxonomy): domain Eukaryota; kingdom Metazoa; phylum Echinodermata; class Echinoidea; order Camarodonta; family Echinidae; genus Paracentrotus; species Paracentrotus lividus. The sequence continues at coordinate 20,726,249 of CALNVZ010000174.1, forward strand.
TGGCCGTTATGGGACCTTCGGGTAGTACTTCCGACATCGTCTCGGCGATCAGTTTGTAAACAGTCGACCAGGCATCTTTCACTTCGCTAGTAAACGACTTTCCCAACCCCTCCTTGATTGCGTATAACAGTGCACTGCCGACGGGCTGTGAGAAAGGGAACAAAGATAATATATAACTTCAGATATTTTAGCTCGGTCGGAAAACGTATTGAAATTGGACCTCGATTTTTAAATAAAGCACAAAAAATTATACAAAACAAACGAAATGACATTAAAATTATACAGGATGGGAAAAAAGACGTTTGCACGTGTACTGCTATTAAATAGAATTATTATTATAATTTGCTCTCCTTTATCTGTAAATTACTGAATTAAACTTAAGTATGATTAAGATATTTAAAAAAAAATGGTTTGTCTATAACCACACGTTATCGAGCGAACATTATCAACTGACGATTAATATATCGTTCTCAAATTGTAATCAAAATTATGAGCGATCATGTAAAGACACGAACCTCTAAGTGTACTTGAGTGACTTGATACTCTGTATGCCTGAGCGCAAGGTCTTTCAAGACGGGTACGAGAACGTCGAGGTTGTCGAGTGTGTCGATGGCGTGACCAATGGTTGCCATCACCCGTGATCCATGAGCACGGACCTCTGGGTTTGCAAGCAGCTGACCGTAGCTCAAGCCTTTATTCCCAAATGAAAAGAGTCGACCAACGATGGGGTTTTGCGTTGTTAGCCTTTGGTAGATAAATGACAGTTTCAAAAAAATAAAAAATAAATAAATAAATAAAAAATCACAATCCATTGACTCTGCCGTCAGAAAAATATATCAAAACATCCAAAATATAATCTTATTTCGCATGTAGGGGGCCGCGGAGCGTTTTTGAAAGTGGAGGGGCTGAACCAAAGTGGGAGGGGGGGGGGCTGAACAGGCTAAAAATCATAAATCTATGTTTATTTTTGCGCTTTTGTACACGTTTGCTGAAAAAAAGTGGGGGCCCCAGCCCCCCCCCCCCCTTGGCTTCGCGGCCCCTGGCATTAATTATAGATCATATCCTCGGAGTCTAATTACCTTGGAAGTTTGACAGGACATACCTTGCAAACATGACCGCGCCGTGTTTACCAGGATCCTGTGATAGAGTCTTCCAAGATTCTCGTATGAGTCTTTTGGTATCCTCGCTTAATGATGACCCGTTGTCGTCGGGAAGCATCTGGGACATGGTATCGGTAATCAAGGCGAATACCGAACCCCATGCTTCCCCGACCTCGGTTTTAAACTGTGTTCCTAGTCCCTTCTGAATGGCGTGCATTAGAGCTTTCCCAACAGGCTAGATGTAAACAAAAATATATAGATTGACCATTTAAGAATGCTTTCCTGGGAAACCTTAATGATGAGCATATCAGTCACAGTGCGTAATATAATTGCATAAAATGTAGATCATGAATAAGTCTCATAGATCATTTTTTGTCAAAAACATGCATGACTAAATTCAGAATAGTATGTAAATTCGTATATGACTCACTTCGAAATCTTTCTTGGAAACACCATACTGATTGTGTCTGGTTGCTAATTCCTGCAGGATAGGTACCAGTACATCCAAATCGTCGAGACCCGATACCGCATGTCCAACAGTCTCCATCACTCGCCTTCCGTGTGCTTTCGCATCAGAGTCAACGAGCAGTTGGTCATAAGAAAGATTCTTCCTCCCGAAGGGGAATAGTTTACCGACTGTAGGGTTGTCTGTTACCAGCCTGTTGCAATAGGTCAAAAACATGATGATATTTTGATATAACTGTGATATATCCTTAAAGTAAAATTATATCTCTACAATCATTGATGAATTGTAGATGTTTGTGCCGATATCAATTTACTGATCTCTGCCACTAATTTTATCTGGGTAATCTATGTGTACTGGAGTATTGGGCAGGTGAGGAAAATGACGACTGATTCGTTAACATAACACTTAAAGTGAAGGAGAAACTCAATTAGAAGAACTGATACATACTTTGCGAACATGACAGCACCATGTTGCTCTGGGTTCTTGGACATGTTCGCCCAAGTTTCTCGAACCAGGTTCTTCTTTGCTTCGTTGAGGATTCCATCTGGTAGTTCAGCTGACATCGTATCCACCACGACTTGGAGAACGGCAAGCCAAGCCTTCTCCACATCATTGTTGAATTCTTGACCAAGACCTTGTCTGATGGCGTGCATCAAGGAAGCCACGACAGGCTGAAAAGAATATCCAATATATGAAATTAGATGGCATTTGTCTTATAATTCACATTTCTATCCATGTAAACAGGGTAAAGGAGAAAAAAATTCCATGCCATGGTGAGAAAAGTAATGGTATATATATATATTTTTTTAAATAAACTGTTATATGGAAAGATATAAGAGCTGAAGGAAATATTAAGTGACAAAGAAAAAGAATGGCATAAATACCGAAAAGTGTTGCTTCGTGACACCATAAGCTATATGTCTGGTTGCAAGCTCTTGTAATATTGGAACGAGTAAGTTAAGATCATCTAGCCCGTCTACGGCCGTACCAAGGGTCTGCATGACTCGGGTACCATGAGCACGGACCATTGGATCGACAAGGAGTTGATCGTATGAAAGACCTTTGTCACCGAACGGGAACAGGGTGCTCAATGATGGATAGTCAGACGCCAGTCTGAAAAAAAAAGGATTGCATCAGGTATTAAAGGGATTTAGTAGCTTTCAAAAACGAGCAATTATATAAAGATTAATAAAATTATATTGTTCCAACAGTAAAACTACTGAAAGTTTCAGATCAAATGGAAGTCATTTACTACCTTAAAACAGTGTAACAAATAACAGGGCCGTCACCAGCTTTTTCCTAGGGGAGGTGCGTTTCCGAGTCAATATCCATTTTAGGGGGCGAAGCGACCAGGACCGCGTGAGTCTAGCGAGCGAGCAGGGGGGGGGGGGGGGGTATAGGAGGGGGTGTCTCACGGCACCTCTTATACACCATAGAGATTTTTTTTGTTTTTCGCAATTAAAAAAAGGTAATTCCTTTTATGATGTAGGCCTAAACATGTGAGCGCGAAGCCCGAGAGGAGAGCTTTCTGTATATCGACTTTGAAGAAAAAGAATTTCGTTTAACCATTGTTTTGTGCCATGTTTGCGAGCGCGAAGCGCGAGCCGAAAATTTTGCCTTATAACCACATGAAGGCATTGTATTTTACACATTATTGTGCGACATACTTATTAACAGGTCTGTTTATAATGTTCTAAATAGATGTCTGTATATCATTTCTGAACGAACGTGATGAAGTCAGTGTATTATGTTTGATCATTGTCTTCTATTTGGCTTGCGAGCGCGAAGCGCGAGCCGGAAATTTTGCCTTATAATGACTTTTTTTTTTTTTAAAGTCCCCCACGAGCTGATAATCACCGCCCTTTAACAAAATGCGAGAGCGCAAGCGAAATTAAATCCTATTTAAGAATGTTCAATATAAATGATTGTAGTCTCTTTCGGGAAATGACATTTCCTTTTTTTAAGCATACCAACACGAAGCGGGGCAAAAGCTTTCAAATAATTATACCTATTTGAAGAAAGAATATTTTGTTTATTGTCTTATTTTTTTTGGTTGCGAGCACGAAGCGCGGGCCGCAAATTTGCTATATAATTTGGGAGATATGGGTGGCTTGATGACAGGCGATATGTGTAGCAAAGGGCCGGGCAGAGCAAAATACTCAAGACTAAAGTTAGTCTTGATAGGTGCCGGTGTTCGAAACAAAGCGGGGACTGATTGTAGTCATAACCCTCCACCCCCCCCCCGCATCCCAGCCGCACCCTTCCCCTGGCGACGACACAATATGATTTTTTTGCTCTCTTTCCCACCCATCTTTTTCCTCCTTCTCTTTCTTCTCTTTTCCTTTTTTTTTTTTTTTTTTTTTTTTTTTTTTTTTTTTTTTTTTTTTTTGTTGTTCTGAAGGGGGGGTGCGTCCGCACCCTCCGACCGCCCCCTGGCCGACCGGCCCTGAAATGCCAAGCTATAACAGCCTGAACACAGTGACCCGGACTCTGCCTGATGAGTCACACGGCCGCTAGGGACTGGGGGACTAATAGCAACAGGAAAATGGTGGTGGAAAAGCACATGGTTTTATAAACCATCCGGTGTTGGTTTATAAATTTTGAGTATGAAATCATTGATATCTCGAAGGTAAAGCCAGCAATCAGCTTGCAATTTTGAAGAGATACCAGACAGACCGAAGTGTTTATAATTATGTTGGCAAAATAAGCTAAATCGAATAAATGTGATTTGAATATCATTCAATGTTACTGCATCCCTTTAAGGAAATTTACCGTCACCCAGCAGTAAAGGGGAAACCAAGGACCGTCACGACTGTAAAGATACATACGATGACCGTATTGTATTAGTCTGTTTTGTGATGATCACTTTGAGCTTTACATGTGATATGGCTATGAAATTATCGTCAGAATCAGTAGCCTCCTTTACTATGCATCAGTAAAACTTCTCCGATGCTGACTTTATAGAAACCAGCCGTAAGTAGATATACAACCGTTTGATAATGCAATTAATGCCATTATTTGAATTATATGCATTGAACAAAACAAAATAAAAATCTGCGGAAAGGCAGATACCTACTTTGCAAACATGGTAGCTCCATGTGTAGCAGGGTCACTAGCTAGCTTTGCCCAGGTCTTCTGCACCAGCCGTTTATGTTCAGCCTTAATTGGTCCATCATCAGCTTGTCCATCATTCATGGTTTCAGACATTGTATCAGATACGATCTTGAAAACTGCTGTCCAGGCCAGTCTAACTTCGTCTGTAAAGGCAGTTCCCAGTGCGTCTTTGATAGTTTCAAGAAGTACTTCTCCAACAGGCTGAAAAGAGAGTGGAAGAAAGAAACATGCGATGTACTATTATTTTGATTGATGTCAGATATTTATTCTTGATTTACTCTTGAGGGGGAGCGGTGCTATTGTTTTTGATAGCTGAAATTTCAAATTAAGCCACCTCGGATCCACTTTCATTTACTATAAGATGTCAGATTTGAAAAGGACATGAATGTAGATATAGGAGACGGGACAGAACAAGAGATGTAAAGTGCAGGAGATATTGAAAAGAACAAATGCTGTCAACTGCATATGTATTTTATAAACACGTTTGTTATACCAAGTTATTCCGTCTGAATGCATAGGCGTAATTCCATAGTAAAGTTAGCTTCTCACTACCCTTGTATGAATGGAGAGAAGGATAACGCAAGATATTATTGCTTCTTGTATATACCCCTTGTCCGCGTTGTCTGAATCTGAAATATTGTCAAAGGTCATCCAGGTCAATCAACACATTCAAACGTAATATACAACTCACCTTACATTCGATCATCCTGCCTGCATAAAGCCCATTAATAAAATCACGCGCACTGACTGCGTTAAACTCATTACCCCTGTGCTAATGGAGAATGCAATGCTGATATCATGATGTCATGATAAATTTCACCCATTCTTGCCGTATACCCTCACACCTGATCAACAGTGGGCATCAATAGCTCTAGATCGTGCCAAACTAGTCTAAATCCAAGATATATAATACCTTTGATTCCAATACACGTGTAGTGTAAAACTCCTGTGTTAAAGGGATGCAGTAACATTGAATGATATTCAAATCACAATTTCTTGATTTAGCTCATTTTGTCAACATAATTATAAACTTATAG
>CALNVZ010000174.1:20741383-20801483 GCA_940671915.1 Paracentrotus lividus
TCAATCCACCAGCAGTAGGGTGCTGACATGCGTGTCAGCTACGACCGTGTACACAGCTGACCACGCAGCTTCCAGCTCAGGCGTGAATTCACTTCCTAGACCTTCCCGGAGTGCGTGTATCAGAGCTGCCCCTACAGGCTGCAGATCACAAGCCAAAGAAAACCACGCATGAAACAAAATTCGTTCAAAAATATGTTTAAGAGATGCAAGCGGCGTCTTGCAAGTACAAATTTAAACACTATTTGCTCTGTGTACGGCGCTTGCTGATATCTTTTCTCGTTTTATCTTCTATACAAAATCACACTGTACATGATAACAGGGCTGGCATTGGATAGCGATAATAAGCAGCAAACAAAATAAAGTGTAATAGACCGTTCTTTTACGGGCTCTCATTGACCAACTGTCCTTGAAAAATTAAACATTGCGTGAAACGTCATTGCTCGACGTTTTTAATTTTAATAATAGATCTTATACATAGGCCTACAATGGAAATCCAATTATCGGACTAGTGGTTTCTTCTTCATTATACATATTCAATCTTAATAACAACAGTCAGGGACGCTACTTCGTATTGTAAGGGACTGACACAACCGGCTTATACCGAAAAGGGCCACAGGCGGCGATCGTTGTGGCGACTTGTGGCGACAACCTGATAATTTCATAATTATAAGGGGTTCGGCTTTCAAAAGGCGATTATAAACCTACATACGACTCTATCTAAGCTAGGCCACAAAAACAACTTGCTACCATACTCACAATAGCAAGATCGCCAGTTGTCGCAACAACGATCGCCTCCAGTTGGGCAGCCCCTAATGCTACAGTCACACAGACACTTACGTATAGTTACGTCCCGATGCGTCCAAAAATTATTTTCTTTTCTGCGGATCCCCACTGATGCCTACCCGTCATAGTCAGCAGTGGAAATATTGATAATTTCGTTCATCCAGTAAAACAAAGAAATACATAAGAAATGATAGAATAGAAGATGAAATAATATTTGGACGCAACCGGACGTATCTATACGTAAGTGTGTGACTGTAGCATAAAGGGTGGCTAGGGTCGCGTCGTGTCGCGTTAAGGGGAACCCCACCCTTTGTCCACCCCCCCCCTCGCCTATTTTGCCGAAAGGGTGCGTTGGGAACCGGGGTTGGGAATCATTTTTAAAATACACTGTAAAAAAATAATACAGCAAAGTGATGTCAGCAGAGTCGCCATACAAAAATCTAATTTAAAATAACAGTTTTGCTGTAAATTTCTTCTCTCTAATAATTAATGAAAGAGAAGAAAAAAATCATTAGAGTTCTGTAGCTTACACATTTGGTTAAAACGGAACAAATGTGTTACTCCTGATGTATATTTTGTATTTCTCACTTAATTATTTGCAGGAGAAATTTACAACAAAACTGTTTTTTTAAATTACATTTTTTTATGGCGATTCTGCTGACAGCAGATTTGCTGTAAAAATACAAATATTTTTTACAGTGTACGTCATTCTGATTAGTTTCACAGAGTTTTGGATCTATTTTTAACATTCAAACAGCCATTTCAAAGACGCTATCATCCGGATTGGTTTATTACCACTTGATCTACAGCCAGCTGGTCTAATAACCAGTTGGTCTATGCATCATTTCGTCCAATTTCTATTTGGTCTAATTCTTATTTGGTTTAATGATTATTTGGTCTACTGGCAATTCGTCTAATAGCCATTTGGTCTATAACTATTTATTTGGTCTAATACCGATTTAATCTTTTATCATTTGGTTTAATTGCCATTTCGTCTAATCATCAAATAGGCCTACCGATTTGATTTATTATTAGTTGGTCTAATTGTCCTTTCGTCTAATCATCAAATGGTCTAAAATGAAACCAAATTGTCTAACACCTATGTGGCGTACACATCATTCATTTGGGTCAATTGCCCAGTTTGTTTAACCTCAGTTGGTCTGTCATTTAGTCTAAAGCCATTCAGTCTAATAACCACTTGGTCTAATTTTCATTTGGTCTAATATAGCCATCAGAGAACAAATAGATATTAGACCAAATAGATATTAGACCAAACACACATTAGACCAAGCGGTTATTAGACGGACTGAGAATTAGAATTAATGGTTATATCCCCATTAGACGAACTGAGAATTAGACAACATGATGATTAAACATAATGGAAATTAGACGAAATGATGATTAGACAATTTGGATGTTAGACCAACTGGTTATTAGACTAACTGGCTGATAATAAACCGATCCGGACGATAGCCTCTTAGAAATGGCTCTTTGAAGGTTAAATATAGATTCAAAACTTGGTGAAACTAATCAGAATGGCGTATTTTAAAAATAATTCCCAACGCACCCTTTCGGCAAAACCAGGGGGGGGGGGATTTGGACGAAGGGTGGGGTTCCCCTTAACGCGACGCGACGCTACCCACCCTTTCGTTATAAGCCGACACAACCAACCGCTCAAATAGGTGGTAAGGTAGGGGGACGTGAAAAAAAGAAGATTTTGCAAAGAGAAACGATGTTTAACATGTTATTTCCCCATCTGGCTCGTGTCCCACTCTGTGCCCCCGAGTAAAGCTAGCACAACCCACTGTCCCCGATTGACGCCAATATATATGACATACAAGCAACACTATACAGTGCGTTTCAAATAAAAGGTAATCCATTTTTAGTCTATTTTTGCATGTGGGTCATATTCCCAGCTCATTTTTGATAATTATTTCTTTTATATAATTGGAGATAAACTCCTCACCTTTCCTTTTTGAATCATAAATGTAACGCATAACCGAATAAATTGCAAATGGAGGAGGCAGGTACAAAATCCATTTTCCAAGTTTTTGTTAAGGATGAAAGACTGAGTGGATGTTTTCAAAGGAGTCACACATCATTGCACGCAATCCTTTTTCATTGCTCTGGGACAGCAGGGACAGCAATCACTCAGACTTCTTTCATTTTCTTAAAATTTTGGGGGAAAAAGATTCTGTACTATCATTTTCATTTGCAATTTACTCGGTTATTGCTTTACATTTATGATTAAAGAAAGGTACCATTGGAAATGTGGAGAGTTCATTTTTATATGTTACATATGAAAAGCAAAAACAAATGAGCTTGGAATATGGGCCCTCAAAAAATGGATTACCTTTTTTCTGATACGCACTGTAGACTCAAGAAAGAGCAATGGCCTTGAATAATGAAATATTTCGAGAAACCAGGAATTTTGAAAAACCAGGTATTTTGGGGCAAATTCTACTGGAACTAAGGTAGAACCTGCAATATCTGACATGTTTAACGTTTGCCCTAAACTCGAGTAGGTAGGCCAATATAAGGTAAGACATTAATTTGACTATTAGGGTATAGAAAGGTCTTGTAAAATTAGATGTGAGCTCTGCATCTTGGGCTTTCAATTTATTTTTTACATGACATAATATTATGTTGGAGCAGATTTTCTTTTTTAGATTGACTTTTTGTTAATTTGAATAAATATATCATTCACCTTGAAATATTGTTTAGTGACATTATATCCCACGTGACGCTTTCCGAGATCTTGTAATATCGGGACTAATAGTTCTAAATCATCCAGACCAGAAACAGCCACCCCTATCGTCTCCATAATCCGCTTTCCGTGAGCGCGAAGGTCCTTGTTGGCCAGGAGTTGAGTCGAATTAAGGTTCATGGTCCCAAATGGGAACAGCTTACCTACATTTGGATGGTCTGTGACTAACCTGGAAAAAACGATTTTTCAAAATTTGAAATCAATGCTTCATAAAAAATACAAAAACAAAATGTCACTATTATCAACAATGAAGCAATGCATTGAATTTAAGAATAACAACAGCATCATTATTTGAATTTACGGTTAGATTAAATAACTTGATTGATAGTTAATGTCGTCTGCATTTGAACAAGCAGTTAAGAGCTCTTTTATCGATTTGGAATAATATAAACAAAGTTAACAACAATTACAAAAACTATGAGGAACTTGCATTTGTATATCTATATTAAAGTTTAAATGCACCCAATTGGTCGGAACCACTGAAAATCAACTTACAGGGCCTCTAAGAAACAACCATTTCGGTAGAACTATCCTTGAAAAAAAAATTGCCAATGATGATTTTAACTTGAGCATGTGGCATAGCCCGTTTTTGACATCACACCGGGAAAATGTACCCTGAAAAACAACAAACATTTAAATAGTATATAGTATCATTTTCTAAAGAGGATTGTTTACTTGGCAAACAATACAGAACCATGTCCTTCATGATTCTTTGCGATTATCTTCCAGGATGTCTGCACCAGGCTCTTCTGCGTTGATGTGATTGGTCCATCAGGTATGACGTCGGACATGACGTCAGTGACAACTTTGAAGAGAGCAGTCCAAGCGTCTCGAACATCGTTGGTAAAGGAGGAAGAACCAAGACCAAGCTTTACAGCATGCAAGAAGGCTTCACCAGTTGGCTGTGGATTGCAAACATGGTTCAAAAGGTTCAAAGATATAGTGCAAAAACAGCGCAAAAGACAGTGCCAAAACAGCCACTTGAATCATTTTTGCACGGGGTGGATCATACGAAAATTGCCCAAATTACTGATTCTACAAGCACGGAGGCTTTAGTGGGATAAGCATCATATGTGTATTGTATAGTGATCGAATTGTTACTCCAATCTTAATTACCTTATAAATTATATTAGTAACCATATGGCTTTTCAAACTGTATAACTATCTGAAAATATATTGATAAAGAAAATTTAATTCTATATTGACTAGAGTTGACATATACATGGGAATATATAAATAAATTGGCTGGATGTTCTTGTTGCACAAGTATGCCCACTCTTGTATTGCTGTATTTAAAACCATCGAATGGAGATTTACTAACCCCGAAGTATCGTTTCTGGACATGGTATCCCACATGCCTTTTCGCCAGATCTTGAATAGTTGGTAGAAGTAGGTCTAGATCATCAATACCGTTAACCACTTGTCCAACAGTCTCCATGACGCGCCTTCCATGTGTCTTAACGTCTTGGTTTCTTAGCAGCTGATCGTAAGAAAGACCTTTCCCACCAAACGGAAATACTTTTCCAATGTCTGGATGAGAAATTGCCAATCTAAAGAGTATAAAGGGTAAATATAAATTTAAAGGAGAGTCAGATAAAATAACGATAGAGAGTTCTTATTCAGACAAAAAAAAAAGAAAAAAAAAAAAAAGATGAACAATAGCATTGTACCCCCAAAGGGTGTTAACAATACAAATAAAGCAGAGATTACTAGAAAAATAGACTCGTCTCCATTTCATTTATTACAAAGAAAGAACCATATTACTAACCCAAGAAGAGCTCATAGGAAATATTTTACAGTGAATTTGGACTCACTTGGCAAACATGAAGGCTCCGTGCCTTTCTGGATCTCTTGATAATTTCTTCCATGTGTCCTGGAGCAACACCTTATGCGTTGAAGACAGAACCTCCTTCGACCCCACAGGAAGAATATCGGACATGGTATCAACAACCAGCGTAAATACTGCCAACCATGCCTTTTCAACTTCTTCGCTAAACGACTTTCCAAGTCCCTCTCGGATGGCATGAATTAAGGCCTCACCAACCGGCTAGATGAAAGATATTTTTGGTTAATAAAAATGCAGTGAAGTTATTAGTTAGAGTCTGCAACGTCACTCCAAAAATAGTTCACAAGATAGGGAAAATATCAGTGTAGGTCCTACAGGTTGCCTGATAAAGACATGCAGATGCACAACTAAAAGCATAGCAAAGTAGCATGCATATAGCCATGATCAAAACCAGTGAATCTTCAGGAGCATTTTGAACATGCTGGAAAGGTTAGTAGGGGAGACCGGGGATGGAAGTTACACGGGTCAGTTGTTACAGTTCTCAGTGTGCTAAGCTGGAGGAAGAGAGGGTGTGCTCACTGGCATCCTTCTACAGTCTACACATAGCTGTGATGAACTGCCGGTCGTGAGGTTTCTTCGTTGTTTTATTAAAAAGTAAATCAACAAAAACCATTTTTTACAGTTCAAAGTAAATTTTTGACAAAAGCTGAAATTTGTAATAGCTCTTACAACTGAAGGCCCATGATGATAGTCTGGTATTGTAGATATAGTACATGTATGTCACTAATATACCCCCGAGCCATGCCCTGTAATTTTGCCTAATGGCTGTGCTACAGTTGATTTTGTGTGTAAAATCACCCCTTGGGGTAGGTTGTTACAACAACCGACCCCATGTAGATGTAACAACTTACCCCAATTACATTTCATATGTAAAATTACATTTTGTCTCAATTTTCAGGTGCTAATATTTTTATGTTTCTATTATTACTTTTGTCTATTCTAGAACTCTACTTGATCTACTGTTAACTGGAAAGTTGAAACAAAAGTATTGTACAAGAGATTTACACATTGTCAACTTACCCCGTATGTTTACATATTGTAACAATTTACCCCGTATGGTGTAACAACTTACCCCGTATACGGGGTAGGTTGTTACCAAAAAAAATAAAATGTCTTCATTAATTAAGCTGTAGTTAATTAGTGTTTACATGTTTTCAAGTTCTATATGCCTCAGGTTTTAGCAAACATAATAGGCTAACTACAGACCCAATATGGAGTGTGTGAGTTCTTTCATTAGAATTATCTGGCCCAAAATGCGAATTTTGTAACTTCCATCCCCGGTCTCCCCTACTTAAATTTTCACGACCGATATTTGAATTCCTATAATCAATACTTAAAATATCGAGCGTAATATACCTGGAAGTGCTGCCTGTTGACACTGTACCCTACGTGTCTCCTGGCCAGATCACGTAGTATGGGCACCAAAATGTCGAGGTCATCCAGGCTTCCTACTGCCTGTCCGATGGTCTCCATGACGCGTTTGCCATGTGCTCTCAGGATGGAATTCTCCAGGAGCTGGCTGTACGACAGATCGTTGCCAAATGGAAAAAGACGAGCCACTGCCGGATGGACCGTAATAAGTCTGTGATAGATAGTAAGGGTGTTATGCAACATTAGGGGGTTAATATATTTTGTCTAAACGGACACCTTCTACGCCGTCGAATCCATCAATGACTATATCAGAATCCTGCTTGAAGGTCAGTATTGACCATGAAATTTCAAATATAGACAGTAGGCCTATACAAATTCGTAATCCAATTTATGGGATTAATTTAGCCATAGTTTATCAGCCAGATTTTTGAAAGCTAAGCCCATATTATGGAACTTGACGGACCAGCGCTCTGAGCACTCTTCAGATGGACACTCGGCAGTGTAGATACTCTACAGAAAACTTTTTATTGGTTCCCATTCATAATACACCAAAAATACAACCCACAAACCGACACCAGATTATTAAAAAAAAAATTTCCAATACAGGAATGTCTACTAATATTTAGTCTTCTGTACAGGTTGGTTTGAACCAGGAGGTAGGCCTACGACTAGCAGGCCTTCCACTTACTTGGCGAACATGGCCGCTCCGTGTTGCTCGGTATCGAGGGAGAGCACACCCCATGTCTTACGAACAAGTTCTTGTTCCCTGGTCGTAAGAGGTCCATCGGCTAGCTTTGTCGACATGGTATCTGATACGATGTCGAAGACGGCACTCCACGCGACTTTCACCTCGGCTGTGAAACCCGCTCCTAAGGCTTGTTCTATGGTGTGCAGAAGTGCTGCACCAACCGCCTATAGGAATAATAAAACATCAATAAAAAAGCCTCATTTTCAGATAGGAATACAGTGGTTAAATTCATGGCATGGTACCTGGATGAGTATGCATTTATGGTATAATCAAATAGGTATTGGGAGTTTCGTAGTGTATTTAATGTATTTCATTTCAGAAGAAAATCTAAACTTGAAAACGACACAAGTGATAATTCATAAATAGTTTGTTTTCACAAATAAAGAGGACTGACCGCGGACGGATTCTACTTTTTATGGGGGAACTTTTCATGCGGTATGGACAGCAATGTGCACTGGACACCAAAGTCACACGTATGAGACAAAAATCAGACCGGCTATAATCCCATAGAAACAAATTTATTACAAAGTCATTGCATCCCAAACCGTTGCCAAACATGCCGAATATGGCAAGGATATTCTTAATTGTATAGGCTACAGGTTGAATTCGCGGCGTGATGATAATTATGAATGAAGCCTCAAAAAAGTGAAATGAGAGACCTTTAATATTAGCTTAAAATTTGATTCAATTCCAAGAGAATCATCTGCTGTCTGACATTTCCTTACTTGGATGTGTGTTTTCTTTGCATTGTAGGAGTTGTGTCTCTGACCGAGGTCTTCGAGAATTTGGATGACGAGCTCCATGTCATCCAGGTCTTCAACCACGGATCCCAGGGTTTCGACGACCCTCTTACCATGGGAGCGGACATCGGGATCGACGAGGAGTTGGTCGTAGGTCAGATTCTTTCCGCCAAAAGGAAAGAGCTTTCCAATGTCTGGAAAATCAGTCGTCAATCTATATGTCAGACAGATAAAGCGAGGAAATGGTGGAGAAGTTTGGAAAGAGGACATCCGTAACAGAGAAAGTGATTGTGGTAGCTCAAGGTTACAGAAATTTAAAATTATAGTGACAGCTTTGGAGTTTTAGATCCGTGCTTCAATTCATATTGAATTAATTAAGAATTCCTATTGAAACTAAAACAAATTGCACTTCATGAAAAAAGGTAGGTTGATTTACCGGCTAACGTTCGTTAGATTTATATTTAGGTGAGTTCTTTTATATTTTCTAGTCATTAGAACAGATTTTGAAGTCAGTTATATTGAAAAATAAACTCCTTGGCAACATGCTGACATGAGCTGTTGATAAGTTCCAAAGAAGATAGAAATTAAGTAATCTAAACCAAGCAATGAAGTGTCTTTTTCTATGATCAACAAACAATCAATCCTTGAATCGGGATGCCCTGACAGCTAAGGTACATTATTTATGACCATGAACATGGGACTCTCTTTCTTGTTTGATACTTCCTATTTGAAATATTATAGACAGACTTCGAATCAAAATATTGATCGCATATCTCAAGTTGAACGACCGTGTTAGAAATGTTCACATGAGGAGATTTCCAAACCGCCTTGTTTTCATCACTTATTTATCTTGTTACAAACCTAATTTTAAAGGTCTGACATGTTCTAGTCAATTCGAACACCATCTACAAACACAGTTCAAAAGTTACAAGAAAAAAGGAGGGGAAAAAAGAGGAACTGTCTGATGCCTCTTTCTGCTTGATCTTTCAATATTGAGTTCTAGCCATCATTGCCAACTAATTGCGGAAAATGCGATTACCTCCAATTTTGTCAATAAATTCACTTCATGGTGTATTTCAAGGGTCGCGAATGACCATGACAATTCAAGATAGACTTAAAGAATGGTGTGTTTTCGTCATCGTTGTGTTGAGAGTGTTGGAAATGCGATAACCCTGGGATTTTCGGTGTAAGTACTGTAAATCATCGAATTTGCGACACATATTAACGTAATAGTGGCTGTCAGATTTAACAGTTCGCCAGTACTAAAAAGATAGTAGATCCATGAATACAGGATAAAAACCATCGGCAATTTACAATGTGTGATATGTGCTGAAAACTACTTTATATTACCACTCTATCTAAGATCGAGCAGAGCAATAAAATAGGGCTATTAATGTAGGCCTATTTCATTAAAATTCAATGATAAGGATAATGATCATGGGCCTTTTCTTTACTATTCATCGAGTTCTCCTTTAAAATCTTAACAGACAATTGCACATCATGATGAAAGATAATATCTAACTAAAAATTTGTTTGTGAATACACTAATTGTTGGAAAGGATACGTATGAATTTTGGTGTTTTTTTTATTATTATTTTGTTTTCTTCTTTAATTAATTTTATTTAACTATGTCTTCTAACACGTGGTTCTAGCTTATTTACGACTATAATAATTTTGTAACGATTTTCGTCAATAAAAAGCATTTTGAACAGTACAATGTACTATTATAGTATATTGTACTGTTCAAAATGGTTTTTATAATATTGCATAATTAGATACAGTGAATCAAATAAAATCAACCGGTGGTTTTAGGGGAAACACTCCCTTTAAATGTCCCCTTGTGACAGTCAACAAAACATATAAATACCCTTCTTCCACCAGAAAAATTAAAGCAAATGGGAATGATGAAAACTTTACAGCTTCAAAGTTATTTCATTTTTTCAATCATCTGATAGAAGTGTTTTGTGTTTTTCCTCAACGATATGCCTCCCACGTTCGTTGAGAGTTTTATTGCAAACGGTACAACCAAGGAGCTTCTTGATACAACCAATACAGTTCTTTTTTAACAGCATCTAGCTCTAAATAGGTTTAACATATCTGCAGATTTTCCCGTTGGAGAAACAAGTTGAAAAAGCCCTATTGTGTAGTATTGTGCCCATGGTATATCAATGTCTTTGTGTTCTGTTTTGTTGTTGTTAATATGGGGCTTCGAATACTTATAACTGATGATTACTAAGTTAAGGTGGCATAGTGTTTTCAGTTTGGAAAACAGTTCATAGTGACACTATATATTTTTAGGGGAATATTCAGTGAGGCCTATTCGACATTAATATCGATGTGATGTCAGATAAGAATAAAATAGTACGTATTTTATTAACTTTTATTCTATTCTATTGCCACAGTTTAATACCCACAGTCGTAATTTGAAATTATTTTTTGGATAAAAAGAGGAATCAAACAAAACCTGGTTCACGATTATAAGGATTTTGACTTATCTAAAAAAAAATTAAAAAAAAGATTGTATTTATTTATTTATTTATTTATTTTCGATTTATCTATTATTACTATTATAATATTTCTTTATTTTCTTGTATTTATTTATTATTATTATCATTTTTATTTTTTTTTTTAATTTTATTTTAAATTTATTTATTTATTTATTTATTTATTTATTTTATATATAGTATATATATATATATATATATTTATATATTATATATATATATTATATATGCATATATAATATTTTTTTTTTTTTAATTTAATTTATTTTTTTTTTTTTTTTTTTTTTTGTGGGCATACCTTTATTCATCCTTAATTACATCCAGTCTACTACAAACAACATTAGGGTAATAAAAAAAGGCTTTTGCAATCGCTTGAATCCAATTTGTTGTATAATAAGCTTTGATCGGAAGCAAAATTAGTATGAAACGAGGGTTTTTCTGCACCATGTCCTCTGGGTCATAGATCGAAGCGATCGCGGCCTGATCACCAACTGCAGACATTTTGCTGTCTCCGATATCTTAGTCATTCTGGGTGTCTATCAGGACTAACCGAAATCTTCAATTCCTGATTATTAAGCCACTATCTTGGCAAACATTCAAGCACCGTAGTGTTCTGATTTTCTTCTCCAGTGTCTTCCAAGATCTATTCTCTATCTTATTGTCTCCTCTTATCCAAACCAGCCCGGGATTGGTTAGTTGGTGGTCTACTTCGATCCCGCGCTTTAGATTCAGAGAGGAGGCTCAACCACTGAACCCGTAGAGGCTGACAGTCCTCTGTCCTCCTTTATCAACATGCCTGTACCAGGAGAGCCGTTTCAGGAGCGGCATTTTCTGTTGTTCAAAATATGAAATACTATAAATGGGACGTTTGGTCATTCTCTGCCAAAAGATAGATTTGGACAAGGTTCCTGAATCTTTTAAACAGTGGTCATGGTGGTAGGCATAGACGGAATTTCAACTGACCTGTGAAGGTGCGGCATTTCCATGGCCATAGATGGTTGAACCTTATAATAAGACTATTTTCATTTTTGAATTAGGCGCTGGCGAATAGCGTAACAGACCTCACTTGATTCTAATAAATTAACTTGGGTTCATTCAGGAGATCATTTACACCTCGCCGCGGTCACCAGCCACCCGTAAACCATGATCAATATCAGCTGCAGCCAAATATAGATCTAGTGCGTCACGATTAGATTTTAACTTACCTATATACATTCTGCTTCGCATCCAATTTGAAAACGATATATTGACCCCTTACATTCTTTGGTCTCAGCAGCCATGAAAGGTATTTTTCTTCCTGGCTAGAGCAAACAAATTACCTGCCCTCCAAGAGTTTGGGTACATCTGATGCCAGCTATGTTTTGGATCATTTAAAGGAATTTTATCAAGGCCCGTAACTAGGGGTGGGGGCGGGGGATTGGGGGGGGGGTTCGGCCGCTGGTGAGCAAAGGTCCGCGTTGACCGAAAAAAATAAATAAATAAAAAATGGATTAGTTTTTTTCTATCACCCACCGACCCCCCCCCCCCCCCCCCCCCCCGCTTGACGTGAAAAAAAAAAAAAAAAAAAAAAAATGATGTACCTTTTTGCTCGCCCGGCGTGACGTGAAATATTTTGATGGTACCTTTTGTTCCACTTTTGCAGATTTCGAACCCTCCGTAAAAATTCCTAATTACGGGCCTGTTTATGTCCAGTATTTCAGTCCAAATAGATGTTAAAGTACAAAAAATACATTAGTGCAACCAATATGCTTTCACGCTTATCACAAGTCTCCTTGGAATTCAGAAATTAGTAAAAAAATATGCAAACAAGTTTCAAAACATGATTTTGCACTAATTATGCAATTATTGCAAAAATTAGATATCCCGGCCCATAATGGTCCGATCAATGTAGAATTTTGCATGAATGTTTAGGCACATGTAAAATATAATCCTGTACTATTGTTTGTATTTTGAGACAACATTTTTTAAAATTATTATTATTTATGCAAATTAAGGGTCTATTTTTAAACATTTATCAATATTTTGTTTTAAAAATTGCTATGAAGCCCAATTTCTTGTTAAAAGTTGCTTAGTATTATAGTTAGCAACATTGTGATTAAAAAAATTGGAGTTTCAGGTGAATTCCTTTGCATTCTTTTGTTTTAATACTTTCTATTGTCTTTGAGTGTTTTTGTTTTAATGTATTTCTTAATGTTTTTGCGTCTTTTATGTTTCAGAAATGTACCTTGATTGATTTCAAGATATCCAAGATGATGTTAAATGCCTTTTAGATAAAAGTAGATGCAATTAAGAACGTGGTAGAACAATTTAGGGGATAGTTGCATTCAGTAACACAAATGGGCAATAATTGTATTTTTCGGTATTTTTCAAATTTCCTAATTACACATCAAAAAATTGGTTCCTTACTTAATAACTTTTTACATAAAGAATTAATTATGTCTATTCTGACTTGGGGAGGGGTCTCGGCCAATTCAACCAACTATAATACATTCATGACTGCTGTGCAACCGCTGCCAACCCTAAATATGCCTTTCGTTGAATTTTTCCTTTAACGTGTAGTGCAACTATTGTTTTAAACAAACTACACACTGTGTTGTTAGGTGATATAACATTGCATTATTGCATGTCAGACCTAAATAGAATGTAAGATGACATTTTGCTTCAATTTTCGAATCATAAAAGAGCCAAAAACATTAAGAAATACTTAAAAATCAAAATCATAGAAGACAAAAAAAAGTAATAAAACAAAAGAATACATTAGGAATTCACTGATTAGAAACTTACTTTTTACCAAAATGTTGTTGACTATTACACTCAGCAACTTTTGAAAGGAGATTGGACTTGATTTAAAAAAAAATTAAAGCCAAATATTGATAAATACGTAAAAATATACTTAATTTGCATAAATAATAATAATTAATAGATTTATACTTCAAAACACAAACAAACAATGCAGCGCTATATTTTACAGGTGCCTAAATGTCAATACAAAATTTCACATTGATTGGATTATTATTGACGGAGATATTCTATTTTTTCAATAATCCAATAAATTAGAGCAAAATCATATTTTTGCCCTTTTTGCATATTTTGGCTAATTTCTGAATTCCAAGGAGACTTTTTCGATAATTGTGAAGTATATTTGTTGCACAATGTATTTTTTAATACTTAGACATCATTTGGACTGAAATTCTGGACATAAAATGCCTTAAAATGATCCAAAACATAGTTGGTATCAGTTGTACCCAAACTTTTGGAGGGCAGCGTATGTTGAATGCAAAGTAAATCCAGGAAGATCTTTAGTCTTCCACAGTCCAAGTCGACCACAGCCGGCTGAGGTGTATTGTGGACGGAGGAGCATGAATCTCTAATAAAAACCCCCCCTGCTTTAACCTCTTCGAATAGGAATCCCTTCAAATACAAACCAAATACAGTTTCTTGAGATCGTAAAGCTAATTGTCAGCATTTTATGCTTTCACTGCCTTGGTCTCCCAATCATTCTGTAAATTAACAACCATTAACTCTGCTTCTTGGAATGTTCCTCGAAGACGATTAAGGCCCCTTTAGTCGTATTGTCTGTATTACCTTCTGAATTGGTGGTAACGATGTGTTCTTCAGAAATTATCTTCTCTACATGTTCATGTTATCTTTTTCTTAAAGGTTCCCCTTTCTTCAAAAACAAAAATGCGCCTCCTTGATAACTTTCGTCATTAATATCTGCTCCACGTTATGCATGTTACACGCTACCTTTAAAAAATAATGGAGATTTATACGTGAAAAAATGTACTACAGTTTAGAGTGATAAATATTTATTATACAATTAGGCTCCAATTAGATTGTTTATGGCCCATGTTGCTTCGTTAGGCAATCACTAGCAAAGGGATGTTTGTCAAAATGTATACCCACCTATGGAACAACCGGACAAGCCCAAATCTGTATATCCAGCTTTGTGTTTGGTTTGTAACAATACTGTTTTTGATAAATCCGAAAGATGCAGCACGCTCAAGCCGATTCAAAACTGACTCTTTTAATGAAAGACCCCTTTTGATCAAAATTAAAATCCCGACTTTTCGGTATTATTAGGGATATTTGAAAATCCTTCATAACACTGGCTGAAAACATGTAAAGAGAAGACCGAAGAGGTCAAAAGATAGCTAGGAATCGTGCCATGCTTTCATGCAACCATCGAAATAAAGTACATCCCAACCCAGCAATTGAACAGCACATGCACAAATAAGAA
Source organism: Paracentrotus lividus (assembly GCA_940671915.1). NCBI lineage: Eukaryota > Metazoa > Echinodermata > Echinoidea > Camarodonta > Echinidae > Paracentrotus > Paracentrotus lividus. Next base: position 20,756,383 of record CALNVZ010000174.1, read on the forward strand.
ATCGGGGACTAGAGAATCACGTAATAACAAGGAGAAAGGGAGAGAAACAGTCAAAGAATCGTATTTTGAAAAAAGACGAATAAAATGAGAATTCGGATATGAAAGCGAAACAGTGAGCAACAGTAAAAGAAAGAAAAAGGGAAAGAGTCCATACAGAGGAATTGCCCCCCCCCCCCAAAAAAAAAAAAAGAAAGAAAAAAGAAAAAAAAAAGAAGAAATAAAAGGATAACGAGAATGGAAGGAACAAAAAAAAAAAAAGAAGAAGAAAAAGATAAAAGAGAGAAAGAGAGTGAGAAAGAAAGAGAGAGAGAGAGAGAGAGGGGGGGGGGAGGGGGTGGTATGAGCAAATTAACCTGTCCGTTATAAAGTTCATTATGGAGTTCCTGGAAATCGGAATACATTTTCCCGATCAAGTCAGGCTAATCGATATGGATCCCGGCCTCCGGTGAAATCTCTCATCGGAACATCAATGAAAATAAAACTACACATTTCTCATGAAATTATTGCGTTTTAAAGATAAATCACATTGCTGTTCATTTATAAATTCGTGGAAATACATTCTCAGAGCATTCACAAAGGTATATCAAGCAAATATGACATTTATAAACCAACTTAAAAGGTCAGATTTGTATTTGCCTTCGAAGGCTTTGGTCTTCCCTCCAGGGTAGTTTTTTGAAATTTTCTTGTAGTTCATGAGTGAACAGATGATGAAAGGACAGTTTGGACAATTTTCTCTAAAGTAAAAGATGCTTCGGAAAATATGAGAACAAGTATAAAAACCGTCATGACAAGCATAAACTAGCCTTTATTTCTGACTTGTTAAGACGAATTAGCTGTTAGAGGGTAATGATTTTTTTTTTTTTGTGTGTGTGTTTAGTTAAAAATTAAGCATTTTCGCTTACCGACGTTAGTAAATTTATGGGTAATCATTAAGTTGTGTACAGATTCCAGACGATCGGAAACAAAACGCAACAAAACTGAAAACAATATTAAGACGTAGTTTTCATATATTCTTCCATACGTTACCTTTGGCTAGCTTTTCAAAATTAAATTTGATACACATTAGCAAACAAATTTGATATCTGTTAACTTTTGATTGTCCACCACAACTTATGTTCGTTTTTTAAATTTCATTTCAATTTGTAGGCCTGATGAAGGCCTTTTACGTGGCCAAAAGCTCGAGAAAAAAAGAGATCTATATACGTTTAGATTTATTTGTCTTTATTTCGCATATATATATATATATATATATATATATATATATATATATATATATATAAATGTGTATGTGGGTGTGTGTGTGTGTGTCTGTGTCTGTGATTACTATGGGACACAAAGTTAATTACCCAAAGATCGGAGCTTTTGGCGATGCTCGGCATATAAAACTGATCTACTGACATTTGAGGAGAGACAATTATCCCTCCGTTCACAATGGAGAAGACAATAAAGTGCTTTTGATAAACACAATACAGTAATGTTGGCAGTAGTAATTCTTTATGCAGCAAACGTCCACTTTTAAATGATAAAAGAACATACCCTGCCTAAAAGATGTGTATTTCGAGGTCACAGCTAAGACGTGGACAACATTTTCCTTCACTGCGCCTTCTTACATCACACATTACCCTTATTGTAAGCGCTGTGTATTATGGGAAAAGTTGAATGCCCTTTTCACACTGCTTTTGCTTTTATCCAGAAAAAGTTAAACTTACAAATATATTTCATAACTAATTGACAGATGTACAATCAGAGAAAATCCGCAAAATCGAGACTGGCAAATCCTCTCTTAAAAGTGTCGAAAAACATACATTTCGGTTCCGCCTGCTAAATCTACATTTCTTCAGTGGCCATTGATGTAGACTTAATCTGGTATGTCAACACGACTTTAGGCCAGCCACTGTGTTCTTTGATGTAGGAAAAATAATAACAATTATTGTATAGGTTAGATTTTCACGAGTCGGGTCGTGCTGGTATCACGCAATCTACCGCCACCCCATACACAGGCCAAAGACGCCACGCTCAGCGAAGGGGTGTCATAGCAGGCTAATTTGCTAAAAAAATTATACATAATAATAGTCATTGCGAGATATTTTTGTTTCAACTTTACTAGAGTTTAAAACATTTGTACACTAATAATGATAATTAAAATACTCTTTTATAAAATGTACAATCGTACAAACAGCATAAAATAAGTAAGTACAGCGTGTCCCACAAAAAATGCCAATGGCACTTTAAATGAGTATAAATTGAAAGTTACCAAATCATATTGTATATAATTTTATGTATAATTTATAATAATCGTAAACTAGCATTAATTTTTTACAACTGGCTTGAATTTTATGCGATATGGTCCATACTTCTTCTTTTTCTTCCTTTGATAGTATTTTGGCAAGCAGTCAGCATAAACTATGACTATTTTTGCCACTGCTTTTTCCCCCCCCTTTTTTTTTTTTGCACACCGAGATATTAGCCGTCTTTCAGCACTCATCAGAAAACCTCTCGATCCAAGTTTCGTTATTACGTTGAATAAAGTACGTAGTCCAATTGCGTCTTCATTCGCTCTTATTTTATTTCCTTTTTAGATTTTGGGCCCACAACTTGCGGGCTCATATATAATAAATACTTTAAAAAATGAAGGTTTAAGAAAATTGGCATGATATCTTTAATCACATGTGATATTTTTAATCAAACGTAAAAATTATAGTAAACAATAACTACAAGGAATTTTTTTTTTTTTAATCCATGATCTCATCTTGAAAAGTTCTGTATTTTTTTTTCTAGTTTGTATTTACATTATTTACATTTATTCTTTTCATAAGCAAAAATAAATTATGTGTAAAAAAAAGAAGATGTTTAAAATAAAATCCAGAAATGCTTCATTAATGCACCCTTTGTGTTATTATCATCATAATTATTGGCCATTTTTGAATGACTGGGGAAATTTACATGTTGAAAGGTTTTTTTTCCCCGTATGAATAGGTCATCCCCAAGTCCCGAACAAAAGAAAATCCTTGCAGATTTACGCCCGTGGCTGAACGTGATTAGATATAATTTGCACCACCTGAACAGATAACAAATCTTGCTAACTGAACCTGACTACACACACTACTTAATTCATAACTTGGATGGAGAGGTTTTCTGATGTGTAATGAAAAAATGCTCATATATTGGTAATTATTGGACCATATCACATAAAATTTCATCCAGTTGTAGAAAATGAATTGTAATTTACGGGTGTAAAGATATGAACGATAAAATATTGTAATATTAATACTATACCCATCTAGAGTACCATTAACATTTTTTGGGTATAATATTACATTCCTGCGGAATTATAAAAGTTGGGGATACTGAAAAGAGAAGTTTTGAGATCCTTTTTGAAAGAAGTAATTGACGATGACTGATTAACAATGGTAGCTTATTTTAATATCTAGAGGCTGTTACGGTGAAGGTTATTCACTGATATTCACATAGGTTTTAAAAAAAAATTATATCGTTTGAGACATAATTTGAGCAAATCAGAAACCAGAATAAAATGTATGCCTACATGGTAAAGACATGAAATGAGAAAATATCGTAACATAAGAAAGAGTTTCAACCAATGAGCCTCCCACATCAATGGACAATTCGGTTGAATAGACTACATATTGACAGTTGAAAGACACAATACAACAATGCACTACAAATATGTTTTTGTGATGTCAAACCTAGTATACCGGAAATCATATTTTGACTTTTACGCACGCAGTTAACTTAAAGTTAATGCACCATGTGTACCATACAGATTCATATAAATACACAGTGGCATTTGACACCTGTAAGAGTACATGTAGTACTATTTCACGAAATTGTCAACCTAATCATTTCATTCAGTACTGTATTTTTAAAGGTTTATCATGTACCAAACAACAAAATGCCCCCCCCCCCCCTTGATAGGCGTCTTAATGGATAGAATAAGATTATGTCCTAGATTATATATAAAATGTCCAACACATTTCAAAAGTACAGCATCCATATGAAACAGTAGAATGCTTGTACAGCGGGTTGAAATTATGAGAGGGGGGGGGGGGCAGAGAACTTGGCATGAACCATAACAATTTGGGAAAAGTACATTTCCCACATTTGGCGCCATTTTAGTTCGATTATTTCTTTCCTTCTGTGAAATGCAGGTCGGCCTAAGTACTCTGGCTGTGGTAAAAGAAAACAGAAAGAAGAGACGCTTGAATCGCGGCGTTGCGTGCTCACAGGTTGAGAGTGTTTCTATCTTCAGATCGTAGGAAAAGGAAAATCAATTTAAAACCCATAATGGGAGTTATTATTTACTATCTACTATTTCTCGTCTCAAAGCTCCTTGCTCAGGGGAGTACCCATAAAGTTGGGTGGTTGTAAGAATGACTTTAAAATGCATGATTGGAAGCAAGATTACATTTTTTAAAAATCCAGTTTAAATGAAGCCTCTTTTTAAAGAGGTATGCACAATTATGATTGAATATAACTGAATTATATAATTCAAAGTTTGATAGTTTTTATATTTTTCTAAGAATGATGCAGGAGAGGCTAAATTGAAAAATTATTTAGCTTTACTTGCACGACCATTTTAAAATATTGAATAGTGCCTTTAAAGTTGAAGATGTTATAAAATAATTGTTTTGTAAAGAGATAATATACAATGTAGAAAGAGACATTTCTGGAAAATGAAAGCACCAGATATACACTGAATAAGAGAAAGAAAGAGAGAGAGAGAGAGAGAGAGAGAAAGGGGAAAGGGAGAGAGAGAGAGAGAGAGAGAGAGAGAGAGGGAGTGGAAGGGAGAGAGGGGAGGGAGAGAGGTGGAAAAATTAAAAGGAAATAGCGGCATAGAGTAATAATTGAATGAGGTAAGCGATATTTGAAGGATACTAGAGAAACGCTTACATGACTTAAAAAGTAGAGAGAACCACCGAACTAGTTCCAAAACTCAAGTGAAAAATCCCTAATATTGACGAGGAGGATAGTGATGATGATGATGATGATAATGATGATGATGATGACGTTTCACAACATTTATATAGCGCCATATACATGATGTAAGACACATGTAGGCTTATCCAATGACGGTGATTTATTTACCACTTTTCTTGAATGAAAATGATAAATGATAACATTCATAAAAATTATAATCTAGAGTAATAATGATAATAATTTGGAATATATATATATATTGAAAGAAATGGGTAAAGAGAATAATAGTTGACGTAGCTCAAATCAAAGTTCCCCAGAACTATCCTCCCTTTTTTCTTTTTCTTTTTGATAATTTTTTGGTGAGATATACACTGCCCTCCAAAAGTCGGGTACACCTGATGCCAGCTATGTTTTGGATCATTTTAAGGCATTTTATGTCCAGAATTTCAGTCCAAATGATGTCTAAGTATTAAAAAATACATTGTGCAACAATATACTTCACAATTATCGAAAAAGTCTCCTTGGAATTCAGAAATAAGCCAAAATATGCAAAAAGGGCAAAAATATAATTTTACACTAATTTATTGGATTATTGAAAAAATAGAATAACTCCGTCAATAATAATCCAATCAATGTGAAATTTTGTATTGACATTTAGGCACATGTAAAATATAGCACTGCATTGTTTGTGTGTATTTTGAAGTATAAATCTATTAATTATTATTTATGCAAATTAAGTATGTTTTTACATATTTATCAATATTTGGCCTCAAAAAAATTGTTTCAAAAGTCACTGAGTGTTATAGTCAACAACATTTTGGTAAAAAGTTTGAAGTTTCTAATGAATTATTATGTATTCTTATGTTTTATCAATATCGTTTGTCTTATATCATTTTCATTTTTATGTATTTCTTAATGTTTTTGGCTCTTATATGTTTCGAAAATGAAAGCAAAATGCTATCTTACATTCTATTTAGGTCTGACATGCAATAATGCAATGTTGTATCACCTAACAACACAGTGTGCAGTTTCTTTTTGAACAGTAGTTGCACTACGCTTTAAAGGAAATAGTCACCAAAAGCCATATTTGGGGTTGGCAGCGGTTGCGAAGCAGTTATGGATGTTTTATAGTTTGTTAAATTGGCCGAGACCCCTCCCCCTGTCAGAATAGGCATAATTTAGTATTTATATTGAAAATTATTAAGTAAGGAACCATTATTTTGACATGTCATTAGGAAAGTTTAAAAAGACCGAAAAATTCAATTATTGCCTACTTGTGTACTGAATGCACCTTTCCCCTAAATTGATCTACTTCCCTCTTAATTGCGTCTAAAAGGCCTTTAGTATCATCTTAAATATTTTAAAATCAAGCAAGGTACATTTCTGAAACTTGAAAGATGCAAAAACATTAAGAAATACATTAAAACAAAAACAATCGAAGACAATAGAAAGTATTAAAACAAAAGAATGCAAGGAAATTCACGAGAAACTCAATTTTTGAAATTACGATGTTGTTGACTCTAATACTTAGCAACTTCTAACAAGAAATTGGTCTTTATAGCAATTTTTAAAACAAAATATTGATAAATGTGTAAAAATAGACCCTTAATTTGCATAAATAATAGTAATTAATAAATTGTTGCCTCAAAATACAAACAAATATTACAGAGTTGTATTTTACATGTGCCTCATCATCCATGCAACATTTTACACTGATCGGTCCATTTATATTGGCCGAGATATCTTTTTTTCCCCCAATAATTGAATAACTTAGAGAAAGTCATATTTTCGCACTTTTTGCATATTTTTGACTAATTTTTGAATTCCAAGGAAACTTGGTGGGATAATCGTAAAGTATATTGCTTGCATAATGTATTTCTTGTATTTTAACATCTTTTGGACTGAAATACCGGGCATAAAACGCCTTAAAACATAGCTGGTATCTGGTGTACCCAAAATTTGGGAGGGCAGTTGTATAACATGTATATATATATATATATATATTATATATATATATATATATATTATATATTATATATAATTATATATATATATAGAGAGAGAAGAGAGAGAGAGAGAGAGAGAGAGAGAGAGAGATATATATATATATATATATAATATAATTATATATATATATATATATATATATATTGTATATTATTTGTGTGTTGTGTGTGTGTGTGTGTGTGTGTGTTTGTATGAGAAAAAAAACAACAACCGGGAACGAGATAGGAGGGGGAACACATAATTCGGGTATACAGGAAACAAAGAAATACACAGTAATAACAAAATTATGGCAAACTCTTGCCGTGAGGTATCAATATAGGGTAACCCAAAAAGTTAATTAAAAGAGAAGAAAGGGAGATATGACTTAAGTAAACTATTATCGTTGATTGACAGGAGCAAGAAAGAAATGCTGTAAGCGTATTTAGGTCAAGTACTGTTCATTATTGAGGATCCACCCTTTCTTGATGATTAAATCATAGTTTTAAGCGAGGCATTGTATTCTTAGTAGCCTCTAGCTCATCAATCGGTCTTGGATGAGGGAGGCAATAGAACAATAATAGTTTCATTTTCAGAGTCTATAAAATCACCAAGACAGTAAGTTTTTAATATAGTAATAATGATGATGATGATGATGATGATGACGATGATTATAATAATAATAATAATAACAAAGACGGAAAAGGGGGCGTCGTATTTTCCATTTAATTCTAAAAAGATCAAATAGTATGGGCTTCTTTTACTCAATTGCATGCCAAGATCTGACAATATGGCTACAATGGTTTATCTTTCAGAAGATAGCATAAAGGCATTTCAAGCCTCTGATTGCATTGTTAAAAATAAAAATCAACAACAACAAATACAATTAAGGAAAAAAAAGCATCTGAGGTTGCTATCGTCAGTTTGAAATTATTTGTGGAATCGATGTCGATTAAAACTATTTCGTAGTTGGTCTCTCTACAATTAGAAACGTGAAACTTGAAATACTTTTATAATCTTACTATCGAAATCATTTTGTATTAAAACAGGAGAAATAATTTACAGTTACTTTTGACGCATATGAATTATGTCATTATCAAGGTCATAGAAATGATCATTCATTTGTTACAAATCAGATAAATGCACGAAACAATATTATTGGTCACTATTTCGTATTGCTAATTGACATGAATTAATTTCAAACTCAACAACTTAATGATTATTTTTTGTTTTTTTTATTTACTATTTTTTTTTTAACCTGAAATTGTATAAAAATTCTGAATAAACGACTTACCCCTGATAGATCCTGGGGATACCAAGTATCTGTTTGGATGCCAATAGTAGAAACCTCAGAGGTATGCCTATTTATTCCGTCTAGAGCATCGACACCCACAGATGGAGCTACATGGGAAGTAGCAAGATTATTATTCTCCACAAGTAACCCATCGCTAGCTTTACCGTCTAATGCTCCTCCTTGAAGCTTAACCTCGTTAGGGGAGGAAGCGAAGGATGCGGATGCTGCTCCGTTCACATCTGGAGGAAGTGGTATCTGTTGTTGGTGTTGGTGGTGATGCGATCCGCGCGTAGGTTTCGAAAAGCAGCACCCCATGATGCCAGGTGGGACGGACGCGCGTCCGTCTGATTTGGAGGGGCTTCAGATGTTGCGTGATGGTGATGGTTTTGTTCTAGTGTTATTGTTTAGTCACAGAGCGAGTGTAAACTTTCTCTTGACTATCCAGCTAATACACAAAAAGACACCTGAAATGAGAAGGAAAAGAGAGAGAGAGAGAGAGAGAGACTAATTTTTCTTGATGGAATATAGTTTTAAAATGTACAATTAATATTTAAAGATGTGTACATTCTCCTCTCAAAATATGATTATTATTCACTTATTTTTATATTCATGATTGGTGCCTCCGTCCCATAGGCGGCTATTAAAGTAGGATAGAACTATACATATACACGCATTTTGATTAAACATACATACATCGGCACGTATATGCTTATGGATGTATCTTCTTCATTTGATATCATACATGTATATGCAGTAGTGGCATGTATGTATTCAAACAATGTGAAATTATTTATTTCAGTTGGTACCTACGACAGTTTAATACACTTTATAAAAATTAGCACTAAATTGTTAGAAGAAAGTTAGGGCTACATTATTTTATCGCGTGACAACCCCGTAACATTATCCCACATCAAATTTATAAGCTCATTTCATACACATCGGTGACAACAAGGGCATAAAAAGTATGTATTTCGTACACGTAAGGTTGCTATTAAAGTGTATTTTATTTAAAAATAAAATGGCAGGTTTCATTTAGTCCAGTAATTTATAAACAAGTTCATGAGTTTGATCTTTCTTTTACATTTACATTACATCACCCAAGTCTGATTATGTCCATATCATATAATATGTAAAGCCATATCTTCCTTCCATATTAAACCATAAATCTATGCATATTCCGAATTATGACACCCCTTATCTTGTCCATCTGATGGTATCGCACCTTAATACCATTCTATAATGAGGTAGGAGGCTACCCCACTGGGGACCTCTTTCTCCCAGGTAACCTCAGAATCGGGGACAGATGGAGACGACGATAGCGATTGTGCGTGGCCGGAGAATACTATTCCAATTAAAAGGCAATGCCTGCAAATGGACGATAATTTTTGGCCGGAAAATGAAATGCTCTTTCCAGCCAAGTCCATTGTTGGAATTGGATTATTTGCTCCTAATTACGTTGTAATTCCAACTTGGATACTAGGGGAACGATATCCTTCTGGTATGCAATTTCTATGTGTATGAATGAAGAACTTTTATTTTATCACTCAGTATATTGGGTATAATAAAACAAAATCCTATCACAAAAATAATATTGTTTCACATAAAGTCACGCCATTTAGAAAAAGTGAAACCCATATAATTCTGCGGCATTAAGCAATGTATAACCTTTCTAATCCATAATGGTTAAAGAGTATTACCCCCCTCCTCATTTTTATGAGTAGCCGAAAAGACAATTATGATTAGGAGTTATGATTTACGTCTTCTTTCCGAGGTACAGGGTAAAGTTAAAATATCCCTCTTTTTTTTTTTTTTTTTTTTTTTTTTTTTTTTTTTTTTGCATGGAACATGGAAACATGGAATCCATTACCTCTTGGTCTATGAAGTATGATCTAGCAGTTAGCTGAAATGTAATCTTGTATTTGCATGGAAATCAGACATTAGTTCAACATGGCGTACATTATTGGATATATTATGCTATACATCAACATAGCATTATTGATATAGCCTAATTATACATAGGCCCTACCTAATCACATTTATACAAAATCAAAAATTACAAATTGTTTTATATCGCAATTCATTTTCATACCTTACATTAAACGATATAGGCCTAGTAACAAAATTTTACAATCGACATATTTTTGACAAAACGATTAGTAAAAACGATTGATAAAAATTATGGAATAGATTTTTGTAGATGTCAGCTTATAGTTATCACACACATCTGCACCCTGAGTGCTCCCCCCCCCCGCCCCCGAAAATATTCATACAAAGAAGTAGCCTTCAGTCATTAAAGGGATGCAGTAACATTGAATGATATTCAAATCACATTTATTCGATTTAGCTTATTTTGCCAACAATAATTATAAACACTCAGGGCAGTCTGGTATCTCTTCAAAATTGCAAGCTAATTGCTTGCTATACCTTCGAGATATCAATGATTTCATACTCAAATTTTATTAACCAACACCGGATGGTTTATAAAACCATGTGCTTTTCCACACACCCATTTCCTGTTGTAAAGCCCCCGTCCCTAGCGGCCTGGTGAGCTATCAGCAGAGGGTACTGGTGTTCGGCTGTAAATGCTTGGCATTGTTTGTTACACTGTTTTAAGGTAGTAAATGACTTCCATTTGATCTGAAACTTTCAGTAGTTTGTTTTTACTGTTGGAACAATATAATTTTATTAATCTTGATAGAATTGCTCTTGTTTTTGAAAGTTACTAAATCCCTTTAAATCAGAAGGAAGGGTATATACACCAGGACCGAATACCATCCCTGATAATTTTTTAGTACAAATTATTATACAGTCTGTGTCAAATAAAATGGTACAAGTGGAAAACATTTTTTTTATAGTATGAAGATTAATCACACATATCAATTCTAGTTGTAAACTTAAGGGGAAGAGGGCGCTATCACTCTACGCAAAGCGAACGCGGCCATAGACTTTTTGTATTTTGCACAGTTTTTTCACTTTGTTTTCTTGATTATGGCGAGCAACTATCTTTTCAAAGAAATGATCAACTTGAATAAGTACGCTAAGAGTCCGAATTTTTCAAAAATAGGAATAACTTATTGCAAAGGGAAAAAAAAGTCCTGTCACTTTGAACATTATCACAAACGAATCTTTACTCGATGGGTCAATATTTCCGCATATCACATGCATATCGAATGTGGACGGCGTCTTCGCAAGATGTGACAAGATCACTATTTATATCAATAATCGTTAGGAACATCAATCTATGTGAAATAAAGATTCTGATTACAACTTTAGCACAATGGTGTTATAGGCTTGCCAAAATGTCTTTTTCCCCAATCTGGTCTGAAGCATCTACCTACGAAAACTATGATAAAAGTTCAATTATTTATTTCATGTCCAGGACTAATTTCCTCGAACGGATCGACTGACAATTCCATTTTACCGACAGGGAAGTTTTCTTAGGCGAGTTTTTGTGCGCTAAGTAATAATTGCATGCAGTTGTCAATCGGTCGCTTCCCGCCGTTAGCGCGGGTTTTGTTTTTCAGCTGCGTGCATTTCCACTAAACTCATGAATGTAATGTTGCGTTTCCCCTCCTCAAATAATGGACGCGTCTTTATGTTAAGATTTAATGTCATACGTTAGATTTACATTTCACGTGGAGTAGAATTGATATGACCTGGTATTGTTTGTTATTTTTGTAAAGCAGGAAAATCAGACTTTCTTCTGCATTTTTTTTTAAATCAAATTTTATGTTTTAGTTTTTGAGATATGACTAGTTTTCTACAATCAAGAAAAATCCATTTTTCGCACGCCGTCCCATGCCTTTATGTATAGTTTTCGCATAATGGCCATTAAATGCTCAATTTCGAGTTGTTCCTCGTCGCACAAAATTTAGCATAACTTTTGTTTTACGAAAGCAAATTATACAAAACAAAGCGTATCAGTAGGGAAAATCTTTTGGCTTTATTTTGGTACCACATGCACACATTATTTGAAAATATTTCACACCTAAATAATATTTTTTTGACTGTACCATTTTTTTTTTACACAGACTGTATTTCACCAAATAAGATACACCTTCACTAATGGCTATCATGGCTATGCTAAACCACTCTTATTTATCCATGGCTAAACATACTAAAATGCAGTTATCCCATAGATCTGTATACGAGCTATTCCCCTTATTCACCATATTCATGGCCTTATTGGAAGAATATTTGGGGACGAATTCATTTATTGATATGGCCATGCCGCATCATTTTGTATCCCATTTGTTTACTTTATCTGTAAAGGTGTATCTACGTGTCAGGTGTACGATGATCGATGGCCCTGATATTTAGGCACACCTATATTTCGACCATATGGATTAGACCATATGAAAAGGTTTTAGTGCCACTGATTTTCACATGGGCATATCCATTGTTTGTCAAATATTTAGGGGTGTCAGAAGAGAGGTTCAACAAAGAAATTAAAAAGCATTAGCATATAATATTGAAATGTATCGATTATTATTTAACGCCCGGTTTAGCTGGGTTACGTGCAGATCGTTCATTTTTGGACCACTAGAGCATCATGGTTCGGGAGAACTCTGATCGATATTTTTTACCGAAATATTTAAAACATTAAGAAATTAAAAAGCATTAGCATATAATATTGAAATGTATCGATTATCATAACGCCCGGTTTAGCTGGGTTACGTGCAGATCGTGCATTTTTGGACCATTAGAGCATCATGGTTCGGGAGAACTCTGATCGATATTTTTTACCGAACTATTTAAAACATATCCAATTGATATTATTATAGTTTAAAGGAAAAGTTCTAAGTACATTTTTTTTTAATACTTAAGATAAAAGGCTTGACGGGAGTGAACAGTTAAAACTATATAAAGCGAGAGCGAACTGAGCAACACTCTCATTGACTGTGTGTTATAAATAGCTAGTCTTAAAGTATAACTTTTTGAGATAATTATAAACAAAACGGTGTATAAGTTAACCTACAATTTAATTTGTATTGGGAAACTAAAATGTTTTGAGGGGAAAAGTATGTGTTTTGATACTTGGCAACATAATTATCATGGTGTGGATTTATTGAGAAATGAAAAGGTGTGTTTCCATTCAATTGGGCCTGAATTTTACGACTATAGTATAGGTTGTTGCATTATGGGTTAGGAATCAGGGCAGAATCAAGTAGTTGAGGACTTGAGGTGGTGCTATACAAGGCTGCTAGTTCGTACTGGCTTTAAAACGATTTATTCGAATGCACCTTAATCTAAGTCATGGCCATTTTTTCTACCCCAAGCCTTTATTTGGATGTTATTTATTATTAAATTCCTGTGGAATTTGGAATGACAGATTTACAGTTCTTTCGTTATTCTTCCTTTCATGGAAAGATTAAAATTCCTCTCGATCAAGGTCGCGGACATAAACGTGACTTTTTCCAAATTTGAGAATGGAATAATTTACGGGGATTAACTCCTGAAATATTACAGTACATGATCTAGAGTATTTCAAAGGTTTACATTAGTATAGACAGGGGTAGCAAGGGTAAAAATCAACTGTGCTCTGCAGGAGGAAATGAAAATACAGCAAATGGCATGCAATATTTAAACCATTCATTGAAATAAAAACAAAAATAGAATCGAGAACATTCTGATCTTTTGTACAAAATAAAGCATACAATCTTGTGTCGCCATATAATTATAGGGTTTTTAAAAAATCAGACCGTGTTTTCAGGACGTCATACACTGTGCATTTTCTTATATACAGTGTGTCCCAAAAAGAACTATACACTTTTGACAAGGCACAAATAAAAAATATATATTTCCTGGGGAAAAGATTTAGATGTATATAAAGCTCATATCCTCAACTATCATTATGACACAAACAATTCTGAAAATAGCGCATTCTTCAGTGGGCAATGCCCACTTTTATGAAGGACGCAAAAAATAGCCTGCGCAGGAATATGCTATTCATTTACCACCTGGGTAAGGCATGCCAAGAAGGATTCAAAGAAATAATGGAATGAATCAGCTAACAGAGTAACAGATATATCAAAAGTTCAGAAATAAACAATCAATATTATGCAAAATGTAGTTTTCACTGTTTTGTTTTCATATCATTGACTTTTGCTCTGACTTCGGTTTACTTTTGCATTTGTTAGCCATTATTCCATTATTACTTGAATCCTTCTTGGCATGCCATACCCAGGGGATAAATGAATAGCGAATTCCTGCGCAGGTTTTTTTTTTTGTGTGTCCTTCATAAAAGTTGGCATTGCTCACTGAAGAATGCGTTATTTTCAGAAATTTTTTGTGTCATAGTGATAGTTGAGGATATGAGCTTTATATACATCTAAACTTTTTCCCCGATAATTATATATTTTTAATTTGGTAGCCTTGTCAAAAGTGTATATAGTACTTTTTGGGACGCACTGTAGATGCATGAACTACAACTAGTTCAACCTTTAAGAAGCAACATTGAATCATGTTGAATTGGAGTCATATCAAGCGTATAGAGGCTTGAGCAATAAAGCTAATGCTCCCCTGGGTGTTTCAGTTGTTCGAAATCTGCTGGAACTCCTCCATCTATACAGGATACATCATAATTTCTGATCAATTATACGAATGAGATCAACCAGAATATCGAATTCCTTCGAAATAATGTCATACATAACGATTGGTATCCTAGCTTATAATGATGAACCCCAGTACAAGTAAAACCAATGAATAATGCTCAGCAATACGTACCCCAAAACAATTTGGGAGGATGGTTGTACATAAAACATTCTCATTTTGTTTTTGTTTTCGAGTATTATTAACGGATATTGAGTTAGATCTACTTTGGATTTAATTATATTAAATGTGTAATACCCGAAAGGGAAACCGTTGAGCTCCGTAATTTTTTTTTTTGTCATAGCAGCCTGGCAAAGCTGTGAATGAGGAGTGCTGCCGAAAATCGTCCATAAATATCGAAATAAACATTTGGCATTGAACTCCATGTTTTGACGTTACTCTTGAGGTGTCGACGTCCGTGTACTCAACACATATTATTGTAACTGGGCTGTTTCTTTAAACACTTCAAACTCTTTTTAAACAAAATAAAGTTCCCCTCGAAAGTTTGTTACAAGGGTTGATTATAACGAATGATTTCGGTGACTTTTATGTAGCACAAACAGATGCGTGCTGAACGGAAACTCGTAATCGAATATGACTATTGATTATCTTGTTTGATGTAAATCGCTATTTCACTCAATCTTTTACATATGTTTCCCTATTTAAGTCGCTTGCAAATGGATACAGTGCTGAAAGGAATTTGTTCACGTTTACTGCTTTATATGAAGAAAATTGTGCAATATAAGAAAAAGTAGATAATCAAAATACTTAACAAGCTACAAGTTTATCAATTATATCGGTTTAATAGTTAAATGTAAAACACTTTACACCACTGTTTGTCAGATTTAGTTTCAAAATAATGCCAAAGTCCTTGAACTTAGAAATAAATAAACTGATCTCCCAGACATCGGACTGTACTAAGACGAACTATGAATTTGATATATTTATTTTATTGTGTACATTATATCATCTATAACAGGTGGATTTTCAGGGAGAAAAATTTCAAGGTTCAAGTTCTCGAAATAGCTTCTTGAAAATCTTCATCTCCCACATATAAGTTTTCTATACCATGTATCAGACACGTCTGATGTTAAATGTTTGAATCACTTTTAATCTGTATATTGCTGGTGCATATATATGAAAATGTGAAAGAAAAAAGAGTCTAGGATAGGTAGACGTAGCTTGAACTTTAAATCTTTAATGATATCGAGCTTTCGGCTTTCGGATATTTGTACATGTTATTTGTTTTTATTTACTTTGTCTATACACTATATCAGATATTATGTTGGTGCCTGATTTTGTTTGTATGATTTACTTTTATTTACTATGGTTTTTGTTCGTGTTATGATTTTTTTTCAGAAATCTTGAAGAAGGCGAACGTCGAAAGCTCGATATCATCATGATCATTAAAGATTTAAAGTTCAAGCTACGTCTACCAGTCCTAGACTCTTTCTTCTTTCACATTTATATTTTCTGGACAAACGTTGCCATGTTAACAAAGTTGAGCCTCATCACACTTTTATCAGGTTTATATATATATATATATATATATATATATATATATATATATATATATATATATATATATATAATATTATGTGTTGTGTGTTTGGTGTTGTGTGTGTGTGTGTTGTGTGTGTGGATGAGAGAGATAGAGAGAGAGAGAGAGGGTATGTGTGTATCGCAGGAGTAGCCAATATTGCATCTTATTTTTTATTGTTATGTAATGATGAACTCATCACTGTGATCAGCTGTAATCAATATTCCTTCTCAGTACTTATCTATATCGAGGGGTCACCAAGACAAATAGAATGACGACATGAGACAAGAATGATAATGTTTGTTTGGAACAAACATGATCGTGTGTAACAACCCACCAGCTGAGAATTAATCCTTTAAGTATATTGTAAAAGGCTTCTTGAAGCACACCATTTTCTTATACACGTGTATGTCTTCCTCAAGAAAATTTCGTTTTGAGAAGATAATATTAAGAAAGGCAATATCTATAAGAACTTTTATATTGCGCACATATCCACTCTAAAGAATACTGAAGGCAAGTTGAAATCAATGATTTCTCAACATGTTTAATGGAGAGGGGGGGAGGGGGGATTGTATAGACCTTCCCTAGTACCACCGTTAAAAGTGTTTTCAAATCATATATCTGAATTTTACTCTAAGTTCCATTTATTCTCAATCTGACGTTTTCAGGGTGATCATGTTCATTTTGGAAATGCTTTTCCATTTTAGCATTTTCAAAATCAAACTGTCACCAGAATTTTGTGAGATCTAAAAAAATAATAATATTAAGCATTTTCTGCTTTATCAAAAATCTCTACAAGACACGTTATTATTGTTACAAATTGGGACGGATGACTTGTAGAGTGCATTGCTCGTATCGTCCTCAGGCGCTGGACGTATTTAACTAGTTTCTGATTTCGATTTTGTCGATTCTGAAGATATTGCGAATGTCAGGATTGAATTTTGTTTGGTGAAATAACAGCTGCAGAATGTTGCTCTCTGCGTTTGTATGAATGAAAGCAAATGTGATTACACCGATGTTAAGGATGTTTTTGAAAGTGCTAATAGTACATGAACGTTTGTAGCAGACATCAAATCATGGTAGTTCTACTATTTAGGACAATGTACTCTTGTGACCTTTTTTCCCCCTTTTAGTATAACGGAATTGCTATGGAATAAACGAGATGGATGGAAGAGAAAAGAGGGACTGTTAGACAGGGTACCGTTAGACAGTTGGAAGTAGAGAGACTTATAAAATCTCTACTCTTTTGCAAGTCCCTCCATTCAAATGTATTCTACAAACTTTTTTTTTAATGATCAGTTATTGCTTTCTCATAATCTTTCGTATTGTTCAATATGCGTTTTATTTCATACGGAACATCTTTGGTTATATTTGAATGTATTATCGAATCCGTTTTTATGGAATGTTTGTGTATTGTTGCTTCTAAACGGAAAATAAATTGAATCCTTGAGATATCAGTTTATGGTATGCTCTTAGCTTAAATTATGTTGCCTACATTCATTCCAAATCAGTCCTGCAACTAAAGATGGCCTCATGTTGACAAATACATACAACAGATATGGACTCATAATTATGGGAATCACTTAAATAATGCTTTAAAAAGTAAGTATCATTGATAAGACATTACGATATTTATTATTCTGAATAAAAAGATTTTTCATTTTTGACAATGATAGTACAAAGTGTGCACCGAGCGCAATTATTGTTCCAAATTGACATGATTGAAGTACGTGCGAGTGGGTAATACAAAATATTACTATTTGAAGGCGAATGAGGTTGAAAGTGTTTGATTAATCCAGGTCTTTAGTTTGCAAATAAATTGCCATAATATTCAAGTGCGGAAAGAATACGGCTGTATTAATATACGTGAAATACATTACCTAAGATAGGAGGGAAAATAATTGCCGTGATAGGTTACCTAAGATAAAGTCAAACGATAATCGATGCAATCATTTGATTTTTAGTTCATTCTCCCCCTCTATTGTCATTCAGGACTTGGTTTGTATGTATATTGGTTGACCACTGTTAAGTTCATGGGACTTTTGATAGACTTTTTAGTTGGGTTCGCTGAGAATGGAAAATCATATCAGACCTTGTCCCCTTTATCCAGACACCACAATGCTTAGGGCGACACATATCAGGAATACTTGCTATTTGGTAAATCAGAACAAATTACCTCCCAGTTGAGCAAATTCGTTTCAATTCACTTCAATAATAGGCTCATCTCTCATAAATTACCAATGATGGGATGGGTATCATATCAATAAAGAGGCTGGGTTGTTTTGTCATCCAAACAGGGATTTTTTCCCCCTCCTGGAATCTTACACAATGTATATAAATTCCGCTATAGATTCGCATCATCATTGTAAAATGTATATCAAAAAGAGGAAATATGCATCACCCCAAATACACAAAAAAGAATGGCAAGGAGAGCAAAGTGCCTGATCTATTTCAGTTAAAGATTTCTATACTGTTATCAAATAACTATAACTCGATAAAAAATATATTTTGAATATTTCATTTCGTTGTAATTTATCTGTGCGCTTCCACGTACGAAAAAATATCAATTTCTTCATAAATAGCCTCTTTTTAAAATATCTAGACTAATACAAAATAAGAATCCTGATCATTATACATATTCAGCCTTTTGAAGAAGAAAAACAAATTGAATCGTCGATTAAAATCGAATAAAAGCCAATAGGTGATACAGGTCACCACAGGGTAATTTTTCCAGAAGTTTACGATTTATTCATTATGACACAAATCACCTCCAGCATTATAGCGCTTAGAAATTTGACTTGACATCGTTATAGATCAAAATAGAGAACTTCGGTGATATAGCTATTAGTACCTCGTTAGCTTGTAATCAATTGACGAAAGAAATGAATTCCCTATGGCTGCAAATCAGTACCATACCTTAAAGATTTCTTATACAAGTTGTCAGAGTTCAAGGGTAATATAAAAGGTTATCAACAATAATCCCACTAATCTGAGCCCGATCCATGAATTCCAGATGAAAGATAAATTATTTCATATTTCTCTGACAGTAGAAATTCGGTTTTTTAATATTGTATGCATTTTTACAAATTGAATTTCGCTTCCCAATACTTGTTTACCGCACATTCCTATGCGACTACATATTAACCTACTTTGATTTGTTCCCCCTCACTCACTGTCACCCATCTCTTTATTTCTCTCCATACACACTAACATGTTTAGTCTGAAGCTGTACATGAACTGCCACTAAGTTGACGTAGAGAAATACAAGGTATCTAATTCTATTTTTAGTCTCGGATATAACACAATTGTCTTTTCTGATCAACTTACCGGTAACGAAGCTAATATATCATGTCTGTAGAACATGAAACGGTACATCACCGACAACGCTTGTATGAAATTAATATTGCAATATTGGAGCAAGCTATTGTTGAATGAATGAAAGCTTTAAAGGGTACACAACTTCAACGAACATTGCTTTTTTTTTTAAAACATCCTTTCACATTATAATGTTAAAGAGGCAAGTGCACATTTCTCCTTGAAAAACACATTACCAAAAGTAGTTTTAATCTTTTGAAAGTCATGTATGAAGTTATCTTCAACTGCAGAATTTGTATTTATTTTGGGGGAAATGTTTCCATTGTCCAATTAAGAGCTATAGGATATTATTGTGGGAGTTCTAACACAATTTGTTCACCTTAAGAAATTCAATATATTTTTTTGTATATCTAGATGCTCTTCATTTCAGATACAAGAATCCGACGCCGTTTTTCTTCTACTAGTACCGAGAAGGGTACACGTACAAATTCAAACAAAACGGTCGATTTCATGTACAACTGGTGCATACAGGTTCAATCTCTGATTGTATATAGATTGTTAGATGTTCACTGATCATTAACATGATTAAATTTGAACGATTCCAGCTTCATGTTTAATGTTCAGTTGAACTTTTTTGTTATATCAAGCCAATAATGTTTTCCACCCTTTCCATAAATTATGTCTTTTTCATCAACATTTCTTCCAATACTCTTGTGTATCTTGCAATTTTGAAGTTTACCGGAAGTGGGTAGAGCAAATTGTATTTTCATTTTTTAAAATTTATTTATTTATTTTTTAAAATTATTTATTCATTTATATTTCATTCATTTATTTATTTATTTATTTATTTATTTATTTATTTATTATTATTATTATCATTATTACTATTATTATTATTATTTTTTTTTTTTTAGGGGGGGGTCTTGAAAATAAATCCAGAGTGAACAAAAGATTTTGTTTTGACACCTAACACAAATGAGTCGGAATGGGATAAAAATAGGGTTCACATCCTTATATTCTTTTTACTTTGTAGATCGAGCATCCGATCAAACACAATGGGAGTTACGGTAAAGTATTATTTTCTTGAAAAATCCTCTCATGAAGCTTATTAACATTCATAGATTTCGTTCTTGTTTGGTTCCCATACTGTGCAGCCTTTTAAAGGTAATGAACATTATGAAGACTGCACAATGAGCAATTTCTTGAAGAAAAATGTTTTCATTATATGTTCCCCAATTTCATTCGAAGGTCTAAACCATTTCCTTGTATTATTATCCTCCTGCATGTCATTGTCGTCTTATGTGTATCAGTGGGTGTGTTTTGTGTGTGTTTGTAAGGTTGCAAGAGGGAGAATAAGTGTGTGTGCGTATTCGTGGGTGACAGTGCGTGCGGGTGTGCGTGCGTGCGTTAGGTAAATGGACCTTTTATTTCTTTAAACTTTTATTATTGAACCAAAAAAGTCTTCATGATTAAGTAATTAATTAATGTGCAACGTAAACTGCGTTGGTGGGTTATCTAAAACTGAATGTCAAACATTTCACAGGAAGGAAGCAAGGAAGGAGCAAAAATTAAGAAAACTAATTGTAATCTTTCCTGAACATTAAATCAAATAATATCCCGGATGCCAAAGCTGAACAATCTATGGGATTATTGAAGTTGGCACGACATCATGTAGATTGTATGTAACCTATGTCGCTCGATAATTATTCCCCCAAATTATGTATCTTAATTTTTAACCTTATGATCAGATGATGCTATACTATATTTTCAATTGAAGTGGTGGTGTTTTGCATAATGAAATCAGAAAATTTGTAATGAGTTTTACTTACATGGAGGGTTGGCAGTTGATTCACAGTTAAAATAAAAACCATTAAAAAAAACCCAAAGCAAATCATCAACCTACAATAAAAAAATGCATTCACTCAAAGTATAAGGGATGCATTAAAAAGGAGGAAAAAAAAGCAAATGATTTGTACTTATATTCAAGTTTAAATTCATTATTGTTACTGCTCCTCTGCAAAATGAACGGTGGAAAGAATTTTAATCTCTTTTGCTCCATTGTCGATAACAAAATTATGATCATCGTCGTTCAACAAGTTAGTCCAGCTGGGTTAGATCTTATAAAATCCTTACCTTGGGGAGAGAGAAAAAAATCTTTATGAACAGAACAAAAAATGAAATATGTTTGGTTTTTGATCGCCGTGTTGATTGCTTCAACACTTTTATTGCCTTACCATGTACGAAATTACCATTGACAGACACGGATGGAAGCATATAAAAGCACAATAGTCGAATCATTTATCGGTTCACTTCAACCAATAGGTTTTATTGTATTCTTAACACCACTACTGTATGAAAATACTGTACAAGAAAGTAGGGGCCACTTAATTTTGTAACGATGTTTCAATGTCAAACCATTTTGGGGGCAGACATTACATTTAAACGAAAAAATATGCAATATTAAGCAGAAAACATTATAATGTGGACATCCTATAACAATGGGTTAATACTAGATATCAAGCAATTGATACAAAAATTGACGAATACTTTTTGTCATGAGGAAAACAATCTTTCACTATCCCCAAACGATAATTATTTTTATCATGTCACCAATTTGCTTGGCCAGAATACTCGATTGATTATGAAAGCAAACGAAAGAATAAAATGATTCGACACAGATAATGGTTCCCAAATAATACAATAAAAAACGTGATAAAAGAGTCCTTCAGCATTGTTGTCCAGAAAAGTTAAAAGAGCACGGCAGTTTGAAGGAGGTTGGTGACTTTCAGGGGCAGCGGTGCGTTTTTGAAAGTGGGGGGCTGAGCCGAAGTGGGGGCTGAACAGGCTAAAAATCATAAATCTATGCTCATTTTGCGTTTTTTGTACACGTTTGAAAACAGCAGCACCGCGGGTTTTGATATTCATTTTCTTACTCTGATTCCTGTACCCAACAAGGTGTGGCGATTTCCTGCACAATCCACGCAAATACAGGAATATAATCGTGATAACAGGGAATGAATATCAGACGGTATTCTCATTCATAATGTCTGTCCTTGTAATTACGTGTAGACACTTTATTCCGAAACAGGATTCTTTTCCTTTTTGACCAACCTGTTACGGGCCATTCTTTAAAAAGTGAACCTTTCTGGGACAAAATAAATGTTTTTCTTTTTGAATTTAAGCTGCATTTTCAAATAGAGCAATGTCTGAAGTTCATGAACTAATGTTTTTTCGTGATTTTTGCATAAATTAACATATATGATAATTAGATGAAAAAACGGTACATAAAATATCATTTTTTTTATAAAACCCTGACTGGAATGGATATGCTGACCTTCTTACTTGGATT
Source organism: Paracentrotus lividus (assembly GCA_940671915.1). Taxonomy (NCBI): domain Eukaryota; kingdom Metazoa; phylum Echinodermata; class Echinoidea; order Camarodonta; family Echinidae; genus Paracentrotus; species Paracentrotus lividus. Next base: position 20,779,393 of record CALNVZ010000174.1, read on the forward strand.
ACTGTCATTATATTATTATTTACCTCTATTCCTTTTAATCTAACCCCAAAATAATGTTGTTAAATATTGATTATATTAAGATAATTAACCCTGGAAATAAATTGCCCACAAATGTCACACACGTGACCAGAAAACACAAAAAGTTTATTCCCCGCCTTAACCATTGCTCTGGTATTATTATTATTTTTTTCTCCAAAGCTAGATTTAATGTACCTTGCATCTCACCAAATATGAATCCATGAAAAGTTTTAATTTGATTATTAATTAGCAAACAAATTAGTCACACACGTCGGACCCACTGGGTGGGGGCGGTCATAAAGGTCTGATTATTTTCACTTTCGTTTGCTGAAATTAATTTATTTTAGCATTACTATGCTCCAAAATGGTTCTGCAATATTTTTTTATGAAAAAACAAAGAAAAACTAAAGGTCGAAAAAACAAAGAAATACATGAGTAATTCATAAAACAATGAAATACATAGGAAATTGATTTCGATACTAATTTTTTCCAAGTACAATTGCCAGGAATCCTGTAAAGATTATGTAAACACAAAATTAGCATTCCAGAAGCTTTAGTTTGTCAATTAGAACAAAAAGTATGATTTTATGCAATGCATAAATTAGCATAATTACTTCATATAAAGTAATAAATATTATTTTGGGAAAACTAACAGTGCATTCTTGTAGTTTAAATCGCACACTACCATCGTGCAAATTTTCGGCGCGCTCACGCGATCAACAGCCGAGATCTTATAGGGGCATCATGGCCCCCCTCTCTCCCGGCCCCACCCCCTGTCTTGACAGCTACCAAAACACCCCAGTGACTGATTAGGGTTGAGTTGATAAAATGTACATTTACTGCATATGTATAATATTTTCATTTTTTTTCTGTACAGTTTGCTATATGTCACACACGTGACCCGACATCACGATATAAAATAATAAATTAAAAAAAAGGACATTTCAGAGATGACTCCTATCCAGTGGCATTTTTGGGTTAACAGATCTATAATGCATATCTCACAGCAAGAAGAACATTTTATCATTTTAAAACTCACAGGAATTTCAAAATGAAATTGAACTTTCAAAATCATGCCGTTTTGTGAAGTCACACACGTGACCAACTTCTTTTGACCGCTGACCTTGAACATGCATATTGTAAACATCAAAAAATATTTCCAAATGATTGCCAACAAAATATGTTAGCATAATTTAAACATTAAATCAGTTTATCTTTAAACTTGTCAGAGTTATTGCCAATTAAAGTCAAGATTTTGCATAATTTCGGTCACACAAGTGACCAAGAATGGTCCTTACGCACATCATTTCGAAATAGTGAAGTGGTCAAGCCTTGGAATATGCGCCTAAATACAGCAAAATGATCATATTCCAACAATAGTGTCTGACCCATTGGCTTTATTTATATATTGTGTGTTTTATATATTTTTTTTTAATACCATGTATAAATACTTTATATTTCATACCATCATTATTGTAAATACACTTATGCAAGATGATATACGGATGTTGCATATTTGTACAAAATAAAGATGCCTTATACAGATACTGTAGACCTGCAAGTGATTTTTTAAACGTATATCGCACGAAGAAGGTAAAACAAATATATTCATTATTAATCGGTAATAAATATATTGATATTAGTCCCAATTATTTCCCAAACACTTTCAAGACTCCATCATGCCTATGAATATGACTCTTTATATATATATATATATATATATATATATATACAGTGGTGGCCAAAATTATTACTAGAACACCAAGTAAATTTAAATGATTTTAGTTTTTTCATTCATTTGACCATTTAGATATCTTTAAAATGCCTGGAATGTCTACAAAAGTCATTATTATACTTTAAAAACTAAATGACATAGTCATGCGTTTGGAACTCGCCCCCAACTCGCCCCCAAATCGCCTTTTTTGTGTTACGCTACCAATTGTATAATCTAAAACATCTTGCCCATATCAGGATCAAAGTGTCATAACGTTAAAAATATCAAGTCTCTCCTTACAAAGGTATACATTTTCTGAAAGGAAATTACATGAGAATGTCAAAAATGTCATTTACAATACGATAGGGTGAAGTAATAACATGTTCTGTGGGAATTTTTGAATTATTTGTGAGGGGCCCCAAATTTTTAATTTGGAGCCCCCATTTAAGTCCCCTTTTCCTCTGACCCTTAATATTTCAACATATTTGAATTGTTCATGAAATTTCCTCGTAAAAATATTCATATACAAGGAGTGTCTTCATTTCATGAAAAATTAGTCTTAACCTTCAAAGGGCATGGTTATTTTGGTCATCTCACTACCAAGGGAGGGGGCGAATCCACCCCTCCCCATTTGACCAAATTTGTTGAAACTTGGCAGGTATTTGAGGTATATTAGAATGAATATGCCAGCTAAGTTTTATACTTTTACCTCACATACTTTTTGAGCAATCGGCATATGTAATTGGCATTTTATTTCTTTGCATTTGGACTACATGTTTAATACACAAGTCTATGGGGAAACCAAAAGCTCATAGCGCAACCATTTTTAATCCTGCGCATTACCAGATGGTCGAAACTATATAAATTTGGTATCAAAATATACGTAAGACCCTATGCTAAAAAGTCATGAAAGCTAATGGCACACAAACGATATCTGTAAACTTATTTCGGCAAATGAACTAGGGCATTGATAATCCCATAGACTTTGTGTAGGTTCAGGTGTTCTAATAATTTTGGCCACCACTGTATATGTTTAAAAAAAAACATATGATTTTATTTGGCCTACCTGTTGGATGCGTTCCATTATTCATCGGTATTTCTTTAAAAAGCAACGATATAATAATTGGAAACGAACACTGCATAACGATATGTGATTTTCTAACCTGACGCACATTCACCCTTTATCATGCCAGATTTTCAAAGGTTATTGTTAAATCAATCTGTTACATCCACGTTGAAATACAGCATTCTTGAGGTTATCAACGCCCCTCCCTTTTGTATTTTATCAGTTTGTCCCCGTTCCTGTGATTATGAAAAAAAGAGGTAAATACAAACCATTAACCCTAATCAGGCCGGGCTTTTTTGGCTGTCCTATGGCCGATCGCGTGAGCACCGCGAAATTTTGCACAATGGTAATGTGCGATGTAATCTACAAGTCAGTATCTTTAATTTTCCTGAAATAATGTTATTTTATTTTATATTAATTAATTATGCTAATTTATGCATAATTCATACTTTTGCTCTAATTTACTAAATGAAGCTCCTAGAATGCTAAAATTTGGTCTAAATATTCTTTGTAGCATTCCTAACAATTGTACTTGAAAAAAAATTTGGTATCAAAATTATTTTCGTATGTATTTTATTGTTTTACGAATTTCTTATGTATTTCTCTGTTTTTCGACCTTTTGTTTTTCTTTGTTTTTTGGTCAAAATTGATTGCAGAATCTTTTTGAAGCATAATTATGCTAAAATAAATTGATTTTGGCCACTGAGAGTGAAAATAATCATATGTTTATGAATGAAGTGAGAAAACTCTATTTGCATTGACTTTGTACACAAAATCACGTTTTTGAGCGGTTTTCGGTCTGACGGAAATTTTTGAAAATCGTGCAGCGTCGTCACCGTATGCCCGATTTTCGCGAAAATTGTTTCAAAAGATGTGCAAGACTTGAAAGTAAAAAGTCATTTAGCGGCGCGGTCAAAATATTTCGCGCGGCGGTATGGTCGCGGAAAATGTCGAGGGGGGGGTTGATTCAACCCCCCCCCCCGGCCTGATTAGGGTTAATGCATTGGAATTTATATTTGGACCACCTCCTTGTTATCAGCGAAGAGCAAAAGTTAATCTTTCATCTCCGAAGTGGTAGTAAGTGGATGTCCTCAGACTAATAATTCATCAATGGTTCATTCTCTTTGAAGTAAGTACGTGTATTTTCAAGTGAAACTTTCCACTCTCATTCTCTTGGGGGCACGAAATTTCAATAAAATTTGTGGCGAGCCCTCGATAATGCCGAAGTACAAGAGCAATGATTTGTTTTCGTCTAAAGACAGATTTACAATCATGTCAACTGTTTCAATGATTCATTTGCTCTCAACGTACAAGAGGTTGTCTTAATTGTCATGAATTGTCCGGAACGCTCGAAAGGAAATAGCAATATGTTTCATTTAAAGAGACAAAGATACATTGATCATTATGTATCAACTTGAAGAACAGCTAGTTGATAGTTTTAATTGATAACATGCAACCGCGTTTAAATAATTGCTATCAGCAATGGTTTTCATAGGGGCAATGAATTTTATATAATACCAAACTGATCTGAAATATAAAAAGGGGTCTTTTCCAGGGGTGGTTCAATTTATTTTACATCATTTGATATCATTTGTTTATATAAAATATATTCTTCCATTCAGAACGAATATTAGGAAACAGGTGTCTTTTGTCATAAGAGATCTGTAGCTTTCTTATTTGGGAAAGTGATGCTGATTTGAAACTATTTTTAGCTGATTTCACGCATACGTATTTGGTGAAGGGTTCTCGATAAAAGACCAATCTTGTTTCTTCCACAAGTCCTGTTCTCACAAGAAGGGTGTTGCGAAAGAGGATTTGACAACTGGGTTACCCATCGTGATCTAAAGTAGTATGCGATTGAGAAGCGCGTGCTCAAACGAGAAAGTAAGAGATTTGTAGAACCAGACGTAGAAAACATTTCTTGCAAGAACTGAAAACCACTGGTTGTAGTAATAACCACATGGAATACCAATTTTGATTGTGTGCACGTATTTCTACTTTAAGGTTTGGCTGGTTTATCCTTGAGAAGAGTTTTGTCGAAATTCTCAATGAAATCACACATACAAATAAAGAAAATTGTTGACCATTTTGCGCGTGCTTGTCACATCGAATTATCAGAACATGTGAAGTACCCGTGAATTAGTCTGGTATTAATGTCTATACTTCTGAGTTCTGTTTGAGAATATCTCGTTTGTCATTTTGTGATTTAATAGAGAACCGTGAAGGTCACTGTAGGATATACCAAACGATTCAACACAAGAGAAGACACTGTATTACTATTAGAACATGGAGAGAATTACATCAATCAAAATGGCATCACAAATCTCGCACAGGACCACACACTGAATTTGATATAGCACTTTTCGTGATTTTGTAGATCGCGGTCTGACTTTGAGTTAACATAAAATATTTGTTTATATTGTTGATACCAACATATTTATACGTATATAGTCCCCTAAAATTCACAATTCACATTAAATTTGAAAGTTATAAGCCCAATACATGACAACTTTAAAAAAAAATAATAAATTAAAGTTCTCATAAAACTGACTGTAGAATAATTAACATAGGCCTATACCGTATATGCACTTACATACAAGAAAAAAAATGGAAGAGAAGACTTTATATTTTACATGTTTATTTATTAATATAAGACTATTCTATAAGTCTACGGCTTTTCAGAAAGATTTTTTTTTTCATACCTCAAAAGAAGATGATGTGTAATATACAAAAGATTTATGCCACCACTCGAAAATTCCAATAGGATTTGCTGCTATTCAAATTGTGTAACGCACCATGCCGTTCAACAGTCGACTCTTCATTACACCTTTTCAATAAAACCTAATTCCCCTGACATTACAAGAAAAGGTTACATGATTCCTCATGAGAAGAAAAAAATAGTAAAGGAAGTTGGGGAGGTTAAAACATGGCAAATTTTGCACATATCATAACAACAGATTCTCACAGCTTGATTTGTGTTCAATATTTGACAACGTCCTCGAATTTATAAAATACAAAGGCATATCATAACGAGGTAGAATACAAAATTTGTATAGTAAACACCAATTTCGCCATTATCACAAAGTAAATGAACCAAAGAAAATACAAGTATTAAACATAATGTATGTTTGAGCTGTGAACTGGTAGAGTTAAAAGCTAATAGATTTCATTTTTATTAAACATTGGATTTCCTACTCATATTTTGTCTTGTTCGACAAACTGATTAGGTGCATCTCGTTTAGTCACAGGACCGCCCCTGGGAAATTAAATTCCCATTTTGAATTAAATTTACTGTTTGTTTTAATAGTACAATTTTTGGCATACCGTATAAGTGCTATAAAGGAAATTTAATTATGAAACAAATTATATAAATAAAATTTAAGTAATAGATTACCAAATACCAAAAGAGATTTGATAAAGCAGCGACTTTATTCGCAGAGCCCAATTCCAAGTTTCGTCAGACCAATAAACATGATAAACAAAGAAATAAGATACGGCAGACCATTTTAATGATTTTATTCTGATGGGTGCTATGCAAGGCATATAATGTTTACGAATGATGGTGTTAGTTTCTTGAAATTTGAAGGACTGAATAAATAGATCTGTTGTTACTTCAACAGATAAGGACGAGGAAGTTGGAGTGATACTGGTAAAGATATTGGCATTGAGATTATACCTTCATCGAGTTTTAGCCTCATTAACCCCACGTCTGATGTTTACTGAGAGACGTATAACTCCGACGAATCAACATGCCATTCTAAACAAATCTAATTCTCAACAGAAAAATAGCCACCACTATAACTGCAACCATGTTTGTTTTCAAAAGTTTTTCACAATTGACCTACTTTGAAAGGATACATGACAAATCACCTGCATTTTGATGATTTTTTTTTCTTTATGAACTGCATTAAACGTGTTAAAGTGATGTTCAAAATATTAACACAAAGGGATAGTTTTACTTACAACATCCTCTCTTAAAATAACGATGTATTTTTATATGCTTCGAAAGATAGTCCCATATTGGATATGACATGAGAAATATAACGTAAATAAAAGTAGTGTAATTAAAAAATAATATAGGAATAAATTCAATTGTTCATTGCTACGTCATTCCGCCCCAGCAAGTATGGGGATGTACTGTGCGCCCCCGCCCCAATAATAATAATTATTATTTTTACAAAGGGGAAAAAAACTATTTTTAATTAGCTGCCGAATAAAAGAAAATAATATGATTCTGGCCAAAAGGATTTATATATATAGTAAGGAAATCTCATCTTATTTGACACCAAAATTCCCCAAATTAATTACTGTATATATATATATATATATATAGGTGACAACTGTTTACTTTTGTAAAGGGTGTTTAAATTAGTTTTCACAAGAATTGGAAATTCACTGTTGGCAAATTGAAAAAATATCCCTGGTTTGAAATTGCTGATTTGATGATAAATCACGTTTAATATGGGCTTTTGCATTTAATGAAATGGCTTACGAATTATTTGCATGAATGATCATGTACAGTCTTTTTAACCACAATTTGATTTTGGAAGTTTTTTTCCGGTGACACAGGTCTATCTGTTGACATTTGCTCATTCCAAATTTAACCACAGTGGATAGTGAATTCCTGCACACCCTCTTTTTCACATCTCTTACAAAAGTGGATAATGCTCACTCAGGCATGTTATTTTCCAAACTATTTTGTGTCATATCAAAGTTGATTAAATGAGTTTTTGTAAAGTATAGAAATCCCCGTTATCAAATATATTTTATTTGGCAACCATTTGGAAAGGGTAAAGCTGTTTTTGTTTTGTTTTTCAGACGCACTATATAGCTATCAATAACAACAGAAACAACAATATCCCTTATTAATATCTATGAAGTATTATTACATTACTGTTTATCCGCTATGTTGACTGGTTCTCAGATCTTCAGACTTCTAGCTTAACCAAAAACCAAGGGACCCATCGCAAAGTGCAGGGGCCGCGGAGCGATTTTGAAAGTGGAGGGCTGAACCAAAGTGGGGGCTGAACAGGCTAAAAATCACAAATGTTGATGTGTCATTTTTTGCATTTTTGTACACGTTGGCTGAATAAAGTGGGGGGGGGCTGCAGCCCCCCCCGGCTCGCGGCCCTGATTAGTATAATCAGTAGCGTACCCTATAGGACCATTCTTGGTCACGGTGTGTGACCGAAATTACGCAAAATCTTGACTTTAATTGGCTATAACTCTAACAATTTTAAAAATAACTGATTAATGTTTATATCATGCTAATATATTTTGTTGGCTATCATTTCTAAATATTTTTTGATATTTACAATATGGCATGTTCAAGGTCAGAGGTCAAAAGAAGTGGGTCACGTGTGGACCTCACAGAACGGCATGATTTTGAAAGTTCAAATTTTATCTTGAAAATTCCTGTGAGTTTTAAAATGATGAAATGTTCTTATTGCTGTGAGATATGATTATGGACCTGTTAACCAAAAAATACCACTGGATAGGAGTCATCTCTGAAATTTCTTTTTTATCTATTATTTTATATCGTGATGTCGGTCACGTGTGTGACCTATGGCAAATTGTACAGAAAAATGAATATATTATGTATTATGCAATAAATGTACATTTTAAGCAATTACTATATCCGCTGAGGTAAAAAAATTTGTGAACTCAACCCTAATCAGTCAATGGGGGTGTTTTGGTAGCTGTCAAGACTGGGGGAGGGGCGTGTAGGGAGGGGGGCCATGATGCCCCCTATAAGATCTTGGTTGTTGATCGCGCGAGCGCGCCAAAAATTTGCACGATGGTAGTGTGTGATGTAACTACAAGAAAGCACTGTTAAATTTTCCCATAATAATGATAATTTATTTTATATGAATTAATTATGCTAATTTACGCATTGCATGAAGTCATAATTTTTGTTTTAATTGACAAACTACAGCTTCTGGAATGCTAATTTTGTGTTTGCATAATCTTTATAGGATTCCTAACCATTATACTTGAAAAAAAAAATTGATATCGAACTAAATTCCTTGTGTATTTCATTGTTTTATGAATTTCTTATGTATTTCCTTGTTTTTCGACCTTTTGTTTTGTTTGTTTGTTCTTTTTGTTGTTGTTTTTTTTTTCACAAAAATTATTGCAGAACCATTTTGGAGCATAATAATGCTAAAATAAATTAATTTCAGCCAACGAAAGTGAAAATAATCAGAATTTATGACCGCCCCCACCCAGCGGGTCACGTGGGTGACCAATTTGTTTGCTAATTAATAATCAAATTAAAACTTGTCATGGATTCATATTTAGTGAGATGTAAGGTACATTAAATCTAGCTTTGAAGAAATAATTATAATAATACCAGAGCCATGGTTAAGACGGGGCATAAACTTTTTGTATTTTCTGGTTACTTGTGTGTGACATTTTGAGGGCAATTATTTCCAGGGTTGATTATCTTAATATAATCAATTTAACAACATTATTTTTGGGGGTTAGATTAAAAGGAATAGAGGTAAATAAAATTATAATGACAGTAATCCAAGTAAGGAAGTCAGCATATCCATTCCAGTCAGGGTTAAAAAATGATATTTTATTTACCGTTTTTCCATTTAATTATCTTTTATGTTAATTTATGCAAATGAGCATGAACAATTGCAAAAATCACGAAAAAACATCAGTACATGAAACTTCAGCCATTGCTCTATTTGAATATGCAGCTTAAAATCAAAAAGCAAAAATTTATTTGTCCCCAAAAGTTTCACTTTTCAAAGAGTGGCCGAATAGCCTGGTCCCTTTTTTTAAAGGCATGACCATAGTTGGTCACACACGTGACCCGTGGGTCACGTGTGTGACCAGTTTCAAAGCTAATTAATAATTAAATTAAAAGTTATCATGGCTTCATATTTGGTGAGATGCAAGGCACATTATATCTAGCTTTGGAGAAAAAATTGTAATAATAATAGAACCATGGTTTTCGGGGGGCGTTAACTTTTCGTGTTTTTGGGTCACGTGTGTGACATTTGATGGCAATTAATTTCTTTAGTTAATTATCTTAAAACAATCAATTCAACACCATTATTTTTCATTTAAATTTAAAGGAATGAAGTTAAAAAAGGGTATAATGACAATAATCAAAGTAAGGAGACCCAGCATATACAAGCAATTCAGGGTCAAACAAATGATATTTTACGTACCATTTTTCTATTCAAATTTTTTGCATGTTAATTTATGCAAATGAGCATGAAAAATTTGTAAAATTAAGATAAAAAATGCATTTCATGAAACTTCAGACAATGCTCTATATGAATAAGCAGCTTAAAAACAAAAAGGACAAACTTTATTTTTTCCAAAAAAGGTTCACTTTTCAAAGAATCGCCCTATAGAGTGATTAGACACAATGAAAACAGGGGGCGCACTATTATGCACAAACAATAGTGCGCCCCCCGTTTTCATTGTGTCTAATCAGACTAGGTACGCCACTGGTAATACAACTCGACACTCCGTGTATATTCTGACAGAGTTTGGTTCTCTTCTACTCCCCACTTTGTTCTAGTGTCCTCATTAGCCCAAATTAGGTAAAGAGACCGGGATGCGGGATGCGTCACTTCTGAGCTCAGATGTCAGGGATTTCTCCATTTCCTGATTCCTAACCAATGCATATATACCCTAAATCTTACCCTTAGGCTTAGGTCCTACAATCATCGTGAGATAGGCCTATAAGGGTTTAGGTGTCTGGGACGTCAAGGGAACCATAAGGCTAGAAACCGGAAATACCGCGGCTGCAATCTTAAGGTGCTTGTACTCTTTAATTATACATGGTAAACAATATTAAGCTCATTGTTAGAATCAACACACAGTATGAGTACCATCTCTACTTTATCATGTTCATGGTGATCGTTAAACACATGACAAACCCAGTCAAAACACCCCCCCCCCCGAAACAAAAATGTATATCTTGTTTACAAAGACAATGAAGGCTATATAGCATCGATCTGTATTGAGAGCCACACTAAGTCTTCTTGGAAATACGGTTCCAATGTTATATTTTACAGCATGATGGAAAATGTCTGCAAAGGTTTCCAATTTTAAGGCAGCAATAACTGTTTTACAATCTTACTTTCTATGTCTTCTTATTTTATTTCTTTCTTAGATACATTTATAATTATACTGTAGAAGTTTTCTGAGTACCATTGAAATTGAGCACGTTCATGAGTAATTAAAAAGAACTATTGATGTTGAAGGAACTAGTATTATCGTGATTAGTGTTGTCATTAGCCATTATTAATCGTTTGGCAAGTACTTGCGGCAAGGGATTGAGAAAAGCAAACTCATGAGTCTCTAGTCCTTGAGACATCATGCGCCTCGGATATTACATAAATACGCCAATTCATTTACATTACTCACAGCCAACCAGAAATAGTGTTTCTAATGTAACTTGTTAAAAAGAAAGGGGAAAAAGCAGTTCTTGATAATCGGGCATCGAACGATTTTCAAGGATTCGTTCAACTGTCAACCAGTAAGGTTAATTGGACCATTACCTGGAAATCGAGAAGTTTTCTTTAAACTTTTAATGAAAATTCGAGAAGTAGGCCTATGCACGCACACTTTATTTCTAATCATCCATTTAGGAATTTACTATAATAAGTAAACACACAAATCAGAGATCTGTTGATGAACAAGGTTAGGTTTCTATGTGGAATCAATACATGAGTATTTGCTGAAGTTCATGGAACAATGGTAGATTGATCAGTGCACCTTCCAAGGTTGCAAGTGGATAACCAGATGAGCAGAATCGATTATCCAGCTTTAATCAAAATAATAACAAAATAAATCGCGTTTCAAATGGTTGTACAAAAATATGAAGATTTCTTGCTTTAAAAAAAAACCGTAGCAACAAGTTTGTTTCAACTTTGAAAGGGTTAATACTGATCAATATAATACTCACAAGAGAAACTACTCTTAGACCTTGTAAAATGAGAGCTGGATTCGCCATAAAGATTATTACAAAGCAAAGCATATTGTAATGAAATTGTGGGATAACTTTGTGAAAACATTAGGGAATTGGGGAAAAAAATCTCCTTTTCCCGTTTCATTTAAAAAATAAGTTCTAGGTGTACTTTTTTTTTATTCAAGTAGCGTTAAAAACTTGATTTAAAGCATACATATTATTATTATTATTATTATTATTATGAAATTTCGAATGGGAATGGAGGGTGGGGATGTAACATCTCTTTTCTCTATTCGTCTCCATGGCTATTAACAGGTTAATCTCATATATACACTAAATTGAATCGATACTTTAGAAAATGAAGGGTCATGCTGACCCTGTTCTTGGTCCATTTGGGTCTTAATTCATTCCAAGGCAATTAGGGCCATACAAGATGTTTGGTGGAAATTGGCCTAGAAGGATGTTTTGCCTCAGTTGACCCGGAATTTGACCATTTATTTTCCAGAGTGTATAATTCCGAGTTGTTATCTATGCACGAATTGAAATAAAACTATATAGCCTATAACTATATTTGACTAAGATTGCCCCAATATTTTTACACAACATGACTATGATGAGTTGATAGTCCTACTTTTTATCAAAGCGTTCGGATAACCATGTGAAACATTATCTTAAAGGCATATGTTAACATTATAGGCATGAAATTAAAAAAAAATAACAGTTAAAAATAAACATGTTTTTGGATAGCTCATGATATTAATCGATTTAAGTTTAATGCTACTTATATATAAAATGATGCCCGGAGCTTCAGAGATCGCCCCTCAAAACATGTTCAACCTTGTGTTTCAATTGACAGTGTAGTGAAAAAGGCCGCGCAAGACTTGATAGGTTAAATTTGTGAATTAAACAAACAAACAAGCAAGCAAACACAAAACAAATCAAAACGTTTTCAGACCTATAAAAACTATTTTTGTTTTCTTCTTTTTTAAAAACATATATCCTTTTTTTTTTTTTTTTTTTTTTTTTTTTTTTTTTTTTTTTTTTTTGTGTGTGTGTGTTTGACATATCAAAGTTTAAAATTTTCTGTTGCTATAAACAATCATTAGTTATAAAACTGTACTTACCTTATGTATTTGTTGGTCCAAAGATGTCCATAAGATGTGTCCCCTGCGGACTAATGATGAAGAAGGGGGTATAGGTAATGCAGGTATTAGTTGTGTGTCCTTGTTAGGAGGGTGACAAAGTTATTTTTCGGTCCTTTGAGTATCAACGCCTGACGTGATTCATCCAAAACAATTCAGATATTTTTTGACCGAAAAAAAAAATATATATATCTGAGTAAAACCCCCAGAATTTAGGGAGCTCGCACCCATCAGAGTCCGTGGAGTTGTATGGTCACTTTGGATCAGGGAGCCACACCTGATAACTAGACAGCGACGGGAGCGTCCCAGATGTTAACTGAATCTGGTGGAGGGGCGCGAGATAGGCTAGGTCGCAAACAAGACCACGACCAAACACGGGCGGACAAGCTCTGATGAGTCCAAAAGAATACAGTGTAAACATTACGGAAGTTGACAGGGATACATGAAAAGATAGAAGACAGACACTCAAACGGAGGAGACATCAACATGACAACACATGGATCAATTAAGAAGCTTAAGGTAAAGGCTTCAAGAGGATGGCCCCGCCCATTTACAGCACCTACATTGGTTGGTTCCGTTTCTAACATGTGCAAGTACGATGTAAGAGGATCGATATGCGTCCCATGTTTATATCATTATACGATCCAGGCATCAGATAATAAATCATTGGCAACAACAGTGTCGGCGCTCGGAACAGGAAGAAATTGGCACGTTTATTTTATTGTAAAGATATTTGAAATAGCACCACCCCTTCAACCATTAAAGTGTTACCACCAATCTGTCGCAAAATAAGTGTTTATGCTTGAATTAAAAAGGTACAACACAGAATAATGATAAAGTCGAATAAGCATGCATAAATTGATGAAATATAGCCAAGAAGAGATCCACATTCGTTCCTATCAGTTTGGAGTTTTATCATAGCCAAATTAAAGTCTAAATGTATTACAATACGCAAAGTTAGCACAATGACATGTAAATATAATGAAGATAAACTCTGAAGAGTCCCGGCCATAAAAAATAGGTCATCAACAATAACATCCCATTTTTCATGGATTTCACCTGGGGCATAATATTGAATAGGGCATTTGTACCCCGAGTTCACCCACTGAAATCATGATTATCTTACGATAAAAAGTAGGGTTAGGCCTAAAGAACTGCAAAGTGAAAACAAATCAGTATACAACTGAAACATGATCATGACGATGGATATGGATTTTTCTAGTCATGAAGTGGTGTAATAGGTAAGGCTTGAAAATATCGTACAAAAACTCGAACACAAAAAAATATATTTATAATTTATGTAGATCAATTTTATCAGTTTTAAGTAAACTTTCTTTGGGAAAATGAAATTATCAGAATAAGGGTAAATCAAATTATTTTGATGTGCTTATCGCTTATTTGGAAAGAAAGAAAAGGAAATAAGAAGTTAAATGAAATTAACATTATTGTGTCAATTCGTGATGGCTTATTTTATTATTATTATTTTTTTTTTATAATTTTTTTTGAGAACAAAGAAGACTAGCATAAAACAATGTGCATCCTTTTATTTAGTGGAAATATAGTGTCACGAGTTTCCTCCAAAGTGCCAAAGTGTTTGACATGCGAATCCTGAATAAGGCATTTATGCAATAACTATTTTAATAACTGGACTTCCCTTTTAAGGATAAAGAGACTTTGAATGTGCAAGGCAGGATATAGGGCAACATTCATCTCAAGTTTGCAAACTTTTGACACTAACCCCATCAGATTAAAACAAAATGGTAACATGGACCCATACCACCTTTAAAGGTATAGATCCAAGTTTTACAGGTTTAAAGGGCAGGAGAACTTATAAACGCGCAGCCAAGGGGCTTTGCATCCCACAGAAAAGCCAAGTGCCCCCTTGCATCTATGAACACTTCAGAAAACAACAGTACATAATTAAAAAAACAAAACAAAAACATACAGGTTGCCACTCAGAAGCGCTTTCAAAGACTGCTTAAAGGTTGATATCATAGTCATAATTCCGAAAAATACAGAATGCTTGCAAATCGATGTAAAGTGTACACGAGGGCACCATGCGATCTTATAGTTGTCATATTTTACCAATCCAATCATTCATCTTTGAATGTAGCTAAATGTTTTCCTTTTTCGTTTTTTTTTTTTTTTCAATGATATTAGGGTATTTTATAATCAAAATGGGCTCAATAAGTATAATGTGAATCGGATGAAGGTTGGTAAATAAATCTTCCTTAGTCGTTAGTCTATTAATAAAATAAACAGGTTTGTGTTAAAAAAAAAAAGGCTGTTCATAATGGTGCGGGTTTCTTTTTTCACATTAAAGGGCGTGTAGCCATTTGACATCGAGGGTTCATTAAAACGATCAGTAAAAGTTGCGGTGTTTTGAATAGATAAAGAAAAGTGTTTCTGGATTACGCTGGATTTGAATTCTGTGGCGGACCTAGTCTTACGTCACACAATTAAAAGTATATGTCCATGTCTAAACATAATACAGCTGCTTGTCTCCATACGATTGGGCCTGCACAATCTTTACAAATTGCGAATCTTGGGTCCACACCTGGTACTATAAGCTCCAAAAACGGTATCGGGTTGAAATGCTTTTAACACTCACCTTCGGTAAAACAAAAATAAAGAAGATAATATTCTTTAGAATCATAAACCTTCAAATAACTCCTTGTTTATAAACATTGTGCTATATTTCAATTATGTCGAGGCTATATCACTTGACACGATTAGATCCCATTCAAATCAGATCTAAAATCTTCCCTTCTCTTATCAAATATTTTATCATAGCCCTAGAAGTTGGAAACTACTATAACACAAAAACATCTCCCTCTGAGTCCCCACCAATAAATGTCTCTTCATCAAAAATGTGGTATATTTCTCCGAGTCGACGAAACGCAGCTTCACTATTTGATGAAAAAATTATTTCTAAAATGTCCATGAGCAAGCGACAAATTTGTAAAGGAACGGACGGTTACGGGCCCTCTGGTGCTGATGGTCTGATAACGTCGAAAGCTATTAGTCATTTTCAAGGGGAAACATATTAAAACCCGTTTGACTGTAAACGTTTCCTTAGACATCACTGACAACATGTTTTGTTTTTTTTTAGTTTAAAAAAAAATATATATTTGAATTTATTTAATTTTGTTTCGATCTCGACCAAGGTAAACGATAACCTAACCCCAATATTTTTTCCTTTTCACGGTGACGAAGTTAGCGTCTGAAAAAATATGGCAACATCTCTGTGTTTCATGATGAATGAAACTATAATATCCGATAGTTATATTGATATATCATGAAGTTATATCATATAATCAATATCACAACATCACGTCGATCATGAAAATAACATTCATGTATATAACATGGTTTTCTTATTGTTGTACACATAAATCACTAAGAAATGGAAACGGGTCATTTTACAACGATAATACTATCTTATTACCTCCATTTTGTTCTACCTAGAGGCAGTGTTTATTCAGTCTCAAGCGTTGTCAGGGTAAACTTTGATATAAAACAAATTTCAAGTTTGGTGAAAATGGACCATCCGTGTAAGCTACTTCTTTTCTCGATGTGTTTGTCTAGAATCAAACAGGAAAATAAAATCACACACTAGGGATTTTGCCTGACTTTTAATTTTGCCAGCAGTCATTATCTCTATCGTCTCGTATATCCAATATACTGTATGTATTTTCATATTTTCATATAAAACAAGCCACATGAACAAACAAGACAGGAAACTTGAGAAAGCAACTCGAATCTTCTGTACCCTGTACCCTCTCCGTATATCTATTCAATCCGTCAACGCTCATTGGTTGAACTCTTTAACTTTTTCATTTCTACTAGCCCACTTCATACGTTTTAGTTATTATAGTTGATTTTAAGATATGCATTGAAAGTTATGATGATGTTGAGTATTTATTGTATCTGAGTGCCCAAGTAAATAACAAGAGGACATTAGTCTTCGACTATTATATGAGGGACTTGAGGGTTGGTGTATCATCAAAAAGGCCTGTGCATCACCACCTTGGTTTCGAAGCCATGATCCTCTGGTCTATGGTAATTCAAGACGATACCAGCACTCTTAAAAATAATCTTGTTTTTGGCTTTTCTCTCCATCTCTCTACCTCTCTCGATGACTCCTTTTCTTCAGGACCTATACTAGTATAATTTCTACTAAACAGTCTGTGTCAAATAAAATGATACAAGTGGAAAACAATTAGTATGAAAATTAACCACATTCTAAGTGTTTTATTTTTCATAAAGTAGGAAAATCGGGCTTTCTTCTGCAAATTTTTTCATCTCATTTGGTGCTGTAGATCTTGAGATATTACCAGTTTTCTATAATCAAGAAATGTACTTTGCGCATGCTTCTCTATGGGTTTCGCACATAATATCCGTGGATTCAGCGCACCGAAACAATAGATGTGTGAAATTTTGATTAGCCCATCGCCGCATTAAATTTAGCATACACTGTAAAAAAAAAAAGAATAATAATAAAAAATACAAAAAAAAAATACAGCAAAGTGATGTCAGCAGAGTCGCCATACAAAAATGTAATTTAAAACACAGTTTTGCTGTAAATTTCTCCCTTAAGAATTGATGAAAGAGAAGGAAAAATATCATTAGAGTTTTATAGCATACGTCTTTGGTTAAAACGGAAGAAATGTGTTACTCCTGATGTATATTTTGTATTTCTCACGTAATTATTTGCAGGAGAAACTTCCAACAACACTTTTTTTTTAATTACATTTTTTATGGCGACTCTGCGGACAGCAGATTTGCTGTAAAAATACATATATTTTTTTACAGTGTAGGGTACATGCAGGTAATATGGACCACCTAAAGCAAATCATGTCGTGACCGTCGACCGGTGACCGGTGTGGGACCATAATGTTGTTCATATGAACTGTATACGAAAATATATCATTGTGAGAGCATCTGATGCCGAAATTTCTCTGAGAAAATTGCTGAAAACCAACATGGTAGGTAAAACTTACGGCATTTTTTTACCCTGATGTAAAATGTGATATTTCACAGAATGTGATGGTGAAAGAGTGTTTTAGGGGGCAACCTCAATTGTTTTGTATATTTAGTAAGCTTATAGTTTCATTTTGATCATACTAGCGTGTGAAGGTCAATTTGTTTTAGTGAAGGGGTGCAATTTACTATTGGGATGAGGCATCAATCTCTTTGCTACGATTTTTTGGGGAATATTCACTTAACTTATTGTAGGCCTATATTGACTTGTATAATGAAAATAATATTTAAATAATATTAAAAAAAGAAATAATATACATAATACATAACAATGAAATATATAGTCAAAGGATTTACTGAAGGGTCTTATAATTTCAAATTATATCTTAAAGTTAATGATTTTCAACATTTTAAGCAAATTCCAGACATGGTAGAGTCATTGTAGTTTTTTAAATACCCGCACATGCAGGTAATATGGGCACTTTGGTAATGACGTCAACGTTTGAATATTTCCGACAGGGGGTTGGTGATAATTGTTTTTCTTCACAATACAAGTTAGAGCAGTAGTTATTGATTCATATAAACAAAGATTAGACTGTGTGTCATTTCGTAATTTTATGCAAATTAGGCAAATGAGCTTAGGGGGCCCATATTACCTCCATGTACCCTAACTTTTGTTTTACAAGAGCAAATTATACAAAATAAAGTGCATCAGCAAGAAGAATCTTTCGGCTTTAAGTTGGTACCACATTCACACATCATTTGAGAATATTTCATACCTAAATAATTTTTCCCGACTGCACCATTTTTTTTTTTTTACACAGACTGTACAGTCAGTTATCATAGTTGACTTACTGAAGAGGTATTTTTAGCATGTTGGGATTATTTTATCTTCCTTGTAAATTCGGTCAAAAGACAGTAATTTATTAGCCCTGTGGTCTATCTGATGCTTACAAATGATACACATAGCTTACGTAACATTTGTTGCCATTATATAAAATTTGATCTATATTTACCAGTAATTCAAGGAAAGATAATAACCGAGATGTAAATTCCAGATATCGTCGATCGCTATAATACAACTTTATGATTTTACATCTCATTTAAAGTTAATGGGATTAGTCACTAGCCACGGGTCTTATGGTACAGCTCGAGTATTTTCGATAAATTGTATATATAAAGTTGCAAGGAGAAGGAAAAAGGAATAATAATGATAAAGAAAAAAGGAAATCAATTCCGCGACGTAACACATTATTCTAGAATTGAAGGATATCATAATATGAGTGTAATTGTAGTGTTAAACATGTTAAATCAGGGGGTTGTTAACACCCCTGCTTATATTTGTTTCCCCACTGAACAAAATAGTTTTAAATCCATTACCATATTTACTCTATGTGTATTAACAGGTCGTAAAATAATAAAATGTTTCACCTTTTAGATGATGATTACACCAACGTGTTCTTATCAAACATCTTAATTAGAATCGAATCGACTCCTCAAACATCATATTCATAAAACCACACATGTGTTTGACAAAATCGTTGACACATTTTCGTGATACCATGGCAATATTTTTGTTTATTCTGACGTTACACATTCTTAAAGAAGAGAGAGCATGAGAGAGACGAGAGCAGAGAGGAGAGAGAGAGAGAGAGAGAGAGAGAGAGAGAGAAGAGAAATGAAGAATCAAAATAGCTCCATGTTGGGGCCATACCTTTCCAGGGTAAATTATGGCATACGAGGTAAATTGTGATTGGTCAAATTGACCCTTCAAAATTTAGAGTGTACGCTTAATAATGAAACATAAATATTAATTTAGTTGCTGGAATTATTTGTGATACTAATAGATGAATCATGGAAGTTTACTTTTCATTTCAGGATGTCTAATCTTGATCTAACAAAGTATAAGCTAAACTTTACAATCATTTGAACATTTAAGCTAAACTGATCAATCAATCTAACAGTTTTTAGGAGAAGTAAATGATAATTTCTGGAATATAACAAATTTTGATCTCGATAAATTATTGTTCTTGGTAAACATGGTGAAGGAATTCATTTGTTTCCCAATCGAATATTTCAAAGCACGTATAGTAAAATATTTGGCTGAGCTCTCCTCTTTGTTTACATTCAGAAAAGAAGAAAAAAAAAGAAGAAGAAAGAAGAAGAAGAAGAAGAGAATTAAAAAAAAAAAACCCACCGTGTAACAGGCCCGTAACTAGGGGGGAGGGGTTCGGGCGTTTCGAACACCCCCCCCCCCCCGCTGGCGAGCAGGGGTCCGCTTGACCCCACCCCCCTCAAAAAAAAAAAAAAAAGTAGATTAGAAAAGAAAAGTTTTTTTTTTTTTTTAGCTTGCCAATTTTTTTTTTTGGCCGATTGAACTACCCTAGCCCCTAGCCTACCCTTAATATGGTACTCTTTTTAATGGTATGGTATGGTATGGTTTTATTTTCCGTATAAAAATCAAACATGATACATGATACAGAGTAATAATATAACATAATATAGATACGGAGGGAACACTCTATTCAGAACCATTAATACAATGGCTCTGTTCTTCCTAGAGGACAATTTTTTTTGCTAGGTTCGTCATATTTTCACCAGAGTTAGCAAAGGAAATATAGAAACACAAAATATATACTTTTTTGTTGCACTCCTATGACAAACCTCTTTTTAAATACATTTAGTTGAAAATAGCATTTTTAATGCATTTCATTATTTTTTTCTTGAATATTAATGAGCCTTGTGACGTGGTATGACCTTGACTTGTTGACCTCATTTGCATTAACTCTTTGCCCGCCACATTGATTTTAAGCATAAAAAAGAAGTCTTTTCTCTTTAATTATTATAAATAGTATAATAATATTTGCCTAGTATGAACCACGAGAAATTATTCTGAAGACCCGGTCCTAGCATTATCAGTGATTTTCAGATCTTTTGGCCCAGCCATTACAGAGAAAATGAATTATTACGATTGTACAGTTAATAAGTACAATTGTGACTATAGTCGAACTTGGCAGGCAAAGAGTTAAGTTTCATTTTCATCATGCCTTTATGGTGATACATTACACACATATGTATACCTTACAAACCCAATGACACAGTTGACACAAAAAATGTCAACAAGTCGAAAAATCACCACCTTGGGAACAAATAGCGTGGACTGCTCTGTTTTCAGCAACTGTTACAAAAATGCAAAAAATGACCATAGATTTGTGATGTTTAGCTGGCCTGTTCAGTCCCCCCCCCCCACTTTGACTCAGCCACTCCATTCAAAACCGCGGCCCCCGTTTCGTACAACCGAGAGACCTGATTAAACCAATATTGCTACTTGATTGCCTCAGTATTAACCGCCGATCCACGAGGTGATGGGCCTGATTCCCCCCCCCCCCAGCAAAAAAAAAAAAAAAAAAAAAAACGTAGTCTAATAATAATACCTTCTGACGGCAAAAGGCCGAATTTTTAAACCCCCCCCCCCCGCCTATCGATCGCAGACATGACGTGAATAAAAATTGTCTTTCAGTCAGGCACTCTTTCATTTCTGGCAGTAAGGATATTCTCTTGCAATGCTGCCTAAGATGTTGTTGCTCTTACATTCAGGCGCGGATCCAGAGACGACTTTACGGGGGTCGAAAGGTAGGCCTACCATAAAAAAATCACGTTACGTGGACGATAGATTGAATGATTTCACTAATGCCAGAAATAATATATGTACGCCTCACTATACCATTGCGTACAGATAGGTAGTTCAATGTAAAAAACAGAAAAAAAGAAAAGATATGTAATATGCAGTGCCGAGATGCTGTCGTCATCTACAATAAATACGACATCATCTCGACTCCTCACTTTTCCATTGCGTATAATTTATTAATGTTAATGATTATAATGTAGTGCCGAGATGATTCGTCATTACCACATCAATAAATAATGATAACATCATCCCAGTAAACCTCCACTATTACCATTGCGTACAGATTAGGATTCAATGAAAAAAAAAAAAGAAAAAAAGAGAGATATGTAATGCACATTCTTCATTACTCTATTTATACATCTTTGTATTTATTTATTCTTTATGTACTTATACATCATTTTCACAAAGGAGCCTATAAATGTAACAAGCTTAGCTTTTAACTTAGGCTCCTTCATATTTCTTTCTTTCTTACACTTGATGTCATTCGTTTTATGATTATCAAATAATGATATATTGAAATGACATATAATTTATTCTTCTCT
>CALNVZ010000174.1:20802080-20818549 GCA_940671915.1 Paracentrotus lividus
TTTTGTATGGTTTTTTGGCACAAATACCATATGTATGGTATTGCTGTATGTTTTTTTGGCACAAATACCATATGTATGGTATTTCTGTATATTTTTTTTGCACAAATACCATATGTATGGTTTTGCTGTATGGTTTTTTGGCACAAATACCATATGTATGGTATTTTTGTATGGTTTTTTTTGCACAAATACCATATGTATGGTATTTCTGTATGGTTTTTTGGCACAAATAACATATGTATGGTTTTGCTGTATGGTTTTTTGGCAATACCATATGTATGGTATTGCTGTATGTTTTTTTGGCACAAATGCCATATGTATGGTATTTCTGTATGGTTTTTTGGCACAAATACCATATGTATGGTATTGCTGAATGGTTTTTTGGCACAAATACCATATGTATGGTATTTCTGTATGTTCTTTTGGCACAAATACCATATGTATGGTTTTGCTGTATGGTTTTTAGGCACAAATACCATATGTATGGTATTTCTGTATGGTTTTTTGGCACAAATACCATATGTATGGTATTGCTGTATGGTTTTCTGGCACAAATACCACATGTATACCACATGTATAGTATTTTTTGTGAGCGCGAAGCGCGAGCTAAAAATTTCGCTCTATAATAACATTAAACATTGTATTCACTAGCTGATAATCACTACTCTTAAAGAAAATACAATTACGAAGAGCGAGTGAAAATCTCATAAATCAACGTTTTACAATGTATATATATATATATATGTTTGTAATCCCTTTCTGAATATGGTCACTTTTTATACGGACCTGAAAACAAAGAATATAAAGAAATTTAATAGTTTATTTCCATCACATTTGGAGAAGTGGGCAAATACAAAATTTATCCAAATTATTTAGAAAAAAAATAAAAAAATGTGAAGCTTTGAAAATCAAGGGGACATGTCCCCCTGATTGCCGCCAAATTTGGAGAGGAATTAATTATACACTAGATCGGAATAAATAAAGCACCCCAAAGAGACATATAATATAGGCTAATATCCAAAATTCTCAATAAAATGACCTACCCCACACATTACGCCACAGTTACAAATAAAGCGTTGTAACAAATAAAAGAATAAATGAATATAGGGACCTGAAGAAAGATTATTAGTTTAATTATTGTCTGGTGTTTTTGTTTGTAAGCGAAGCGCGAGCCGAAAATTTTGCTTTTTAATGACCTGAACTTGGTACATTTTACGCACACTGTGCCTCTTCGTCTATTATATGCACACATATTTTTCTTAAGCTTTAAAAATCGAGGGTGGACGATCCCCCAGAAAACAAAAATCGATGGGGGGGGGGGGAACTTGATCGTCCCCCGTCCACCCGGGACGCCGCAAATACCTACCGTTGTGTAGTATTGTCACAGGATATTTTTTTTTCTAAGGGATAGTTTCTTACAGGAATTGACTAAGTGGTGTTTGACCTATTCGACTTGATTAGACGAAATGGGAATTAATTAGACCAAATGGTAATTTGACGAACTGATTGAAGACAAAAACCAACAGGGATGAAACCAACGGCATAAGTCCAAGTGGATTTATGGCAGTTTACTGCTGAAGTTTGGTAGTCGTATGGTATTCCTGTGGTACTTCGTGTGGTACTATGGTAATTAGCTCATTTGCATACAATGTTTTTGTATGCACAAATCAGTATTTTGTGAAGCTTACCTCATTAACTAGTAATTGCCTGCATATTAATATTTTTTCTTTTAGGGAAATATATTTCCTAAACACAAAGTAACATCAAGAGCGATAGTTTTGACATTTGCATTATTATCAAGAAATATAGAAAATAACTAACTGTGACCCAAAATATTTTTGCTAAATAGTGATATATATATACCCAGTGTATGGTATCCTTGGGTGTCTAGCGGCAGTCCTGTGGTAACGGCGTGTGGCATCTCTGAATTAACGGCGTGTGGTGTTCCGGTCGCAACGGTATGTCATAATCCTGGTAAGTGTGTGCGGTATTGATGTGTGGTGCTAGTTTGGGGTAATGCTATTAAGTGTTTTTGCTGTATGGTACACCTGTATAGTATTTTTTTGTGGTACTTGTGCTAAAATACCATAGGAAATCCTGTGGTATTTGTGCCAAAAAACCATAGGAAATCCTGTGGTATTTTTGCCAAAAAACCATAGGAAATCATATGGTATTTTGGCTGTATGGTACTTCTGTATGGTATTATGTGTGGTATTTGTGCCAAAAAACCATAGGAAATCCTATGGTATTTTGGCTGTATGGTACTTCTGTATGGTATTTTGTGTGGTATTTGTGCCAAAAAACCATAGGGAATCCTATGGTATTTTGGCGGTATGGTACTGCTGTATGGTATTTTTGCCAAAAAACCATAGGAAATCCTATGGTATTGGTTCATGAAACTTCAGACATTGCTCTATTTGAATATGCAGCTTAAAATAAACAAGCAAAAACTTTATTTTGTCCCAAAAAGGCTCACTTTTCAAAGAATGGCCCTTCATAGGAAAAAATATAAAGCCGGCGCAGCCCCCCCCCAAAAAAAAATTGTTTAAAAGACACGTGGCTCATTACAGGCCTATACATTTCCGGTGATTAGGGATCTGGATCTGGATCTGGATCTGGATGTCTACAGTGCAGGACCGTTTCGGTATAGTGCACCGGAAAGAGAGAGGGCTGGTGAAGACTAGCAGTAGAGAAGATACTGGCCTTCAACAGCAGCCTACTGTTTTGGAGTTGACTATGGAATCTGGAAGATGGTTCCAGTCCACTGTTGTTTCGACGAAGAATGAGTTCTTGTATTGTGGGGAGTTGAAATTTTCAGCTGCAAAGCATTTACTATTATTATGTACTTGCCTTTCTACTGGGTTAGAGGCTACAAACCCAGTGAATTTTCTTGCTTTAATTTGCTTTTTTTTTGTCTCGCAGGTCTTGTAAATTTATCAATAGGGAGGGCTGGTACCAACCTCCCGACCACTTTGAAGAAGGTAGTGAGTCTTGAGCACCTCCGTCTTGATGCCAGTATTGGTAGTTCGAGGCGTGTCAGCATCCGGGTCATGCTCCCAGGATCTCTGGACCTGTAGTCTTTTGTTATGAAGCGAGCTCCTCGGCGTTGGATCCTTTATGTTTTAATTGTTATGGCGTTACCTAAATATTTTAATTGTCAAAAATCTGTAGGAAACAATGTTTTTCTATCATTTATCACTGATCTGTATGATTGCACAATTGATCAGTTTTATCAATTCATTTTGTTATAGCGCCATCTCGGGACTGTGTACGCTTCTTGTGCGCATGCGCTGAGTAATATGAGCGAACGAACAAGCCAAGCAAAGCAACATGGAGGCCTACCAAAATTACGAAGGACATGCTACGAAACGTCAAAGGACAGATGCTGGAGGAAGAGGGATACAATCCGGAGCCAGGGTAAACAGCAGATTTTTCATGAATCATTATGGACTAACGATATATCAATACTACCATGTCTAATGAGAAATGAATTGATGCGTTTGTTCGTGAGGTGTGAAAGGAAAAGGGACCAGACATGGCATGCCATGGCCATGGGCTGGCATGCTGAAGGGCAGCGCAGTCCCGTGCGGTATTGGGCATTCAGCACGCATGCTGTTGTGTGTGTGTTGCTATAGTTGGGAGAAAAGCGGGACTTGGCGGCGCTAGTGCAGTTTGGTATCCACTAACTACCCCACCACCCTTCCCTAACCCTAGTGCGTCGGCAGGCCCGTAACTAGGATTTTTACGGGGGAGGGGGGGGGGGGGGGGGGGGGGGTTCGAAATTTGAAAAAGTGGACCTTTTTCAAGGATTTTTTTTTTTTCGAGCGCGAAGCGCGAGCGGAAAATTTTGAGTAAACTTTGGAGTGAACTATGCATTATCATGAATATAGACTCTATTTAGTATCCGCGACCACGAAACTCAAAACTGGCGTTAATTGTGCATTATAGACCCTACTTATAGTATCCGCGAGCGCGAAGCGCGAGCTGAAAATTTTTCGAATCTTAATGGCTTTTATTTTTTATTGTTCATTTAGTAATGAATATAGAAATCTAAAGGAATGCGAGCGCGAAACGCGAGCCCAAAATTATGAGATCAAAATTGTAGTTAATTGTGCAATATAGCAACGCTCAACACTAACAATTTTTTTTGGTTGCCCTGCCGGGCAACCAGATTTCCATTTTTCCCCAGATTTGGTTGCCCGAATGAAAAATCTGGTTGCCCGAAAAAAAAAAAAAAAAAAAACAAAACATTAAAAACAAAGATCTTTGTTTGATTCACATGTGTAATCACACCTGGTTTGCGGCAACAGCTAATTGTGGTTCATTCTCGTTTGGGGGCTTCATAGAGCATAGGCTCATAATAATGAATCATAAATTCACTCAAACATGATAACCAAAAAAAAATAGTAAAAATACCCTTATTATCGGTGTATACGCCGCCGTTTTTTGCCGTTGACAAAAAGTCAAAAGTTGGGGGTGCGGTATGGAGATAGGCTTGCCTTGGATCGACGCAAAGTCACAGACTTTTTACTACCATAGTTCTAACAAATTTTGTCAAAATATGAAGAGTTAAATCACACTACATACCTTGTGTGAAGGTCCAAGTTGATGGGAATGCTCTGGAAGAAGTATATTCAGAGGTTTTTTTAGGTTAAAACATCATATTTTGATGTTAATTGACCGCACAACATATATGCAACTTACCAGGTGGAGGGTGTGTAAACACCTGAAGCTCCCGGCCTGGACATTGGCGATGAAGGGTGCTTGCGATAATCAAAACAGATTGCACATTGATTTACCTCGAATTCACAACAAAATATGCATCAAACATAACAATCACACAAAAAATCTTACCCCTAGAACATCGTTCCTGAGAAAAATCAGGTTCTGACAGGTCCAAAATAAGCATAAAACCTCTGATAAGAACAGCTTCGCATGGCTGCAGTTTTCAAAGCAGCTAGCTTGCATGATCGTCGATCGCGCGCATGTTGTGCTAGTACTAGTCTACGCTGCATGCAGACCCTTTAATGGTAGTTTATTAAGTGCCGATGTATTTTCTTTTAATTCTTTTGTTTAATCTTCACTTCAGCGCTAATTGTTTTGTTGTTTCTAAAACTGTAAAACTAAGATTACTTCAGTAATTCCTTCATTGATTTTTTTAATGTTTTTTTTTTTTTTATTAATTTTTTTATTTACTTTTGTTTTTGTTTTATGTATTTTTTGGGAGTATTGTTATTTCATTGTTTTCTTTTCTTTTGCGGGGGTCCATTACTGTATTCTTATTATTTTTTATTTTTTGTCCCTCTTTGTTCAATCATTATTTTTCAGCCTGAATATATGCATCTTGTAAGTTTTCCCATCAATCACATAATGTTTATGACAAGGTGGCATGATCGCAAGACTAGACTATCTCCAGAAATAGTGGAATCCCCAAAATCACCGACAGTGTGATTGCTTACGATCCATGCTCTAGTCAAAACAAACCTTGTCGCTTCATCAAACATGATACAAACTTTCTGCTTCCGTCCCCATCTTTCTACTTTTCATGATTTTTCATCAACTTTATATCTTTCCCCCCCTCTCTCTCTCTCTTTCCCTCTCCCTCTCTCTTTCTCTTTAAAATATACATCTCAACCACAGAACTCCATCACATGCGCCTTTTATTGCAACACATGCACACACATAGATCCACACACATGTATACACATAAACATGGCACACTCAATGCAGTACCTGCGCGCTGCATGCATGCAGTCTACATAATCATTGGCAATCTCAATCCTCAAACCAGGGAAGTGTGCGCTTCGGTGGAATATGATTACAAGATTACAAGTGAAATACTAGTATACAATTTGAATTTCTCTTTATACCACAAAAAAATCCCCCAAAATGTGGGCGCCCAGTCGGGCAACTACTTTGTTCATTTTTTCTGGATTTGGTTGCCCGACAGCCCAATCTAGTTGCCCCGGGCGCCCGGGCACATGTTAGTGCCGAGCGTTGAATATAGAGCCTATTTAGTATCCGCGAGCTGAAAATTTTTAACTAAAAATTGCGCCGTATAGACTCTTTTTAGGATCCATGTCAAATACATAATAATCTTGGCTCATTAATAATCTTTGCTATGAATATTTTGTGGGCTGCAGGCCCCTAGCCCACCCCCATTCTAGCCCAAACACAATTACACCAATTCTTTTGACAAGGTTTGTCTCCAGCAGAGGGCACTGGGTCCAACCCCTTTTTATACTTATTGTTTGTTAATTTTACAGTGCGAGGTCGCAAAGCGACCGAGCAGGAAAATTTTTAGTTTTAAAAGACATATGAAGTAAAGAAAGGGGCACTTTTTAGTATTGTAAGTGACACTTTTAAGATATTGTCCATGGGACTTTTAAAGAGTATGAACAGCTTCTTTTTAGTATAAAAAGGGCATTTTTAAGCTAAGAAAAGAGGCACTTTTAGAGTGCGTGAAAAAGTGGGGGCACTGTGCCCCCTGCCCCCCGGTTCCACCGCCTCTGTTAGACCCCATATATCCTCAAGAGCAGAGCGCGAGTAGAAAACTTTGAGCTAGAAATTGTAGTTTATTGTGCATTATGGACCCTATTTAGGATCCGCGAGCGCGAAGCGCGAGCCGAAAATTTTGGGATTTAAAAGACATATGGAGTAACAAGGGGCCCTTTTTGGTATCAAAAGTGCCCCCTTTTTAAACAGAAATTGTCCACGGGACTTTTCAAAACTCTGAAAGGCGTCTTTTTAGTTTTTTTTAGAAAAGAGACACTTTTTGGTCATGAATAGGGGCACTTTTAGGGTGGATGAAAAAGTGGGGGTCACTGTGCCCTTGCCCCCCCCCCCCCAGGTTCCACCGCCTCTGCCACTTGGCCTTATTTCTGTTATATCATTTCCTAAAATAGAAGATAACATATAAAATATAGAACAAAAATGCAAACGAAAACATTCCTGCGAAATTGTTTACGTGTAATTCCTGCATAATTTGTTCTGAAAAAGATGATTATCATCCCCAAAATAAAAAGTTACGAGCGCGAAGCGCGAGTGAAAGATTTTACATGTAGGGGGACTGAAAGCAAAGTGTTTTAAGATTCCTTTCTTGTACTTCTATTCAAGTATCTGCTGCATTTCTGCCAAAAAGTGGGGGTTTTCATTTTTTTTTTTTTTTTTTTTTTTTTGTTGGTCAAGCGGACCCTGCTCGCCTGCGGGGGGGGGGTTCATTCGAACCCCCCGAACCCCCCTAGTTACGGGCCTGGTCGGGGTCGCCGTCAACCCTATCCCTTCACGTAGCAGCAGGCCTCGCGGCTGGAATCCTGGATGCTTAACTGCACTAGCACCGACTTGGCTTGGGTACCGCAAAAAAGAAAGCGCTCTAATACATTTTTGTTACAGTTGCAAGACAGGAAGTCTGCAAACTTGAGCTCGTACACACAGAGGACTTTTGGGGTGCTTGGATTGGCTATCGCTTGAAGCTCCTCCCGGTTGCGATGACTGATAAGAATGTGTGTTGATTGTAATTTGAACAAATGTCATTTGTTTTCTTAAACGAACTCTTTCATTGCACTTGTCAATTTATGTCCCCACTCCAGGGTATTGTTGGGACTTGCAGTGCACCTTAAATGTAAATCTAGATCTAGGCCTATAAACTGTAAGTTAAAAAATAACATTCCACAGGAAATTGGCGGTCAAAGTCCCGCAGGGCAGCACATAGAACAATTGTGGGCAGTTCCAACGGAGTGACATTCAAAAGCAGCATTTCAGCATTCAAACTAATTTATCATCCAAGCTTTAATCTTTATTTACAAAGAAATGGTTCATGGCAATAGCTGATGGTACCCTCTCTTCGAAATGATAACATTTGTTATATAGTGACCCACTTAATTAATGGGTTATGAATATTCATAAACATGGTCACGGAGTAACGCAAAATGGACATGCATATTTGAGCAAAAAACATTTTGCTTAAACTCTGTGAACTTTAAATGGCTATCACAATTTTTAGAAATTGATTGGATTCTGTATTATACTAGGTGTAATATGCCACCTTGCATTAGAAAATTAGTTGAATAGTGACTTAAAACTTGAACCCATGACCTCTGAAACAACCACAAAATGGCAATGTAAAAAGACTAGATCTATGTCTCCCTTGCTAAATAAAAAAGCCCTCTTATTGTTTCAATTTAATTTCTGTTTGCTCTTTATGATAGCTATAGGTGGGAGATTCAAATCTTCTACACAAAACTTTTAAACTCATTAAGTATGCTAATTTATGCGCATTTTCCCAAATTCATAAAAAGCGGTTCTTTATTTGTCGACCGATATTGATTTTTTTGTTCCCTCTGGTAGAGCTACATGAGGTTTACCAAACTTCTACACAGAATTTTGAAATTTTGATTCGAAAAATTGTTTAAATGTATGCTAATTTATGCAAAATTCTTCAAAAAATAACAATAAATGCTTCTCCTTTATTAGTTGATCATTTTCAATACCATTTGCTTTACATGTATATGACAGCACTACATTGTAGGTAGGGGATACAAAAATGTTACACAGATTTATCAAACTCATTAAGTATGCTAATTACATGTAGATCTATGCACATTTTTTAAAATTCACAAACAATTAAAAAAAAATATATCAACAGATTTTTCTTTTTCTAATCTTGTTATTAAAGCTCTACATGTACATGTATTAGTCTGGTGGTACATTCCGACCGCAGATCTGATTTTTGCATTTATGCATCGATGAGAGAGATGAGTGGATAAATGTACTCTATTTTATATTTCCATATCTACAGGATTTATTTGAAGATCAACACAAACCTCTGCCATCGTGTGTCGTCCATGTGAGCAATCTCTCCGAGAATGTTAGCGATGCTGATCTGGTCGAAGCCATGCAACATTTTGGAAATATTAGGTATGATACATATTGCTTTCCCCACTACCTACCAGGATGGCTAAACTGCTGCAACAATTTTGAATAGATGAAAGTGTGGGGAAGAACTTATTGACCTATGTAGAATACAGCTTGGGAAAAAATTACTAGACCAAGCTTTTTAAAAATACGGGTTTCAGTGTGTGTGTTTCTCGCTTTGTATTGTAAGAAAACATATTTAAACACAGAGAACTGTACTTCTATATATTCCTCAGCAATTATTTCATTGACATGTGAGTATAGACATTTGGTTACTAATGCAAATGGCGCTCTTGTCCCAGAACAGAAAATGAGCATGGTATATTAATTTTTGTCTTGTAAATGGAAAAGAAACTTGTTTCCAAATGGTTATTAAACATTTTATTTTTATAATGCTGTGTTTTATTGCTACAAACCCATGTTTCTTGAAATTGAACTTCACAATTATTTTTTTTAGCCATTTTAATAGGAAGAAAATGAATCTTTTCCAGCAATTTTTGTGGATAATATACATGTTCATATTTAGGGAGCCAGGCACCTTTGAATGTTATGGCAGATAAATGGCGCTTTATAAATGCTGTTCATCATCATCATCATCATGTATTTTTTGGATTGGGGATGGTCATTTGTTCAATCTTAATTTGGGCAGTGAAAAGTTTCAATAGTTAGATGAGGTTTTATTCTTTCTATTGTTTTTTTTTCTTCATAGCTATGTCCATCGGATTCAGAAAGGTCAAGCATTGGTGGAGTTTGAAGAAATGAAGAGCTCTAAAAGCTGTTGTAAATTCACACATGTGAGCTCATTAAAAGGTTTCTAAAATTGATACCTTCATGTATGATTTAGAAAATCTTTAAAATGTTGGTTCCCCCCCCTCTAATTTGCTTAACCCTCAGAGGGAGAAGAGGGGTTTTTAGTAGCGCAAATCGGGGGGGGGGGGGGGGGGCGGGGGGCATGATGGCCCCACCTAAGATCTCGGCTGTCCCGATCGCTTCGACCGTGCCGAAATTTGCACAATGGTAGTGAGTCATGTAATCTACAAGACTGTGCCGTTAATTTTTCCGGAAAAATATCTATTTATTTTACATGAATTAATTATGCTAATTTATACATGAAATCATATTTTTTGCTCTAATTGAAAAAAAGAAAGCTCCTAGAATGCTAATTTTGTGTACTATTATTCCTTATAGCATTCCTAGTGATTGTACTAGGAAAAAATTCTTGTATCGAAATTAATTTCTTATGTATTTTATTGTCTTATGAATTTCTTATGTATTTCTTTGTTTTTTTTCTACCTTTCGTTTTTCTTTGTTTTTTTCGCAAAAATTATTGAAGAACCATTTTGAAGCATAATAATGCTAAAATAAATTTTTTTGAGCCGTTTTCGGTCTGACGGATGTTTTTGAAAATCGTGCAGCAAAAATGGTGTCAAAAGGTGCGCGAGACTTGAAAGTATAAAGTCAGCAAGCGGCGCGATCAAAAAATTTGCGCGGCGGAATGGTAGCGGAAAATGTTGAGGGGGGCCATGATGGCCCCCCCCCCCAGTCTTTTGAGGGTTAAAGGCCGAGGGTATTAATGTACCGTTACAAGATTCTTGAGAGGTTCTATACACTCTTTTAATTTTTAAAGTCATCTAGAACCTTTTTAAATCTCAGCCTTCATGAAGCTGCCTATTTTTTTTTTTTTGGGGGGGGGGGGAATTGAATGCTTTTGTATGTGTTGGGTGCTTTAAAATTTGAAAATTACTTGGTGTTACTGTGTATCATCAAATATTTTTACATTTTAAATGTTATTTTGAAATAGGCCCATCCAGACAATATCATCAATGTTGGAGGAAAGCCAGCCTTCTTCGACTACTCAAACAGCGCAAGGATCATAAGACCAGGGTAATAAAATCTTTTTCTCAGTGCAACCATCTACTGTATAAGTGGTTTCTTTCGCGAAGGTTTTATTTTCGCGAATTTCACGAATCGGGATGCGACCGCGAATTTAACATCGCGCGAAAAGGTTTTGAACAGTACTGCGAATTTATCAACGCTAGAAAATGTTTTGAACTCCATGCGCTCGCAGAGCAGAGTTGTCTACATGTATGCAGCGCTATTAATAGCACACACAATGATACAGCGCGTTGCGTGGATGACTGGTATGTAGGTCAAATATGTTCAGGTAGTAAGTCTTTATTCCATTTTACTGTCTTTTTATAAATATAATGTCTCGTTTTTTAGATAGGAAAAGATGGAATGATTATAGTTCTAGTTACTTTTAATTTCATGTTTTGCCGACCGCGAATTTAACATCGCGCGAAAATGTCGGAATCCCCGCGAAACGCGAAAATATCTGTACGCGAAAAAAACCACTTATACAGTATTCAGAATGTCTCCCTCGTATTGATTATTGTTATATGTACGATAAATAATGTGAACGATATTACTGGCGGAAGGAAATGAGGATTAGTACTTTATTTGATGCGGTTCTGAGAAGAGACCATCGGCAGTTCTTTTAAATTCTGGAAACCATCAGCCTGCTTGTACAGTTGTAGATTATATATAATTTTGATGAGCCATCCCTTCCATGGTCACCAGAATATGTGAAGAACATGTTTTTATTGATTGTAAAATATATGACTGACATATTTTTTTTTTAAATGAATTCTTTATATTTCTCCTGCACAGATGTATCACTCTGCACAAAGCATTATTGAAAGTAGAAGCAGGAAAGTAACTTTTCTGGCAGATATTATTGAACTTCAAAGTAATTAATACTTACTATGATTTATTTCAACAGAGAAAATGACAGCGAAGCAAACAATGTACTTCTTATGACAGTTGTTCGACCAAAGTACAAGATCTCTACTGTAAGTATGAATTATTATTGTCCTTTTTGTATGTCAATGACATTGAAAACATTTTCCTTATTTTTAAATGCTCCTAGCCACCCATACTAAATACAATTTTTTTTTTCAGTTTCCCCTCTGCTCTATTCATATTCCCAGAATGAATATCTTGTTATGAACTTGTATGTTGGTTTTATCATTTGTCTCTCTTGTATAGGATGTTATTCACACCATCTGCAAAGGATTTGGAAATGTCCTTCGTATCGTCATCTTCAAGAAAAATGGAGTCCAAGCTATGGTGGAATATCCTTTACTGCATATATATTTGTGCTGCTCCTCCCATTCTTGTGTGGTTAGCAATCATAAACCTTAATTATAAACTTCATATATATATGTTTCTAGTTCTACATTCTCCTGTCAAATAAGCTTGCCAAAGGCAATATTAATAAATGCAATCCTGACACATGATAACCCATATATAAATATCCTTTGATTTTCAGTATAATCACCAGCAGTAACTTTCATGATATCATAATCCTAGTTCCTACTATTTTTTTTATTCTATTTATTTATTTTTTATTTTTTTTTTTGGGGGGGGGGGGTAGCACCAGTCTCACCATGCCAGAATGTATCATCCAGGTGGTCATTTTTATGCAGATATGACCACTATTTTGGTTATAAACGTACCTGCAGTTTTAATCTGTTGAACCTTGAATGTTTTGTTTGTTTTGCATCATTTTGTGATGGCAAAATTTGTGAAATCATCCATTTGTAATTATACTGTTACTTTCCCTTAACTCCTTGAGCACATTTGACACTATTCAGAGTGCCACTCATGCCAAACAGAATCTGCATAATTGTGACATCTACTCAGGTTGCTGCACCCTCAAGATAGACTATGCCAGGGTATGTATCTGTACCATCAACTATGTTTTATCCCTCCTCTTTACTGATGGCATACTACTTATTTACTTTAACTCTCCAGTTCGTTTACAACTTTAATATCTTATTTAAGAGACTTAGTTGTAACGGTTTTACATTGTATCATTATTGTCATCATTATATTCTTAATTCTTGATCTCTCTCCATCTCATAAATATTTTTGTATTAAATTCCAAAATTAGCCTTACTTGTGTTAATACTTTTCATCGCAATGTTCGTAATAACCAATTACTATCTTGATAATACATCTATGCTACAATCTCTGAACTTATCTACTAATAGATCTCTAATCTGGAAGAAGAGTTGTGTTTAATTTTGATCTTTTAAATTCATTCTCAGATTCCATGATTTTCATCCGACTCATAATTTAATGATCTCAATTCTTAATTTCAATTACCTTATGGTAATTCATACACATGCATTTTACATGTATATGACATTATTGTTTACCTTGAACTTTTTGGGTATGAAGGAACTCTTTTCCAAGGCA
This sequence comes from Paracentrotus lividus, assembly GCA_940671915.1. Taxonomy (NCBI): domain Eukaryota; kingdom Metazoa; phylum Echinodermata; class Echinoidea; order Camarodonta; family Echinidae; genus Paracentrotus; species Paracentrotus lividus. Next base: position 20,815,257 of record CALNVZ010000174.1, read on the forward strand.
TTTTTATTTTTCTGTTTACCTTTATTTTGATCATTACTAAGTGCTATTCATATTTATCATTTGTCCATTTCCTCATGCTATGTTTTTACCAGTCTTCCGAGTGCATCAGTTGGTTTGGCAGAGGGACTTTGATAATTACAGTGATTAAGTTTGCTTTCCTCTTCCCTGGCCGCCACTGATGCACTAGGTTGACTGCTACAAAATAATTTGCATTGATTTTTGTACTTTTATTGTCATTTATTTTGAAATGAAAATGTATGATTATGTGTTTCAAAGAGCCGAATAAATAATAAATAAATAAATTATATATTTTTTTTTAACCTTCAGCCAGGGGAAAAAGTCACAATCATTAAGGAATTCACTACATACACTTTATAGGGAATTGAAATAAAAATAGAATTTGTTTGCCTGTTTCCATGATGAAAGTTCTTTGATTGGAATTTGTAACTTTGTAGAGGCTTGCAAAAATCTGAGTTGACCCAGGTATGCTTTTTGTAAATGTTCATATTTCTTCATCCACAAAATCATAAACAATAATTGAAATAACTTGATTCATATGTAATTTATGATAGTTTATTCGTTCGTAACACATAGGACCAGAAAAAATGGTGTTTTTAAATTTTGAATATGTTCACATGATACTAGGAATTTAAAAAGCAGATAAACTTGCATAGTCTCTTAACCATGTAATAAACCTGGTAAATACATATTTTAATGTCAATACAGCGTCACGTTTTCTGGCAAGGTCAAGTTTCATAAAATATGACATGTAACACATGGGACACGTAACACATGGGACAGTTATTCCATGAAATATTTTCCATTAAATATTTGGCGTAGCCAAGGCATAGCAACATATTGTGTAAAAAATCCAGCTGATAAAACAAAAGAACCATAATACAACACATTTAATACTGTAAAAAAAGTAAATATTTTGTTTCATTACTTGAGGTGGAAGGGCGAGTAATAAACTATATTATTTTACATCAGCTTAGTAACTTTTGTGAGACTACTACTGAGACATGAATACTTTAAGAATAAAAATATGGAAAGCTATGTGCTAGGTTTGTGATATTTACACTAGAGGAAGCCAAGATGATATTGAAACAGAAAATATGTACTTTTTGGTTGTATTCCTATAACAAACCTTTAGAAATAATGTTTGAAAATAGCATTTTTAATGCATTTGATCATTTTTTTTCAAGAATATTAATGAGCCTTGTGATGTCATATGACCTTGAAATGACTTTTTGACCTCATTTGCATTAAGTTTATTTCATACACTTTGTGGTGATATATGATACATTATATGTACTTTTAAAACCTTACTGACACACTTGACATAAAAATGGTCGAAAAGTTAAAAAATCACCACCTGGGAAACAAAAAGCTTGGACTTGCCCCCTAATATTTTACAATTAAGATTACAGCATTTATTTACTGGTAGAGAGATTTTTCTTTTTAGATCTTGAAGTTATAGAATCCCAGTAATCATTGTGAAATGGATATTTGTAAAAGAAACTTTGATTAAGACAGAAATGAATTTTATTTTGTTTCTAGCCCAAAACTCTGACCGTCTATAAGAATAATGAGGAGACGTTTGACTACACCAAACCTGGTTTGAATGCAGGTAAGTTTTCGTAACATTTAACATACCAAATATAAAAATTGATAGAAATAATAAAAAGACGATTTGAAACAGAAATGTGTGTTTCAAAGTCACTTTTAAAATTTGTTATATGATCAGCTAGATGTTTGAACCGTTTTGAGAAGATTTGTTACAGATTTATACATCTAAAATGCTCGAAGTATATCTTCAAATATGATATCTGTAGTTCTGTTTATTTTTTCAACTATTTCCTTTTTATTTTCCTTGCCATCATTTGATTGTTACAACATTGATGTTTTATTTATATAATTGACAATATACAGTGAATTACATTTAACATACGATATACAAACAGTTTGGACACAAAATGCAATACATAATACATGTACTTGGACTTGTGAACCATTGCTGTGATTTCATATTGGTCATGAGAAATACAAGTATATAAACTTATCTCAAATTGAACAACAAGCCACGACATACCAGGAGGAAAGAATGTAATGCCCATGTGTTTACATTTTGCAAATTTTATTTTTATGTGACTGATTTTTTTTCTTCCAACGTAAACATGTATTGTATGGAAAGTCGTGATTCCCAGTCACGAAATACAACATTACACTTGAAAATTACATACAGATTCCAAAATACATGTTCTTGCTTTATATTATTGCATGTTCTATACCAATTAATTGTTACATTTAGGTTTTCTCCCAATGACGAACAGAGTATACTGTTTGAAACGTTCAGTTTCTCAGTTCTTTCCAGAACTACCAAAAGTACAAAAGAATCATAAGCAGTCCTTTTCAGGACTAACCCTTACATGTACATGTAACTGTAAACCTCCTTACCTAAAGTCTTGCCATCATACAAACCTTTAAATCACATAGAAATATTGCCTTTGTGTTCCACAATATGTTACATGTATATTGTTGTGTTTCCAAAAGTAATGGTATGGTAATTTTGTGTATATTTCTCATAGAATATCAAATACCAATGTTACAATTATTGGAAAACAAAGTAAAATGTTAGCCAGAGGTAAAGTGTAAAAGATCCATGTATGTTCATTCTTTAAAATACACTTTATCCAGAATTTGCCCCATTGATATTTCTCTCTTTACATAACCCTTGGTTTATCAATAACAACTCAGGTGAGTGGAAGAAAATTTTCACTGAAAAAAGTTTAATCCACTCTTACTTTTGTATACAATGTATCTTCAAGACAGTCCTTACAAATGTAGTATTTACATGTATGAGCAGAACTCCACGTCTCAAGGTCCATGAGATGAGTTTTCTCTGAAACATGAGGAGCATAAATGGTTTCAAATATAATATATCCTCTTACATTCAATTTACACAAGCCACATGTTGTTGTAAACAAATGATTTACTGTATTTGGCCATTCCCAGAAGATTGAACTAGACACATGTTAGTAAAGAAGTCTCAAAACCTAAATTTTTCTTGATCAGTTAGACTTGATATGACTTTGACTTTTCATTATGGCCATGTGTTTTGAAATCGCCCCCTTTTGTGTTGCATCACTTATATCTAAAAATCGAGCACCTATCATATGCAAAGTGTTAATAACTTTAAAAATATTGGCCGGTATTCTCGAAGCGTGACTAACTTAGTACCCCTACTAAGTTAGTAGGGGTACTAACTAATCAGGCTACTAACTTAGTAGGCC
>CALNVZ010000174.1:20822287-20855281 GCA_940671915.1 Paracentrotus lividus
TAAAAAAAAAAAAAAATGATGCCTATCCTGTGTATGTCAAATGTCCCCCAAGTTTTAGTGCTTGTAATATAATTTGACATTTTTTGGGCCCCCCCCCATGACCAAATTAAAAAAAATATATAACTAAATAATAAATTTTAAAAAAAGGAAAAAAAGAAAAGAAAAGAAGAAAAGGCCGAGAGGAAATCTGGTAGGCCTAGATCTATATCTCAGGATCTAACGTAAGATCTATTCTAACGTTAGTTCAAGATCTAGACCTCTTCTAGGCCTACAACAACTGGAACACAACAAGACCAGCATGGGAAAATATAGGCCTATCTTATCCTCAATAGTAATTAGATCTAGTCTCAATGTCAATGATCGACTAGACAACCCAAAGCTAGCTATACACAGCTCTGTCGCGTCGTGTAGATCTGGCTCTGATGCTACAGCTAGCCTACCGTTTTATAGCTTTAAATCTAGCAATGGAATTGTATTTTTTTAAATACTAGTATTTTATGCCTGTAAATAAAAAACAAATTAACAATTTCCATTTTTTCACTAACATTTCCATGACATGCCACAAATTTATAACAGTTATGAGCTTTCATGTCCACCAAATGCTGAAAAGAATTTAAAATGTAGGCTGCAAAATGTAGGCCTATGCAACATTCCAAATTACATAAATGTCCACTTCCCTCACCTGACATAGAGATATCTGTATGCTTATACAGAAAGTGAATCTTTACTAATTATCTTTTAAAAAAAAAGGACAAAATAAAAACAAAAACAAACTTAACGACTGTATAAAATCTCTGCTCATTAATGATTTGAATATGTGGTTGAAGTGCCAATAGTCTTGAATGAGCCTATCCAGTTTCTGTCTTACAATATTTGCTCATCAAGGAAGTTTCCTTTGAAAACCTGAGTGTAACCAAATTTTTGGACAGAGAAAGAAAATATTAAAAATTTCAGTTGAACAGAGTGACTCCTCATATAAACATAAAAATGCAATAGCTTTAATCTTGTCGAACCTTTCCAAATGACATGCTACAGCTAGCTACCATTTTAGAAAAGCAACATGGAAATTAGAAATTGAACAAAATCAAGTGTACTAATAATCATATTACATCCAAATTATTAGGAAAGTATATCCTAACCTTAATTATTTTGGCCCTTAGGGACGAACTCGATCATTAAATTTTACATAATAAGACATATACAAACGGATGTTTATAGCTATATGGGTTAAAATGGTATCCAGGGACGCCGCCCCCCCCCCCAAAAAAAAAAACAAACATAACAAACAAAAGCAAAACAAAAACAAATACAACAACAAAACAGAAACAAGCAAACAAAACAAAGCAAACAAACAATCAACAACACGAACAAACAAAAACACACACCATCACACACACAGACACACACAGCACACACATACACATTTTCAGACAGGCACACACACACACACACCACTATTTTGAACTTTTGAGGCAACTTTGGGCCTTTTTGGTTGATACCATACTGGCATAAAAAGGGGGTGGATACACCCGCTTTTTCTTATGAAAAATGAAATAAAAGTAAAAAAGGCTGAGGCTTTGGCGGCTTTCTGGAGTGGGATCGCGGTCGTTGGCGTGTCATCGTGCTCTTGTCGAGCTACTGTCAGTCCTGTATTTTATGGTCGTGCGCTTGCACTGTCGCGCTCGGGCGCGTTTCCATTTTGGCGCCGGTCTATCTGGCCTGATTGTATTGCTTTTCGTTGTGAGTTATGTTTTTTAGATTGTCTTCTCTCTAATGCCAGTGTTGTGCATCTCTGTCGTTCGATCGCAATCTCTCCTCTGGAAATTTATTGAAAGATGCACATGAAACTAAAGCCCACAAGTGTTTTCGTATTTATTATTTTTTAGATGTTAAAAGAATATAAATTGATAAATCGCAACCCATCGATAGGTACAGGTACACCATGCGCCCCCTGATTATGCATGAGTGACCTAGGCAGTTTGTCCGAAAAATCGCGCAACGTAACCGTGCTGACCGGTAAGATTGCATCGAGAAAGGTCAGGGCAAGTGCTGGTGGAACTGAGCTGAAGAATGAGGTATTTAATCCAGACTTTTTCTCTCTCTCATTGACGTCTGACATTGTCAATTCAGCAGGAAGAAAATAATTATTATCTGTTTAATAATTTTTCTGGGTTTGCATTTATGCAGATGACACTGGATATTATTTTTCAAATAGATATTAATAAATAATAAGAAAAAAATATATATATATAGACTTCTATTGATATATATGAGGAGAAATGTCAAATTTGCATTGGCGATAATAGTCAAATATGACTGATTTGCCATTAAACCTAACGAAAGAAGAAGAAGAAGAAGAAGTCCCCCATGCACTTAGTGTTTTGTAATATATTTTTAAATAGGGTCTAAACGGCTAGATCTAGATCTAGATCTAATAATACAATTTTTGGGCCGTTCCCCCCCACCACCCCCCCCCGCCCGGACCAAAAAAAAATAGATTTTAACACTATACAGTTTAGTTAACGTGCAGGCTGCGAGAAGGAATCTGTTATTTTGTTAGAGTCTCAGTCAGGAGTCAGGATCTAATGTAAGATCTATCGAGTAGACCCTAGATCTAGATCTATTTCATTTTTGGATCTAGAAGACTATATAGATCTAACAAGTTAGATCTAACTTAGATCTAGGCCTAGATCTAACGTTAGATCCAGATCTAACTTAGAATCTAGATAGATCTAACACACAGTTAGATTTAGATCTAACAGTTAGATGTTAGATCTGCTCAGAATCTAGGCCTAAAACAAACTGAACTGGATTCTGGAACACAAGACCAGGATGGGAGTAATTTGGTCTAGATCTACAGCTAGCTAAATAAAGCTCTGTCGCGTGATGTAGACCTAACGTTAAATCTAAGTTAGCTCGGGACCGGGTCTTACGATCGTTCGTGAGGTCGTTCTCAACAAAAAGAGTTTTGTCTTGGAACTTCAGAGTGATCAAAGAACTAGGCCTAGATCCTCTAGGTCTTAAGCTAGCTTATGAAATAAAAACACATCCAGTGGACACTATAGTTTCCAAACATAAGAGTATATTGTTAATTTTCGGGTTAAAATTCAAGTTACAGTGCAAAATCCATAACAAATAGTCTCCGGAAATCGATGTAGTCGAGTCCTTCACAACCCATGCGTAAATCTGAACAGGTGGGACTATTGTTGCGATGATTAAAAAAATGTCACAATAATTGACGATTTAAACACGGTCGGGTTGAATCTTACAGAATATAATTAATTTCCATTGTAAAATTACCGTGTCCCAATAGTTCCGTAATGAATCAAAATACATAAAATATCATACTCACCGAAAAAAGTGAAATTACCGCATCGGAATCAACGTCAGACGATAAGTTAAACTACCCCTCTGAGCTGACTAAATATTGGGCGAATTTAGTGCATCGATGACGTATTTCGTAGGCCTACTAACTTTAATCACCCTTCGTGAATAGCTAACTAACTTTAGTTAACGTATATTTCTACGTAGAGGGGATTAAGTTAGTACCCCTACTAAAGTTAGTGAGCTGATGACGTATTTAATCACCCTCACTATCTCAACTTGAGTTAGTTACCCTTTGTGAATAGCAAGGGTAACTAAATACGTATTTAGTAGGCCTACTAACTTTAGTCACGCTTCGAGAATACCGGCCATTAACTCTATCCCTACCAAAGTATACTTTTTCTAGAAAGAAATTTCAATATTTGATTTTTGGGGTTAATTTTTTTTTCTTTGGAGCCCCCAATAGTTTTCGTCCCTTTAGTCTAAGGCTGAATTACTCACCATATTTAGATTGTTATTGAAATTTCCTTTCGGTAAATATATAGTTATAGGGGGTTTCATCATTTGAAACAAAAAATTCTTGACCCTAAAAGGGCCCAAGGATTTTTGTCAACTTGTGGCTGGGGAGGGGGCAGCCCCTCCCCAAGATCTCGGTAATGGTGAGGCCAAACATATAAAAGCTTGTATCTAGTTGGGGCATCTTATAATGAATAAGCCTACAAAGTTTCAGACCTCTATCTCAAATAGTTTTTGAGTTATCTGCATTTATGTAATCCGTTTCATGTACAGCATGAAGTTTTTTGAGTTACTTTGTGCACAATACATAGTCAATGGAGAAAATTGTCAGTGATTTTCAAAACTATGTATTACTAAATGGCTGAAAATGTATAAATATGGTATCAACAGATGCATGAGACAATAAGCTATTAAGTCCTAAAAGCTTGCAGCTCAAAAAAGTATATATACATTTACATAAAGTTATCATGGCAAATGTCCAGGAGGGTGCAAAATCCCATAGACTTTGTATGTACCTCCCCCTTCTCTCCCACCCCCAACCACCTCGCCTTTTCATATTCGGGCGCGTGCAGTGTCGCGAGTTCAAGTGCTAGTTCGTTCAAATTCACAGCTATGATAGAGCTTGCATTCATCTTTCAAATAAGACCAATTTCATGGCAATACCCCTCCATTTAGCTGAGATATCGTTAATTAAATGAATTTTTTGGTGAAAAGCGTAACAAAACCACCCTTTTTGGGTGGCGAGTTCAAAACACATGGCCTTATGTTTGTTCTAAAAAGTATTCGCCAGACATTGTCTATAATTACATGTATATTTTGTTTGTTTTGCACATTACCGAGCCATATCCACACAATTCATGACTCCAATATTTTAACACTTAATGTTAAAACATATCATACATGTTTAAATGGAGAAAAAAAAAGAAAAAAAAAAACCCTTACCTGATTTACTATTTGTTTATTAAATGCATATATTTGTTAATTTGCAAACATTAAATGTTGGGGTCATATTGTTGAATAATAACATGAACATAATATACATGATCATATAAATGCACAATCAGGGTGCACAACTGTTGTACAGGGTCAAATTAGAAAAAATGACTGAAAATGCTTTTTTTGTTTATTGATATTGTTCATGATATGAACTACAAAATGACAAGACTAAAAGTGAAAAAATATGTAATTAAGTTATGCTAATTAGCAATTTAACGACCGGTGTCATATTACACATAGAAGGCATATATAAACAAAAAAATTTGTATTAAAAAAAATAACTGTTGGACAATTCTGAAATTTGCAGGAAACAATCGTCACATGTATGGTTCTCAGCATAGCAATATCATTTAAAAGAATTATCAGGAAGTTGGTCTCCTAGTCCTTACAATAATGACAAGAAAATACAGGCAATTTTCATGTATTACTTTACATGCGTATTAAACTACTTTTATTCAATGTCATATATTTCTTGTTTGGATGAAGTACATTCCACCAAAATTTTAGAGAGCACTTGAATATATATCTGAATGCTTCAATTCAAATTTCATTAATTCTGTACCAGTACTTTTGAAAATATGATAATTTCTTGCAAATTATTTCTAAATTCCATTCCTTTTGAAACCTTCTGCGTTTTGCCCAAATGCAAGTGTAATGATGAGGGTTTTCACATATTAAGTGGCTATCAAAGATTATTAAGTATGGACAGGTGTACAGGATTACAGATTTCATGATTAAACAGTTAAAAATCCAGAATCTGACAACAAAAAACACCCCCATAAAAAAAAAAAAACTTACTTGTTATCACTCATTCTTATCATGATTCTGTGACCTTTACATTGTGACAAGTAAGACACGCAATGACTAATTTTTATTAAGATTTGGATAAAATTAAAAAAAATATACTTCCCATCACTCAAATTTCTAGAAATTTTCACAGATACTTGATAGAGTATGCCTTTGTAATAAGAGAAAATCAACCCAATATAATGAAAGGAATGTAATATGTTATATGATTATATTATGAAATTACCCCAGTGAAGCAACAAAATTCAGCGACTAATTTTTTAAGAAAGCTCAAATAGTCCACAGCTTGAAAAATGTTGTCTTTCGACCAGATCAATGGATACCATTGTTGTAGAGTGGACTTTGCCCTACTTATGGCAAAAAAAAATATATCTGTCTGACCTTTGCATGACATGACAACATTAGTTGAAAGGTCAGAGGTCACTTGAGTGAGCCAGGTTACACAGCATACATAGATTCCTAAGGCATGATAACTTTTTTTCCTGTGGAGGCAGACTATTTTAAATGGTACCATTGGAATGCCAGTGAAAAAACAAAGCAGACCATATAATAACACATGGGGTAGTCTCAAATTTCAGACCCAGAAATCGCATTTCAAGTGATATTTTTAACTTGTTATTTCTTGGGTTACACGCAAAATTGGCCATTTATCGTTAATTAACATTAATTAATGGACACTTAAGAAAATGTAAACATTACAAAAATCAGGATATGGAATAATGAGGGTGTATATGTGATACAAGTGAAATCTCAAGCTTGGTAAGGTTTGAGCAATTTACAACAGTTTTAATGCTGAAAACAGAGTTGTGCACCCTGATTGTGCTTATGATCACATGTACTGTACTAAAAAATATTTAGTAAGCTGGATTATTTCTACAATTTGTACATACATATATTTTACTCCATTTTACTTACATTTCTTGTCATTATGGATTCCTCTGTACTCTGTACACAAAATAACTTATTATTTACAAAAATATCTATATTTCAAGATAAACATGTTATATCTGGGTTTTTTTACCTGACACATTTACATCTGTTATGGTATTTTAACAGATACATTGTATGATATTCTATGTATAAACCATTTACATGTATGTTCACTTACACAACAATTGTTTGTTGTCAGTACACAGATTGTACTTACAGATCCCGTAGCTTCATATTACATTGCAGTATCTACATGCTTATGTAAGTTCTATTTTGAAACTTTCAAATCGGTACTTGTAAGTATGACTTTTTCGCTCTCTGATTTTGGAGGGAAATTAAACAGCCATTTCAATCTCTGCTACATTAGATCAATGGTGTGAAAAAAGAAGTAAAACTATAACTACATAATCTTTGAATCAGTTGAATAATATTTATCAAGAAAAGTTACAAAGAAACTATTGTATCCAACATATGCTTTTGTTACCAGATTTGCAAACAAACAAAACAAGTGAAGAAAATATTCATTATAATATCATACAAGTATTCAACACACCATATCGTTAGATTTAAATTTCACCACGCTGGAATATTTGCTACATTGTAATCTTTGCAATGGCTGTTTTCCAGGGTTGTTTTTGTAAAATTTATTACAACATTTATCATAATATGAAGAATGAAAAAAAGAAGAAGATGTTTATATTAAAAAAATATTTATACGGTCATGTGTTACAAGATTGCCACCTTTTGCGTTACATGCCAATTTTGCTACACACATTGCTATTTTCACTTCAAACACGTTCATCTCGTAAAGCTTATAAATTTCTGAAATGAAATTCCACAAGAAATAAAAATTGATTAATTTCAAATCATTATTGTTTATATCATAAATTCTTTTATATCACCCAAATGTCAAGTATTGTTTTTATTCTGGTTAAGGACATTCATACCTTCCAAACATGTATAATTTCCTAGTGTTTATAAATGTTTTTTTTTATTTGAGATATGATACCCTGAACTTGGGCATTAAAAACTAATCCCTGCCAACCCAAACTTGAAATGTTGTAGCTCCACAAGTATTTTACCTGAAACAATGAAACTTTACTGGGTGCTAGCATATTAATTGAGCTTCAAAATTAAACCAAAGCTTTTTTTTCTTTTAGAAAAATTATGTATTACTGTTGACAATTAGCAAAAAGCGTAACAGCACCCCCCTATTTGGATGGCGAATTCATAACACATGACCATACAAGTTTATCATTGTACAAAGACGTGTCTAACTAGATAATTAATGGGGGCACACATGACAAATACCAATTGTACCAGTAGAGAGAAAGTAATACAATTATTTTGAAATTATGTACAGAAGATTTTATCAACTTCATTCCGTGTGAAACTCATTGGATTTACATGTATAAAATGTGTTTTAAATTCTTTGCCAAATAGGCACCACAATATGTAATTAAATATACAAAGTGAATACTTACATGTATTGCTGCAGAAAGGGACTTTTTAAAAGAAAGTTTGAACATGATACATAATGGACATTGTGGGTTATCAGTATCCGCATGGAAGATCAGTTCAATCAAAGACTCTTGGTACATACAAACTAGTCAGAGAAGAACATGAACATTGCACATAACCTGCAGAAAGAGACACTGCGAGTCACCACAAACTCTCAAATGATGCCTCCAAGATCCATCCACATTGACATTGTATAAACAAAGATAACAGAAAAACCACTCATGACGTAAGGTCCTCGTGTTAAACAGGCTGAACAACGCTCTCTGTCCAGTTTGCCATCAAGCCTGCATCTATCTGGACACATCCTCCTCGGCACAGATAATCTCCAAGAGATTGAAGAGCGCCAGACTCCAACAACAACAGGAATTCAAGGTTCAACGCTGATTTAAACATCGCCACAACGTAACCATCAAGGATGCCTGTTGTCCAGAACACATCCTGTAAATAAGTGTAGACGATATCAAACATCATCAAGAGCTAGTTCACTGGAATCTTATATTCTTTTTGTACAACTGAAGGTAATATTGTGACCATGAGCGTAAGTGGAGGTGTATGTCATCTTGAGGGAAAGACCAAGATTTACTTGCATTATATCTTTTATTATTCACGAAGAAGCTGAATTAAAACTATAGTGGCTATCCTGGGTAAATTAAAAATGATATTAATATTATTATTATTTTTCTACATGTATGTTGAGTTATTTGTTATTTGATTTGTAGTATGTACATGTAGATAGAACTCCCTATTGAATTACTAACTAAATAAATGTGGTGTTATTGCAGATATCAAGGCTTTATCAGTATCAAAAGTAGTTACCTGGATTGTGGTAAAATTGCAAGTGTGTTTGGTTGAAATGTTGTTTGAAAATATATATATCTGTTCCTGATCGGGTTAAGGATGAGATGATGCTATTTAGTGTTATAGAGAGATAATCACATTCAAGGGATCGTTTTTACGAGGCCCCTGTATTGTATTTGTATTAGTATATTATGCTTCTTTTTCTTTCTTACCAGATACAGTTAAAATCAATAAAAGTGTATCTCAAATTTCAGACCACCTTTAAATAAATCTTTCAGGCTTTCCTGCAACATTATTTCAAGTGGACAATTGTTTTTGACTTTGTACTTTCGGTTCAAGATACATTTTATATGTTTCCTTACTGCAAAGAGCAACCCATACTTTGTTTCAAGTCGTGGCCATAATGAATGTTGAACATTATTCCTAATAAATCTACATGTATATTAATGTCATTTGTCTCATTATTCAGCTGCCCAAGGTCGTGCTCTGCTTGATGACCCTCCTGAACCAGCCTACAATGGACCTACCACCATGAGAAGAGACGGAGGTGGACCTCCTCAGTTCGGCGATTATGGTATACCTTTGTTTCGGTTATATTTGTTTAATACAGAGATGCCAACACCACAGAATAATTAGAACATCAGAAATTAGAATGCGAGTTATGCAAGTAGCTAAAACAGCTGAAACAAATGTCTTGTTAACAAGAAAAAGTAATCTATTGATTTGAACATTTCTAATTTTTTATTTTCTAGTTATGCTGTAGGGTTGGCATCTCCTAAAAATATTTTTGCTTATAAGCTGTCAAACTTAGTGCATAGTTTGGTGAATATGGTATGCTCTTGTTTCGGTTTTATTTTGTTCAGTATTATTGCTAGTAAGCTGTGAAACTTGCATATACTTGGCATTGGAAGAGGATGATGTGTCATACTTCATCTACAGAAATCAGAGGAGCTCCATTGAATGGGTTCTTTGTTGATTATGACTGAAATCATATTTAAAAAATAATACAATTCATAGCTATGTAAAATTTAATAAAAATTTATGGTACCAGTAATTGTTAGGATCGGTCGGGTAACGCCAACGCAACAATATATTTTTAGTTGACTAACTTCAATAACTATATCATTTATTAAATAATATGTACCACATTTGTTGTATACTCTGCAGGAATGCAAGGTCCACCCCAGGGAGGAAGACGTGGAGGACCGCCTGGGTTCCATGATCAGGGCTTTGGACCAGGAGGACCCCGTGGCTACCCAGCCGATAGGGGTGACTTTGGTGGTTACGGTGGTGGACATGAAATGATGGGCATGCAGCAGTCTCAGCAGATGCACCAGCTAGGCAATGGCAATCCAGTGGTGATGGTCTACAATATGAACCCAAGCCAGATGACCTGTGACAAGCTTTTCAATCTTCTCTGTCTCTATGGCAATGTCATGAAGGTGAGGTGAAAGTTGTGTTGGGAGCAAAGAATTTTCTTTGCAGGATCAAGCTCTTTGGTAGGCTTGTGGCCACTCCCTTCAAATCTTTGTGCCATCAAAGCCACTGATATATGCTGCTCCTTGTGCTACTTCAATCACTTAAAAAAAAACCCACATTTTGTTTGAAAAGTCATTGTTCATTGCATACCCGTTATATTTAGGTTATAGTATTTGATCGTGAGATAACACTGTCATTCCCTTACTTACATGTAGTTCATTTTACAAACTATTATTTAATAGGGGAAAATCACACATTTTGTGTCTATTGATCCTATATTTCACAAGGCCTTTATATGGGTGTCTACGTGTATAGTTACAAGCTTGATCAATCAAGTAGCTGTGAGGACAATAGATGGTTTATCCGTTTCTTAGTAGCACAGCTATTTGTCCCCAATGCTAACTTCCTTCTCATCTCGATAGATATTGATTACCATATCCTCAACATCCTGGTCTACAATATAAGTTTGCCAGTTGAATGCGCCTTAAGTAGTGTATTGAAGGCTATTGCTTCTCTCAGACACCTTCCCATTTCACAACTTTTACTGTACAGTATATAAGGGATTCAATGTGTTAAAGCCTTCTTCAGGCCCAGTAACTGGAATCACTGGGTTGTATTGTTATTGACAACAGACCTGTTGTTTCTGTTATTTGTGGGGGGGGGGGGGTTTCTCCTAGAAATTCTTATATAAATGCCTATCTATATAACAAGATAACTACTATCACAATTATAATTTTCCAGTCACATGCACCTTGCAATGGAGGGTTTCTGTAAACCCCATCAACATGCCCTTTGAAATAAAATGCATTTTGGTTTGTCATCAGATCAAGTTCATGAAGAGTAAGCCTGGCTGTGCCATGACAGAGATGTCAGATGCTTTATCTGTGGAGAGAGCCATAACTAACCTTAGCAACATCGAGTTCTTTGGCTCTGCTGTCCAGCTTTCGTAAGTAACTTGTATATCAGGATATTTTGTGATACGGATGGATGGGGGGGGGGGTGTAGGACACTAATAGATATTCAAAAGAGTGATACTGAAACAGATAAAAGAGACAGTAGAAACTTGTTATATCTAAGGCCTGCTATACCAAGGTATTGTTTTAATGGTTTTAGGTCTGTATATTCTTTTGGTTTACCCTGATGTAAATAGATTCCCAATATTCCAGGGCAACTCCAAAAAATTGATCCCAAAGATCTAGTTAAAACAAATTTCCACTGTATAATATAAATATATATGTAATTAAATTTTTTTTTTTTTTTTGAAGTTTTGCTTAGAAAATTGAAATTATGCTCTGCAAAATCTAGGTGTCCTTCAAAGTTGTATTACTAATTTAACGGAATGTTTCTTGCATAATGAACATAATAGAAATATTGTCTACGTGAACTCTTACTGTTGTAACATATTCATGTCTACCATCCCCAGCTTCTCCAAGCAGAACCAAGTTGCCCTGTCGCAGGTTCCAGGCGAACTCCATGATGGCTCACCTTCCTGCATGGACTATACAAAGAGCCGCAACAATCGCTTTAGGAACAAGGAGGCAGCCAGCAAGAATCATATCCTTTCTATCAATGGTCATCCTATGGATGGATGAAGAGAGAGAGTAGATGCTACCACAGCAAAAATGAATAGAGAATGCATTAGAAATAAAAATGAATACACAATGGATTGCTTGGTGTACATGACGATTGATGTCTGTTAAAAATAAAAATAAGTGAGGGACAAAGATAGAAATAGAATTTTGTATTTTATATCATTTCACAAATTTTACAAAAAAAATGTCCTCTTTCATATTAGGCACTTAAAATCACAAATTTTCTCACTTAGTCAAAAAGTGCTAAAATATCTGTAAGCAAAAAATTGCCTGAAGTGCATTTACTTGAAAAGACAGGTGTAAAAAATTTAAGAGTGCATATTATTAGCAACAGAGATGTTCATTACATGCAATGAAGTGTGCATCCTGTTTTTTACAAATAAAATATAGAGGAATTGTCCTGTCTTGCTTCTTTTTTTCAAAATGGAATAGAAAGTAATAGATACTAATTATGGTGTGCTTTCCTTTACTACCTTCATCACGTATTCAGCAGCCATCTAAGGTTCTGCATTTCTTCAATGCTCACCCAGAAAGTACTCCACAGACCATCAAGCAGGTATGTTACTCACTTTCTTACTTGAATATCGGTCACGCTGACTCTAAATCCACACCAGCCAGAATGAAATGTTGTATTGCACTGAATGGCAGTTAAGTGGTCGGTCTGAACCCAGTATAGTGGTGTCACTGAGAATCAAGATGAGATGAAATATGGATCACTTTACAAAAATATATGAATACTAGGCATTTTTTTAAGAAAAAGAAAAAGAATTATGAATATAGAACCATGTATATTATCTTGTTATTTTGTTTTGTTTTTGTTTTTTGTTATTTGGGGGTTCTTTTTACAATTGCCATCACTCGTATGAAATGCTGCATGAAAAGATTATTTATGTAGTTTGAAAAACCTTTTGGATTATGCTAAATGATGACTCCTGAAATAACCATGTCCAGTCCCTGGACTTTATCTTATTATATTCTTTTGGGTAAGCAAATCAATTTTGTACTTAACTTAAATTGAAAAGAATCACAAGATAATTGTTTTTGTGATGTAGCAACAAGCCTAAATTGATTTTATGATTTCTCATATTTTACCGAAATGGTTGTTAATCCTTGCTCTGTAGGTCTTTATCAATGCTGGTGCCAAAGAGCCTGTCGCTGTGAAGATGTTCGAACAGAAGTGTAAGTAAACCATCATTAGTTTTTCTGTAATTTTTGAATGCTTTATGCATGATTGAATGTATTTTATACTTCTGTGGTAGTTGAAGACTTTAAAGGGAATCTAGTGTAGTGGGAAAGGTGAACCATGGGTCAAGAAAATAATTGTGAGCTTTCAAATTATTTTTGAGGTATTTAGGAAGAATTATATTGTAGGAAGATCCTCTGAAAAGGATTGCTTTTCAGATGCCCTCATAATGATAATATGACCAAAAAAGCTGAAATGTGCGGGTCCCGCACATGTGAGCACATGGCCATGTAGTCCCATACATGCATTTTTGAGTGCAGTGCATGTTACTCTTAGAAGAATTTGGTAAATTTCTCATCATTTTCTACATTCCAAAACCTCGAATCATTAAATAATTCTTAGGTGCATTGTTATCAACCTTTCCAATCACTTTGAGAAGGTTTCTTTCATGATTCCATCTCATGACTACAACACTAGATTAGCTTTAAGTGTATCTGGCCATAAATAATCAAAATATTCTTAATCAGAATGAAATATAGGTAGCAAGAATACTTATCCCTAATTGGACTCGACATTTTTCGCGATAAATTTTTAATGCGAGAAGCTGTGGTCTTGATTTTTTATGACTTTATTCTTTGAAGTCTTGTGCATTTTTTAAGCCCAAATTTACGAGGCCCGGGTACCCGGTTCGCGAGTTACGCATAATTTTGTAACTGTGCGTCAGACCCAACATTGCTCCGAAATCTGATTTCATGTACAAAGTCAATGCAAATTGTGTTTTCAGCTAAAATTCATAAATGAGTGATTAATTTTGCTTTTATCTATAAAAATCATTTGATTTGCTGATATTGATGAACAAAATAATGTCGCCGACAATTTCCATCAAAAAATAATAAAATAAAAAGGTAAAAAAACAAAGAAATACATAAGAAATTCTAAAAACAATAAAATACATAAGAAATTAATTTGGATACCGGATTTTGTTTCTAATACAATTGATAGGAATGCCATAAAGAACATTCTCACCAAATATTAGCATTCTCGTAGCTATATTTAGTGAATTAGAGCAAAAAGTATGATTTCATGCAGAAATTAGCATAATTAATTGACTAAAAATAAACTTTAACAATCAAATATACGATTCTGCAGATTACGTCATGGGTGACGTGTGTGTCGATTTTCATCGCGATCGCGCGATCAACAGTCCTTCCAGCCTCCAAAATACCCTAGACAAGTCTAATTAGGGTTCATTCTTTAAGTAATTCCTTGCTAGGATTCAAATAATAATCAAATATATTATGCATTGGGCAGTTCAAGTGAAATTATTATGGATTCGAAGGTGACAGGAATAGTACTATTTTTTTTAGGGGTGCAGCCCCCCCCCCCTCCAAAAAAAAAAATAGTGCTAATTCTGTCACCAAAGAATTCTTATTTTTAGCTGGTACTTTAAAAAGAGTGCATGGCATATTTGATTTATATCCTACAACAGGAGTAGAAAATATATTTTTTTAAAAGTCTACTTACCAATACTACATTTGCCTATTTGCGCTTGCCTAGTAACACAAGCCAACAGCAATGGATGCAACAATATTCAATAATGATGAAAACTTGAAGTCGAGATCTGCGTAATTAACGTCGGCAATGGTTCAGTATTCATTGAAAAGCTTTGAAAATTGCTAACCCATATTTGATCTGTTTCTCTGAATCTGTCGAAGCAATAAAATCCTCTAAATCCATGTCTTCAACGAGATTAAATCTTGGTTCGTCACTTTCTCCGCTCGTCAGTGGAGGCAGCCATTAATTGTTGTTGATGTTTAAGATCAATATCGACGTGTTCAGTCTCATTATCAAATAACAATTATAGCTAAATATCTTGTTTTCTTAAATAATGATGTGAGAATCTTAGCTGGGAAGATATTCCGAGGTCTGACGTCACAAATCTTCTTTGTTGTTTTATAGTGAAATTAATTTAGTCACATGAGACGTTCTTGACCAATCCTAGTTAGACAATTTTAAGACATAGGATATAAAGAATAATATGACATGCACACAATTCATATTCTAGATAAAAAAGCAATTTTATGATGTACTAATTTTTAATGTAAAAAACTGGAATGTTTAAATATGTGGTATGTGTTGGTCATTTGAATCAACAATTAAATCATGTTATGTCTTTTAATTTCATATTTCCATGCAGCTCGGGGGCAGGAACCCGCCAAAGGTAAAGTTGTTTTTCATTCCACTCGGTCTACTCATTCTATAATATTATAGAAGTTGTAAAGTTGTTATTCACTCCACTCAGTCTACTCATTCTATAATATATGTGTACAGATTCAAGATTTTATTGAAATTTGGCAGTACTCTCACTCCCATTTTATAAATATGCACATCTATGTGTCTATAATGAGGTATTGTTATAACAAAGTATTTGACTCATTCCTGAGCATCTCATTACAAGACAAGAGGACTTTATTAATATTCCTCTATTGTTTGCAACAAAAACAGAAAGAAATAAAAGACCTGATATAAGGAAATAGATTTTAAGTTAGAATTTGTTAATTTGTTCGCTGATTAATAAAAAAGCTGAGATGCTAAAATAGAAATAATTGGGAGTATGAGTATTTTCTCACCCCCGAGCTGTTTGGAGTAGTATTCAATATACTGTACAGATAAAACAAATGCTGAAAAGGGAAGCATGTTAACTATTTACTGGAAATTATTCAAATTTTACCTTTAAAATTGATAACCTAAATTCAGTTTCTGATAATCTAAATTTAGTTTCACCTGTAGCACAAGGCAATTCATCCATTGTCTTGATTAGCCATCTGCTGATATCCTTTATCTCTCCATCTAATAATATACGTGTCCTGTCCTCATGGTAACCATAATCATACTATTGTTCTCATGTTTAGCTGACCGAAGCCGAACTGGATTGGCTGAATGGCCTGATAGAGCCTCTGCAGTGGAAGCCCTCTGCGTGGCCAACCACACCAACATGGAGAACCCTGGTAAGTTCATAGTTGTTTATTCACTTGGTCTAACAGCTTACTGCTTACTGAGCCCATAACCCTCCAGATTCGTATTGACACTGCTTGAGAAAACAGTGTACCATATCCCTCCGTTTATCCTGATTGTGGGCAAACACCTGGCTATGGACACATGAGATTAGTCCACTCTGTAATGTTTTTGGTCTCACAGCAGTTGGTCCAATTCTCTGTGTAATATCACATGGATTAAACCCATTTGGTCTACTAAAAATTTGATCAAAGTTCCATGAGCCTAATACACACTTGGTCTATTTTCACTTGGTTTAATGACCACTTGATCTAATTGCCAATTGGTCTAATAGCCATATTGTCTAATTGCAATTTGTTCTTATTTCCATATGAATATTTGGTCAATTATCAGTTTGTTACTGGAATTGACCAAGTGGAAATTAGATGAAATGGGAATGAGACAAAATGGTTAATAAGCAAAGTGGCATTCAGACAAAAGGGTAATTAGACATACTGGTTGTAGACAAAATGGATTCAGAGCAGGTGGGATGTTACTAAGCGAGCATTAGTCAAAGTGGGTTCAGACCAATTGTTGTGTTTGTACTTAACATGTTAACTAACTACTGAAGAGGATAGAACTATGAAAGTTTTAATATGCTTTTAAAATTCAGAGAGTTTTATGCACAAAATCAAAGTTTTAAAAGACAACATTTTTCTGGTCCCATGTGTTACAGATGAATAAATGACCATAAATTAACAAATGAATGAGTAATTCTAATTATTCATGTTTTAAATAAAGGTCATTAGTACCTTCCAAAATATACCCAAGGATTGGGTTTTTATCGAAGGGTTTGCAAAAAATGTGTGTTTTTAACTGTGATGTCCCGTTTGTCACGAATGCAAAATAGCTTGGACTTGCCCTATAATAACTTTTAGCATTTTATTTGATATACATTTTGCCTCTTTATTAGCTTCACCAGCTGATCATTAAATTTTAAAAATGTTAAGGTTTAAAAATCGAGGGGGGGGGGGGACACGTCCCGTTCCCCCGGGATCGCCGCCAATGGCTGAATGAGACCCCAACCCCCACCCTTACTAGATGAGTAGTACTTTTCTATTCATATTCCTCATAAAGTCATGGAGTTTACGATGTAGCGAATGTTGTGGTGGGTTTATTTTCTCAGCACACTTGTAAATATGTATCTAGGCTTGAAAAATTTGGTGACCCCATTATCTTTGCATGATATTAAAAGGGAATGTAAATGGAAGTGTAGGGCTTACAAACAACAGAAAAATCACAATGCCATATGATTGAAATGCTAGCTGATTTAACATTGTACATTGATCCATAATTTTCCATTTTATTTTTATTTTTTTACTCCTTTTTCATCCAGGTGGAAAATGGCCCTACATCTTTAAGCTCTGCTTCTCCAACAGTCCACATGCCCAGTAAAATGCCATGGGTTAAACTGTTTTATGGTTGTTACACAAGGTTCAAGGAATTTCATTATTGATATAAATGTGTAGATTCAATACCGGATGTTCAGTGAATGAAAGCATCACTTTATATTATCATTCCATGCACATGTATCTTTAATACAAACAATTCAAAAGGGTGGATGGATTTTATTAGACCAGAAGGCTGTATTTCATCTAGTGTTTCATTCTTCAGCTAGGGTATTGTTGCTTTGGACTATGGATCATTCTTACAACAATATATTGTGTAAAATTGAATGAAGGAATAACTTCTGATGCACATATTTGTTCTTTTGGTATTCAGTTAATGTTGATTTGTTAAGTGTACTTTTTTAAATATGTGTACAAAATTTTGAGTGGTTGGTTTGAAAAAATTCTGTTGGGGCTTTAGAAATTGTTTTAACCTGCGATAAGTACAGTCTCTTTATATATGATATGGTCTTGTATCATTTTATGACAATTCAATAACATGTAAAATATAACATGAGACACAAGTAAATGCATTTCAGTCGTTAGACAACACTCTTTATACACTTGAGCCTTTGAGGGCATTTTTCTTGTCTTGTAAATATATAAATGTGAATAAATTAGATGAGCTGCCGAACAAAGCAACACAATAACAGATGTATAACTTTTAGTAATGAGTTTACACTTTTATTTTTGTGTCTTGATGTTTTCTTCAGTCATGTTAGTTTGTGTTTATCTGTGCACTTTATTTCAAACCCTGCTTAAACATGTATGTTGATTATTTTAAGAAGATGTAAAAGCAAGCATTATTCCTATCAGATAATGTGGCTTTCATTTTAACCCACTAAGAATGAGAAAACTGATTATTCTTGAGTTCTTTCACGTTAAAAATATGTGTACACATTTTGTGCTGACATGATCAAATGAGTGATGCTGTGTGCATCTGATTGTATAATCGCTACGGTACTACTTATTTTTAAAGATTTAAATGTCTTGTTATCGCTGTAATTGTGACATAAAATGCTCCGTTTCCTCATTATTGCATTTAATAAATTCATCTCTTAACATTTAAAAATAACAGTAAATCTGTGACTATGTTTTATTGTTCAGAGTCATGTTTGTGAACTATCTACTCCCATTATAACAAGCACAGAATAATACATGATTTCTATGTAACAAGGCGATTCTCTGTTTCAGTCCTAATTATCTGTCTATGTGCTCAGTATAACAAGGTAATTGGTTTGTTCCTGAGCACCTTGTTATCATGAGAGTGAATTGTACATTATTGATGCACGTACATGTATATTACAGGGGCCGTAGAGCATTTTTGAAAGTGGAGGGGCTGAGCTGAAAGTGGGGGGGGGGGGCCTGAACGGGCTAAAAATCCCAAATCTATGGCCATTTTTTGCGATTTTGTACACGTTTGCTGAGAAAAATGGGGGCTGAAGCCTTTGTGAAGTCTTTTGTGTCTCTGTATCAAGTATGACAAGATTTCATGATATCAAGGTAAGTGGATGTGTTAAGAACATCCTTAATACAGGAGTGGACTATACAGTGTGTTCCTAAAAAAAGAGGACCGAAGTTCAAAGGTCAGTCATTCCAAAAGTATATGGTTTTATTTTTTGATTTGTTACTAAAATAATAAGTAACTCATCAGCTTTAATTTGAGACATTGCTGACGTCTAAATGTAATGGTCACAGAGTTAGGTCCTTTGAAGTAATAGGTACAAACCCGTTTTTTCCAAGTTTTTGGTTTTGGGGTACGAAACAAAATTTTGTTAGTTTTTGTTTCTTCGTTTTGGGGTATTTTTTCACACAAGGTTTCAATGAAATTCAATCTCATTTTCAAAGACCACTGGCAATGAGATGGTTCACTATTATGGCCCTCTGGAGTCGTGGTGACGTCGTGGTGACGTCTCCTGAGACTTCAGGCGTCGTGGTAAATCGAACAAAAGTCTGAAAAAATTGTCAATCCTGTTCGATTTCTTTTAATCGCTAGCAAGTTCCGACAAAGTTTCTGAGAAGTCGTGATACTTTCGTGCATATTTCAGGGACGTCCGGCAACCCACCGAGACGTCACAGAGACTTGCTTGGGTCTGAAAGAAGTCTACTAAAATATTGAACATGTTTGACATTTGTTTGGTTTCTCCGACTTCCTGGAGACTCAGGATCCTGCCAGTGACCTCCGACACCAGAGACTCATAATAAGAACGCATCTCATTACCAGTGAGAAACCACTTTAGCAAAGAAGATGACATTCAATTTGAAACTTGCTGAAAGAGATCCAATGACACCAATTACTTAGAAAAGTTTGTTTCATACCCGAAAAACCACAAACTTGGAAAAAAACGGGTTTTGTACCTATCGCCTTCAAAAGACCCTAACTCTTAGAACCGCATTACACTTTTGGACGTCAGCAATGTCTAAATTTAAAGGTGAGTTACTTAATATTTTAGTAAACGAATCACAAGAATAAACCATATACTTTTGGAATGACTGACCTTTGAACTTTGGTCCTCTTTTTTTTTTAGGAACACACTGTATTGGATCATACATTCATAAACACAACACAAAAAGTAAGTTCCCCCTATTTTAGATATCAATAATTTTTTAACCAGGAGTTGAAAAAAATCGATTTGTATGTAGGTGAATGTTATTTTATTAGCTACTGTGTGAGTGATTTTTAGGAAGAATTACAATGTCATGCTTTAGTGAGCAATGGTTGAAGGCAAAAATGTAATTAATTGTACACTGTTGCTCATAAAGGTTGGATATTTTTTTAGGTGCGCCAGCCACATCATTTTGCTCTGGCTTTAATTTCCATAATTTATTTGTCCCTGTTTTCACTTTACGGTACCCTGGCTATATGTTGGACGTTCCCCTAGCCATTTCCGGGTAATGGAAAATAAAAAAAGTTTGCCAACCCCCTCAATGCCCATTCTTGCCATTTTTTCTCATTTTGGGGCCCCTTTTATGTTTACCCGGCTGACCAAGGCCCCCTTAGTCCTACCCCCACGAAACGCGTCTGAGGTATAGGGTTGTTATTGTTCTTAAAGATAAATCTAAGTTTATGATCACAGACTTAGATTTATTGTCTAGGGGAAGGGTCAAAGTTTATTTTGGATTCGGGTTGAAAATTGATTTTATTCATTTTTACAACATGGAAATTTCTATCTTCTCAAAAATGAATTGTAGAATCTCAGCCAAACATAAATCAAAATGAAAAATAGTCTATAGTTACCATTTACAACCTTGTCATTAAGGCTGAAACAAGATTTTATGGAAAATGACAATAATTCAGGGTTCATAGTTGTGTTTTATTTCCTTTGTTTTGACCATAAAGGTTGGATAGAATATTTCAATTTTTCACCAATCTCACTTTTTTCTTCGACCCCTCCCCTAGACAAGAGACCAACGCCTGTAATCTTAAACTTTGATTTATCATAAAGAACAAGAACAACTCTACATTTCAGACATTTTTGAAGGGGATATGACGGAGGGGGTTTGGTCAACCGGGTAAACAAAAATTGGCCCCAAATGAGACAAAAATGGCAAAAATGGGCGTTGTGGGGGTTGACAAACTTGTTTTATTTTCATTCCCCGGGCATAGTTGGGGGAGCGTCCAGGGTATAACCAGGGTCAAGAAAAGTGAAAGCAGGGACAAACAATTTCAAGAAAACTAAGCCAGAGCAAAAAGATGTTGCTGGAGCGCACAAAAAAATATCCAACCTTTATGAGCAACAGTGTAGTTCACAAGCAGATTATCACAACTTTGAATTTGTGTGCCCTGACATATAAAATGAGTTCATGGTGAAATTTCACGGTTGAGTGAGCATTGGGTTAAATTTGTCAGAACTGACGTTTTTACATATTTTATGTGGTATATTGATCAAATCTGATGGAATTTCTGATTTAGAAGTGTATTTTCGACTTCGCCAACAATATCCCTTCATTCATGGTTGATGAACCTAAAACCAATAGGCCATTTTAAAATTATGAAGACGTATTGCAGTAATTTAATGTACTAAAAATTATCTCAACATTATTTTGGTCATGTTCATAATCTTTGGGCATGTCTGAATGATCCTATGGCAATTATTAATGAACTCGATGCTTCAGTGAACACGTGAGACTGGAAAATCCCTTTTTTCATGTTTGGACTAAAATTTAAGTTCTCACTCTGATTAAACATAACGATTCTTTTCGGGGAGTTTTTTATTTCCCCAAATTTCCGATGTTTCACGCCTCAGTGGGCACAAGATACAAGAAAATCATGCAAATGAGAAGAAAAATAAGGGCTTCGTCATGGTTCAATGACTCTCGCATAGCCCCTACATAATTTGGCCTTAGCTCATGTTTGTTAGAGATCAGTTGAAGCTGTGTGCCAAGTTTCATTAAATAACGCACAGCCGAATGGACAAAAATTAACAATAAAAATATGCCAAATTTCACTTTTGTTACATCCCTGTACATAAAGTGAATGGGGAAGGATCTTATAAGTGTGAAATCCGGCCTATTTTCAAATTAATTAAATCGGGCATACCGTTACGACGCTGCGGGATTTTCAAAAATATCCGTCAGACCGAAAACGGCTCAAAAACATAATTTACAAAGTCAATGCAAATGGAGTTTTTTCACTTTATTCATAAAGATATGATTATTTTCACTTTCATTGCCTGAAATAAATTTATTTTAACATCATTATGCTTCAAAATAGTTCTGCAATAATTTTTGCGAAAGAAACAGAAAAAAGGTTATACCCCCCCCCCAACAGCAATACATAGGAAATTCATAAAACAATAAGATACATAAGAAATTGATTTCAATACCAGATTTTTTTCTAAGTACGATTGTTAGGAATGTTATACAAGGAATATTTACACACAACATTAGCATTCTAGGAGCTTTATTTCGTCAATTAGAGCAAAAAGTATTATTTCATGCATACATTAGCATAATTAATTCATGTAAAATAAATCAATAGGCCTAATATTATTTCTGAAAATTTATCAGTGCAGTCTATTGTAAGATACATCGCTCGCGCGATCAGCGGCCGAATCTTAAGGGGGCCAGACACTCCCCCCCCCCCAGTCTTGACAGCTACCAAAACACTCCAGTCTAATTAGGTTAAAGT
This sequence comes from Paracentrotus lividus, assembly GCA_940671915.1. Lineage (NCBI taxonomy): Eukaryota > Metazoa > Echinodermata > Echinoidea > Camarodonta > Echinidae > Paracentrotus > Paracentrotus lividus. The sequence continues at coordinate 20,845,007 of CALNVZ010000174.1, forward strand.
ACACATAACTAATGAGAAATCAGAAGAAAAACAACATTAAGAATTCAAAGGAACTGGAACCTGAGCAACCAGTTAGATTGTATAAAACAGAAACCAAATAAAAATTGAATAATAATGATTATAAAAAACATTCAAATGCTGTTAACTTTATTATAATATGTAAGTTATCAGAATTTTAATGTTGAGATCGCTAAGATCCTCTAATTGTTGTGTGGAGACATATTTGAACACCTTTATTTATTTTCTATTTTTATCAATTTTATTTGTAGGTCAGAATATTCTGTTTGTATGAATCGGACTCAGAAAATATAATTATCATGAAGGACAAAGAGTTTGTCTGTCATAAGAATGAGGATGAAGAGACGATTTCGGTATTTCCTTTATTTCCATCAAATGGGTGGTGTCAGTGGCGGATCCAGGATTTCATAACAGGGGGGGGGGGGCCCAAAATCGGAATTTCAGATTTTGGTACACCCAAATTTGTTTCCCATTACACCGGGCGAGGGAAAAGGTACACTCAATTATTTTGACGTCACGCTGGTCGAGCGATAAGCGGGGGGGGGGGGGGGGGGCTGCCCCCCCCTGTATCCGCGCCTGGGTGTCACATCACACATCTTGGTCACATCGCTTTACAACAAGCTAATTATAAGGTTATCATATTCAGCGTTTCCCAGAAAATTTTTTTTAATGACACTCTAGATGGGTATAATATTAAATTACAACATTAATTATTTTTTTATATCTTTACACCCGTAAACTACAATTCATAATTTATTCTATAACTGGATGAAATTTTATGTGATATGGTCCAATAATTACAAAGATATTAACATTTTTTCATTACACCTCGGGAAACCTCTCCAACCAAGTTTTGTATTAAGTAGTATGTGTAGTCAGTTTCAGCTAACAAGATTTGTTATCAAGTGGTACAAATTATATCTATCCACGTTCAGCCACGGTAGTAGTAGTTTCCGCGAGGGGCGCGACTTACGAAACGTCGCGGGGACTGAGGAGACTTCTCGGAGACGTCACTCCGCGACAAGTTCAAACGTCTCCAAGCCGTTTCAAAACCGTCTCAAATTAGTTTCCGCGAAGTGAGATACTATCATAAATCTGTAAGGATTTCCTTTTGTTTAGGACTTTGGATGACCTATTCATCCTATATAACAAAAGAAATAAAATGATAAAATAAAGTGAATGAAGACGTAATTGGACTACGTACTTTATTCAAAGTAATAACGAAACTTGGATTGAGAGGTTTTCTTATGAGTGCTGGAAGAAGGCTTATATCTCGGTCCTCAATGGACCATATTGCGTAAAATTTAAGCCACTTAAATAAAATAAATGCTAGTTTACGATTATAAAATTATATAAAGTATGAATTTGTAATATTCAAATTATACTCATTTAGATTGCCATTAGCATTCTTTGTTGGACACGCTGTAGGCCTATATCAAACATTAAAGTTTACTTGCAAGACTCTCTTATGATATCGATGCATAACTTGGCAACTGCTCGTCCAATGGCAACCAAACTTGGGTGATAGATGCACTAAGAGCACTATCATGTTGCGGTGCTGTCGGAGGTCACATACACTGTTCGTCATAAAGGTGGGATATTTTTTCTGGCTCAAGCAACGTTATGTTGCTCCGTTATTAATTTCTTGAATGTGTTTGTCACCGCTTTCACTTTCTGGGATCCTGGGTATATCTTGGACGTTCCTCAACACTTCGGGATTTCATTCCAAAAGTTGTCACCCCTAGAAGATGGCCATTTCGTCATTTTTTAATTTTGGGGCTTTTGTTAAGCGCGACCACACAAGGCCCCTCAGTCCTTACCCAAGGAAACACGTCTGAGGTGGAGATTTGTTATTGTTTCTTTAAATTAAATCTAGTTTAATGGTTACAGGCTCGACTCTTTTGTCTAGGGGACGGTCAAATTTATTTTGATTGGGGTTTAACATTCAAGAACCAAGGATGGGATTTCAAAATAACTCGTAGCACTTTGTGAGGCAAACCAAGAACAGCAAATACTGCTGAAACAAATACCCAAGGTAAAACGCAAAGTGTACAGCATGGACCCATCAATACTAGAGCTAGAGAAAGAGATGAAGATGGCTTACAAAGAGATAGCGAGCAAAAGACGACCTGGATGGACAATAATGAAGGAAGAATAAAAGAAAGAAAGAGAGATCTGTACCAAAAATATGCTTACCTAGAACAACAAGATCTCCTCTAGAAAGTAAACACAGATACAACAAGCAAATGACAATTAACAAATATGGTTTAAGTTGGAAACTATCAATGATATCTCTGGTAGAAGGCTACCAAACAGCAAGGATAATGGTGAAAAAGTACAAGATAGGATAACACTTGGTATACCTTCTAAGAATCTGCTAGGGGAGCTCCAGAACAATTTTGAAGACAATGGAGCTTACACAAATCTTTGAAGAGCACCAATCCACCATTGGTCCATTTTCAATGACGAGTATAAGAAAGCAAGGATTGCATAAAGTGCAACAAAAGCAGTGGTGAGGATGGTGTTAACACTCTGAAGTGATAAAATATGTTTGATGACTAATTCTTGAAATTATAAACAGTGCATAATCTAAGGAGAGCTACCAGGTTTGGTCTACCCTTAATATTATACCAATACCAAAGTCAGGGAATCTAACAAAGGAGTAATTATCGTGGAATAAAGCCTGGCCTCTGTAAGTGGCAAAGACATATAACCGAATGCCTTTAAATCGGACCGACCATTTGTAGATCTCCTCGGAGAAACTCTCGCGAATGGCTTCCGTCAAGCTGCTTAAACTGTAGGACAGGTCTTCAGCATCATCAAAGAATACCTTTGAAGGTTGTTGAGAAGAGAGAATCTAGAAGACATCACAATTTGTAGACTTCAGTAAGGTTTGACAGTATTTCCACGAAGAATAATCTTCAACATATGACGACATATGGAATCCCAGAGAACTCGGTCACAGCCATCAGTGTAATATTCGAACACACACAAAAGTTTGTTCTAACTGATGGTGAGACATGATTATTTGAGATACATAGAGGATCTTACAAGGTGATACACTGGCTTTCTGTTTCTCATAGCACTTAGATATGCAATGCTCAGCCATTCAGTTGGTAAGACAGGGAATTGGATTATTTGTTTCCTCGGAAGAGCAGACGTATAACCAGTAATGAAACAAGACTTGAGCTTTGCAGATGACATTGCTCTGATTTCAGACTCTTAGTGAGTGAAGGGAACTATTGAAAGTGTGGAATCTGAATGCAAAGTATTGGACTGCAATGAACGCAAGAAAACAAAAAATGGCAATTAATAGCACTCATACAGGTAATGTATGCTACCTTCAGATGGGCGCAAATTAGAGGTTACAAACATTTAAATATTTAGGATCATGCTTCTCTTCAACTGGAACATGACATTAAAATGAGGCGGGCACTTGCATGGGTTTGTCTTACAACAGGATGATGAAGTGTGGAAATTACTAAATGACAACTTAAAGCGAAGTCTTTGTAAGCAACAGTTGAATCTGTGTTTACTTTTATGGCTAGAAACTGGACACTAACATCCAAACTGGAAAACATGGATGGAGTGTACACAGTATGCTGAGGGTACGCTAATGTTGTTATGTATGACTTTGTAAGCAATGTAAATATTATGCCAATTTTACGCGACGAGTGATAGTAAAATTCGTATGAGGAGACTGAAACTAGCAGGTCATTGTATGCGACATCCCGAACTCTCTGCCAATCCGCTCATCCTTTGGGAACCAAAGTAAGGCAACAGGAAAAGAGGACGTTGCCGAGATACTTTTGTGAATGTACTCAAAAAAGATACTGGACTTTCTAACAACCAGGAACTACAAACAGTCATGCAAGATAGATTTGTTTGGAGAAATTATGTTCATGGAGCCCGAGATGGCACAGGCTAAATGCTATTCTGCCCTCGATCTAGTAGTAGTAGTAGTAGTATTCATTTTTACACCATGGAAATTTCTATCTTCCCTAAATTATATTGTAAAATCTCAACCAAACATAAATCAAAATAAAATATTATCAATAATGACTATTTTCAGCCTTGTCATCAAGGCTAAACAAAATTTAAGGGGAAAATGATGATATTTAAGGGTTAAAGGTGGTTTTTCATTTCTTTTGTTTTCAGCATAAAGATGGAATAAAATATTCCGAATTTTCACCAATCTCGTTTTCTACTTCAACCCCACCCCTATACACAAGAGACCTTCGCCTGTCCCCAGAAATATAGATTTAACAATATACAGTACACCTCAGTCGCTTTCCCTGGGGGTAAGACTGAGGGGGGCTTGATCGGCCGGGAAAACAAAAAAAGGCCCCAATATGAGAAAAAATGACAAAAATGGGCCCCACGGGGGTTGACAAGACTTTTTTTGAAAAAAAAATATAGCCAGGGTCCCAAAAAGTAAAAGCAGGGACAAACATATTCAATAAATTAAAGTCAGAGCAAAATCATGTCTCTATAGCGGCAAAAAAATATTCCCCTTTTATGACGGACAGTGTAGAAAGGTCAAATGTTAGAGTTTACTGGCTGAGACTCTGATAACAAATAACTTCGCAACCGTTGCTCCCTTTCAACTAAACTTTGGTCAACTAAACTTTTGGGACCTTCATTTTATTGTGGCATCGGACGTCGTCATGTAAGATCGAAGGTCATTTTAATTCAAACGTCAACATTCACCTGTAAGACTCCCTTTTGAAACATAACTTGACAACAGTAGGGCCTACTGTTAGTCCAACGGCAACCAATTTTGGGTGATAGATGCACTAGGGGTAACATCATGTTGGGGTGCTGTCGGGGGTCACATAGAGAGGTCAAAGGTCATTGGAGGTCAAATGTTAAATTTTATTTGTAAGACTTTCTTTTTAAATATCAAGCTTGGTTAGGGATGTACTTGGGGAAACCTTCATGTTATGTAGTCGTAGATGGGCGAGACACAATCTGGCAATTCCCTTGTTTTTTTTCTGGACGCCGAATGACTCATAGGGGAGACCGGGGATGGAAGTTACACGGGTCAGTTGTTAAAGTTCTCAGGTGTGCTAAGCTGGAACAAGAGAGGATGTGCTAACTGGCATCTATATACAGCATACACATAGCTTTGATGAACTGCCGGTCGTGAGGTTTCTCCGTTGTTTTATTAAAAAGTAAATCAACAAAAACCATTTTTTACCGTTCAAAGTAAATTTGAGACAAAAATTGAAATTTGTAATAGCTCTTACAACTAAAGGCACGTGATGATAGTGTGGTATTGTAAATATAGTACATGTATGTCACTAATATACCCCCTAGACATGCCCTGTAATTCTGCCTTATGGCTGTGCTACAGTTGATTTTGTGTGTAAAATCACTTATGGGGTAGGTTGTTACAACAACCTACCCCATGTCGAACTTACCCCAATCACATTACATTACATTTTGTCTCAATTTTCAGGTGTTAATATTTTTATGTTTCTATTATTACTTTTGTCTGTTCTAGAGCTCTACTTGATCTACTGTTAACGATGCCAAGAAACTAGAAAGTTGAAACAAAAGTATGGTATAAGAGATTTACACATTGTCAACTCACCCCGTATGTTTACATATTGTAACAATTTACCCCGTATGGTGTAACAACTTACCCCGTATACGGGGTAGGTTGTTACAAAAAAATGTCTTCATTAATTAAGCTGTAGTTAATTAGTATTTACATGTTTTCAAGTTTTATATGTCTCAGGTTTTAGCAAACATAATAGGCTAACTACAGACCCAAGATGGAGTGCGTGAGTTCTTTCATTAGAATTATCTAGCCCAAAATGTGAATTTTGTAACTTCCATCCCCGGTCTCCCCTACTTAATCCATGGATCTTCCATGCTTAATCTAATGGTGCCCTATATAAAAAAAAAATTATGTCACAATCTTGAAATAGGACAGAGTTGATCCGAATACTATATCACTAATCGAAGAATTTTCAAAATCTAGACCTATGTTTTGTTTTGTTTTTGTTTTTTGTTTTTCATAACGCAGAAAAAAAAAAATCATGAATTACTAATAGGATTTCGACCCAATTTCGTTGGGTCAGCGGTTATTTTCTTCTTCTTCTTCTTCTTCATCTTTGCATTTATTTTGGGTTGTTTTAGCCCCACTTTTTTATATAATATTTTGATCATTTTCGCCATTAATACATGCTAAAATGTGGAGTGGGCGGGAATTGCGTCCCTCACTTTCAAATAGGTAAGAGGGGGGGGGCACGTCTCCTCATCCCCTAAGCTGCATCATGAGGAGAAGTGAAAAAAGCTTCTCTTGTAAACATTACATAACTGGACATAATATTCAACCTGATTCGACCTTGCCAACTTTGCGCGACGCTCGAAACTCTGGCCAAGTGACATGGGGCCAGTGGCGGATCCAGGATTTCATGAGAGGGGGGGGGGGGTAAAATTGGAATTTCAGATTTTGGTACACCCAAATTTTTTCCCCTGTTACACCCGGCGAGGAAACAGGTACTTGGAAGTTTTCACGTTACGCTGCTGTGCGATAAGCGGGGGGGGGGCGGGGGGGGGGGGGGGGGGGGGAGGGGGGGGGGGGGGTAAGGTTTGTTATTTATTTTTTTTTCGTTATTCGGTCGCTATCCAGTTTGCGGTAGATTATATACCCGGGCCGAGTCATTTTATGGTTAGCCCCCCCATTGGTCCATATCTCGTACACCTTTTGTTCCTTCCAAGGGACAATTCTTGGTCATGTGAGTGACACGAATTATTGCAAATCTTGACTGTAATTCGATATATACTCTAACAATATATGCTGATTTATAGTTTATATTATGCTAACATATTGTTTGGAAATATTTTTTTGATATTTACAATATGCATATTCAAGGTCAGAGGTCAAAAGAAAGTGGGTCACGTTGTGTGACTTCACGAACGGCGGACATGATTTTGAAATAGTAACAATTTCATTTTTAAAATGATGGAAATGTTCTTATTGATGTGAGTATAACATTATGTACCGCTAACTCCATAAAAATACCACTGGATAGGAGTCATCTCTGAAATTTCTTTTTTTCATCTATTATTTTATATCGTGATGTCGGGTCACGTGTGTGACATTTTTGTGTACGTGTGTGACCTATGGCAAATTGTACAGAAAAAATGAATATATTATGTATTATGCAATAAATGTACATTTTGAGCAATTACTATATCCGCTGTGGTAAACTTTTATGACTCAACCCTAATCAGTCACTGTGTGTGTTTTGGTAGCTGTCAAGAGTGGGGGTGGGGCGGGGAGTGGGTGCCTCATGAGCCCCTAATAAGATCTCGGCTATTGATTGCGCGCACCGCGCTCTGAAAATTTACACGATGGTAGTGTGCGATGTAAACTACACGAAAACACTGTTAATTTTCTCGAAAATATTTATTTATTTTATATGAATAATTATGCTAATTTATGCTTGCATGAAGTCAATTTTTTTGTTCTAATCACTGAAAAGATAACTTTTCACAGGCCAGATTATATTCCGTCAATCGGGGTAAAATAATTTGTTTTGCGATATAACTGTGAAATGACAAACTCATGGTAGTATATACATAACAAATTTGACGAGCACTATTACAAAGTTTCAACTGGTGTTGACAAAAAACAAACTTGCGCATGACTGATTTATTTTTGCGTGACGACTCTTCGCAACCGTAATTGACAAATCCTCTTCGCAGTCAATGTAGAAATGACGATTTTAAGTCGGCCATAACGAATTTAATAACACAAATTATTTGCTGAAAAACAAATCAATTTGTTGACGCAAAATGCATGACAAATTTAGCTCCTGAAGACAGTTTGGGAAACCCCGCACATAATCAGCGTCTGACTTCGAATCACTCGCCGGTCGCCGTGATTTAGCTGCGAGGCAAGGCTTGAGTAGATCGAAAAAGGTAAACTTTTATACTAAAAAAATAAATTTGAATTTGTTTCATCAGGAATTTCGAGGTTCTATTAAAACTGACAAAAATATTAACTATCTGTATTGTTTGTTTATTACAGGTGTGTTTTCTGACTGTTACATGACAAATTAACGTCAAAATGCAGTACAAATTGAAGAATGAAAAAAAACAAATTGAAAAATGAGAATGAGGAATTAAAATGTTGCAATGACAAACTTTGAAAAAGGTTTGTCAAATTAGACCACTTTTCATGACAAATTAAAATTCGTCATGTTATGGTGCATGACAAATCTTTGGCATGACAAATTTATTAATTTGTTAAATTAAACCACATTAATGACAAATTTATATTTGTCAATTGACAAAGTTATCTTTTCAGTGATTGACAAACTAAAGCTTCAGGAACTTTTTTTTGTTTTTTTTTTTGTTTGCATAATCCTTATAGGATTCCTAACAATTGTATTAGGAAAAAATTTGGTATCGAAATAAATTCCTTATGTATTTCATTGTTTTATGAATTTCTTATGTATTTCTTTGTTTTTTCGACCTTTTGTTTTCTTTGTTTTTTTTTCGCAAGAATTATTGCAGAACCATTTTGGAGCATAATAATGCTAAAAGAAATTAATTTCAGCCAATGAAAGTGAAAATAATCAGACCTTTATGACCACCCCCACCTAGCGGGTCACGTGTGTGACCAATTTGTTTGCTAATTAATAATCAAATTGAAACTTTTCATGGATTCATATTTGGTGAGATGCAAGGTACATTAAATCTAGCTTTGGAGAAAAAAATAATAATAATACCAGAGCCACGGTTAAGGCGGGGCATAAACTTTTTGTGTTTTCTTGTCACGTGTGTGACATTTGAGGGCAATTAATTTTTTCAGGGTAGAGGTAAATAATAATATAATGACAGTAATCCAAGTAAGGAAGTCAGCATATCCATTCCAGCCAGGGTTAAAAAAAAAAAAAGAAGATATTTTATGTACCGTTTTTCCATCTATCATTTATGCTTATAATTTATGCTAATGAGCATGAACAATTGCAAAAATCATGAAAAAAATATTAGTTCATGAAACTTCAGACATTACTCTATTTGAATATGCAGCTTAAAATCAAAAAGTAAAAACTTTATTTTGTCCCAAAAAGGTTCACATTTCAAAGAATGGCCCCAAGGCTCTCCACCAGTCTTTCAAAATAACGCTCCTGGATGCGCCTCCTACACGTGTTGGGATTCTCAGGATGCAAGAAACATCCACAGCAAGTTTCTCTGCTTTTTACGCAAACCAATAGGCTTAATCAAGGATAAACCTATAATTTATCGTGGTTCATTAAAAATATCTTTACAGTACTCGTGATTGAATCGGTGCAGGGGGTTGTAGATGAAAGCAATCAATAAACCAACAACAAGAATTAAAGAAATAGAAAAAGAAAAATCAAATTTTGCAAATTAAGGTGTTTTTTTTATATAAAAAAATTTAGATACGCATTCACAAAGACTATCTTTTTGGTGCGATAATGATGCAACTTGCAGTGTTTGTATTGACGAAGAAGGCGATGATAATGATGTTTGGATGTCATGGATGTTGCGTATTCCATTCAACAAACGTGGAAAGATAGGGCTAGTGTTTGATGCATGGGCCGCCGCCGCAACCTTGAAGGTGCCAAGGTGTCCTGATCGAAGTCAAGTCTCAAGACTGTTCAAACTTATCCTCGCATTCTGACTGAGCTGCATGCACAGATCTGATCTGATCGAGTGACTGACGTGGTGTCTCTAGTCTGATCTTGGTGACGTGATACGCGTGAGTAACATGATTGTCATTTAGGGAGTCTAGATCTAGATTCTACCTAGTACCTTGATAAATGTAAATGATGTTTACTGGGTACCTTGAATTGGTGTTGAGCTAACTAGTTGTTGGCCTATTTGCCCCATGTTTCCATATTCCGAAAAAAATGAAAGAGTTGTGAATGATTGATAAGGTGACCATGGACATGGTGACAGCTGATCAGGCCTAAAATCAAACTTCAAAATCAAATTATTTATTCCGTAGATCTAGGGCCTAATTCTGCAATTTTTATAAACTACAAAGAAAAATACATTTCAGTGTAAACTGTGGAGCAGAGACAAATTCCCAGGTTCCTGCGTATTCGCAGGTACCTGCATTATGCATTTTTCTCACTGGGGTCAAAAATGAAAGTTGTCTTAGAGCAAAAGATGCACAGAATCTGAATGTTTGGGGTATATGTCACAAATGTGTGAAATTATAGAGCGTCAAGTCTATGTTTACATATTGAAATCATTGATTGAAAT
>CALNVZ010000174.1:20855306-20877642 GCA_940671915.1 Paracentrotus lividus
TCATCTCTGAAATTCTTTTTCAGTGCTCCTAGTATTTACATATCTGTGACAATGTCGGCGTCACCGTAGGGCACTATGCTCTTACATGCCATATGATTGACCATTTTTGATGTAACGTGTGTACCTATGGCAATATATTACCAGAAAAATGGAAATATTATTATGTATTATTAGACAATAAATGCTACATATTTAAGCAATAACATATATCCTCCTGTGGGATTAAACTCCTCTTATAATGAAACACTGCGATTCACCCTCAATCCAGTCACTTGGTGTTTTTTGGTAGCTGTCAAGAAGTGGGGTCGGGCGCGGGAGTTAGGGGCCCGCCCCATGATGGTATTTCCTCAAACCCCTAAAAGATCTGCCTTACATCGGGCTATTTGATTGCGCAGACCCGCCTGCGGTTGAAAATTTACACGAAGGTAGATGTGCGATGTAAACTACACGGGAAAACACTTGGTTTTAATTTTCCTCGAAATAATATTGTATTATATTATATATCATGAGTTAATTATGCTAATTTACTGCATTGCATGAAGTCATAATTTGTTCTCAATCCACTGAAAAGATAACTTTGTCACAGGCAGATATTAATTCTACGTCAATCGGGGTAAAAATTTTGTTGCGATTCATAACTGATGAAATGGACAAAACTCATGGGTAGTATACATAACAAATTGATCGAGCACTATTTACCAAAACAGTCAAACTGGATGTTGACAAAAACAAACTTGCGCTATGACTTAGTTTTATTTTGACCTTGTACGACTCTTCGCAAACCGTAATTGGAACAAAAAAAGAAAAAAAAAAAAAAAAAAAAAAAAAAACAAAAAAACAAAAAAAAAAAAAAAAAACCCTATACATAAAAAAAATCCCGTATGGGGTCAAGTCAATGTAGACAATGACGATTTTAAGCGCGCCTTAACGAAATTATAATACAAATAATTGCATAGAAAAACAAATCAATTTGTTGACGCAAAATAGCCAATGGAACAAATTAGCTCACTGATAAACAGTTTGGGAAATCCCGCACATAATCAAGCGTCTACTTCGAATCACTCGCCGCGCGCCGTGATTTAGCTGCCGAGCAACGCTTGAGATTTCAATCGAAACAACGGTAAACTTTATACTAAAAAAAATAAATTGAATTTTCACAGAATTCGAGTTCTATTAAAACTTGACAAAAATATTAACTATCTATTGGTTTGTTATATATACAGGTGTTTTCTGACTGTTACATGACAAAATTAAACGTCAAAATCCAGTACAAATTGAAAATGAAAAAAAACAAATTGAAAAATGAAATGAGGAATTAAAATTGCTGCAAGTGACAACCTTGAAAAAGTTGTCAAATTAGACCAACTTTTCATGACAAATTAAAATTCGTTCAGTTATGGCCAGATACCAAATCTTTGCATACAAATTTATTAACGTTAAATAAACCACAAAATGACAAATATTATTTGTCAATTGACAAAGTTATCTTTTCAGTTGATGACAAACTAAAGCTTCAGAAACTTTTTTGTTTTTTTTTTTGTTTGATAATCCTTAAGGATCCTAAACAATTTATTAGGAAAAATGGATCGAAATAAATTCCTTATGTTATTTCATTTTTATGAATTTCTTATGTATTCTTGTTTTTCGGACCTTTGTTTTCTTTGTTTGTTTTTCGCAAGAATATTCAGAAACCATTTTGGAGCATAATTAATGCTAAAAAAATAATTTCAGCCAATGAAAAGTGAAAATAATCAAGACCTTAATGCACCACCCCCCCTACGGGTCACATGTGTGACCCAATTTTTGCTAATTAATAATCAAATTAAACTTGTTCATGATTAGCATATTTGCGCTGAGCATGACGCAAGGTACATAAAACTAAGCTTTGTCTTAGAGAAAAAAATAATAATAATTACCAGAGCCACGGTTAACGTGCGGGCATACACTTTTGTGTTTTCTTGCACTGTGTGAACATTTGAGGCAATTAATTTTTTCAGAGAGGAACATAATAATATACATGACAAATCCAATAAGGAAGTCAGCCAGTATCCATATCCAGCCCAGCTGTTAAATTAAAAAAAAAAGAAGACTATTTTATCTGTACGTTTTCCATCTATCATTTATGCTATTATAATTTATGCTAAGGATGAACAATTGCAAAAATCATTGAAAAAAAAAATATTAGTTCATGAAACTTCAGACATTCTACTCTATTTGAATATGCAGCTTAAAATCCAAAAGTAAAAACTTTATTTTTCCCAAAAAGGTTCACATTTCAAAAGAATGGCCCAAGGCTCTTCCACCAGTCTTTCAAAATAACGCTTCCTGGATGCGCCCTCCTACACGGTGGGATCTCAGGATGCAAGAAACATCCACAGCAAGTTTCTCTGCTTTTTACGCAAACCAATAGGCTTAATCAAGGATAAACCTATAATTTATCGTGGTTCATTAAAACATATCTTTTACAGATACTCGTGATTGAATCGTGTGCAGGGGGTGTAGATGAAAGCAATCAATAAACCAACAACAAGAATAAAGAAATGAAAAGAAAAAATCAAGATTTGCAAATTAAGGTTGTTTTTTTATATAAAAAAAAATTTTAGATACGCATTCACAAAGACTATCTTTTTGGTGCAGATATGATGCAACTTGCAGTGTTTGTATTGACGAAGAAGGCGATGATAATGATGTTTGGATGTCATGGATGTTGCGTATTCCATTCAAACAAACGTGGAAAGATAGGCTAGTGTTTGATGCATGGGCCGCCGCCGCAACCTGTAAGGTGCCAAGGGTCCTGATCGAAGTCAAGTCTCAAGACTGTTCAAACTTATCCTCGCATTCTGACTGAGCTGCATGCACAGATCTTGATCTGATCGAGTGACTGACGTGGTGTCTCTAGTCTGATCTTGGTGACGTGATACGCGTGAGTAACATGATTGTCATTTAGGGAGTCAGATCTAATCTACTTAGTACCTTGATTAAATGTAAATGATGTTTACTGGGTACCTTGAAATTGTGTTGAGCTAACTATGTTGTTGGCCTATTTGCCCCATGTTGTCCATATTCCGAAAAAAAATGAAAGAGTTGTGAATGATTGATAAGGTGACCATGGACATAGGTGACAGCTATCAGGCCTAAAATCAAACTTCAAAATCAAAATTATTATTTCCGTAGAATCTAGGGCCTAATTCTGCAATTTTATAAACTACAAAGAAAATACATTTCAGTGATAAACTGTGGAGCAGAGACAAATTCCCAGTTCCTGCGTATTCGCAGGTACCTGCATTATGCACATATGGCTATTTCACGTTAATTGACACTTTTTTTCTCACTGGGGGTCAAAAATGAAAGTTGTTTGTTTAGAGCAAAAGATGCACAGAATCTGAATGTTTGGGGTATATGTCACAAATGTGTGAAATTATAGAGCGTCAAGTCTATGTTTACATATTGAAATATTGATTGAAAATACAGTTACAAAAATTGTGTTTGGAGAGACATTGGTTTAACAAAGAAAACATAGCTTCATTGCACCTAAATGGCACACATACAGTTTTCGTACTTTTATATGCATATTTATACTTTATCAGATGTTGATGCACATATTTCCATCCACTTAGCCATATTTTGACATAAAATAATGTTATTCTATAGAAAAACTAACATTAATGACTTGGGATGTCCTTTTTCTTACATTTACTTCAATTTGTATACAGTGTTGCATTTACGTCTAAATTATTTGATGCTATGTAAAAAATAAATAACTAAATAATCAAAAAATGATGAATAAATAAGTAGATGCAAATTTTAATCAATATTAGCTTCCAAACTCAAGTCAATGAGGTCTTTTGGAGAGGAACATTTTGTTTAACAACAAATCCTCACAAATGAACTCTTACTATAATGTCAATTGCTATGCATCATTCATTTCTAAAATTTCTGTAAAGAACATGCTAATAGATATTGCAACATTACGAGCCATATGAACATGTATGGAGAGGATAACTTCAAATTATTCACCATCAATAAAGCTCCATCTTTATCTCATAATATACAAGTAGCCTGAAAGTTTTGTTCTTCAATACATTGTTTATGTTATTTAAACAGTATTTTACAATTAAAATCAATACTGATATTGTCTAACTTGATACACCAGTTTATTTAAGCTTTATTATCTATTATTATTTATAATCCAAACTTTCAAGAGAGTGACTCGTTTAATAGGCCTATATGTTTATGAGAGGGCACTATGTTTATGAAATTGACCTTTTATATTAATTAATACATTCACCAGTCTTTATATACTTTTGATTTCATATACATGTAAGTTAGATAATGGTAGGAAAATCCAGAAACCATACATATTTCAAACAAACTGGTATTTATAAAATAGTAAGCCAAAAAAAAAAAAATCTTACTTAAACTCTCGCAAAAAAAATGAAAATATAGTTGTAATTTAAATATAACTGATAAAAAAAAAATCTTAATTGATAAATTAATTATTATAAGGGCAATTCCACAGAATTACGAAGGATGGTATAATCTCACTTCGCGGAGATGTCTCCGTGACGGATAAAAAGTATTAGAGACGTCTCCGAGACGTCTCGTCGTCGTCCCCGCGACAATTTTCAAAAACTGTGACAAAGCAGTTTCAAAGAACCATCTCAAAGTAGTTTTCCGCGACTCATGAAACGTCGCGGAGACGTACTGGAGACATCTCCGTGACAAGTTTCAAAAATGTGTCGCGGAGACGTCTCCGAGACATTTCATGGGTCGCGGAAACTACTTTGAGACAGTTCTTTGAAACTGCTTTGTCACAGTTTTTATAAATTGTCGCGGAGACGTCTCTAATACTTTTTATCAGTCGCGGAGACGTCTCCGCGAAGTCAGATACCACCCTTAGTTACCGTGGCATTGCCCGTAAGTAAAAGTGGTGCATTGCAGTTGGTCCAGACATTGTTTCAGTACCTGAAGTGCCTGGTTAAAAAAATGTGTCCTCTCCTCTAATGGCATACATAATATTTCTACCAGGGTGGTGAATGATTGCAGTGATCAATAGATTTGGTCAGTTACACATTTACAAATAATATCCCTTTAAAATTTATTTAATATTAAACTATATTGTGAGAATATTTCTGTCTTTGTATTCAGAAATTACCCAATTACATAAATGAATTACTGAAAATCAATGCCAAAATAAAATTATTGCTGTTGAAATGATATCTTATGAATTCTAATATTGAGTGGAACAACATTTAAAATATTTCTTACAATAAGGAAGTGATTATATTTTTAAAATAATTGTTTGTGTACATTGTTTAAAACATGGGTGACCCTGTTATGGAGAGGACAATCAGTTTAACATTGCATTAGTGTGAGATACTGACCATCTATAGATGTTTAGATGGAAAATCACATTTCATGATATTAAATGGAGGTATATTATTATTGTATATCAGTGCCATAGATAGTGCAAGCCTCAGTGCTTCAGAATATGAAGAAAATACCTGTTATGGAGAGGACACACTTTTAACGGAAAATAAAGGCATCAAATTTATCAAGCAATAAAATATATATCACATATTTTGTTCATTGATTTGTGGCATGACCTCATATTCAAACATACTTAAGATTATTTAAACAGAGTTTGGGCCCATACATATCATTTTATCTCACTGCTGCTGACCTCAGTGTTATGGAGAGGACATGTTTTTTAACTTTAACAGAAAATATAAGTTTTACAAAAATATTCATCACTTCCAGATTTCTTTGCCAAATTCGGTCAAATAAGATTCATGATGTTTCATAAAGGCTATACTTACTATAAAGCATTAAAATTTCACACAACTTTCAAGATATTCATGTATGATATTAGTGAAGATAATCAAAATTATGAAATGAGAATCCCTTTTCCGTTAAAAATGCACTTAAAATGCTGATATTAAAAGAAATAATGTTTGCCGTGTTACAAAAATTGAACTGTAGGTTGCTGTTGATAAGGTCCATCAAATAAAACGGCCAACATGATATACTAATTGTTTAAAACATATCGAAATGAGGAAAACCCCATTTTTTAAAAAGTGTACACTTAACGTGAAATAGCCCATATGGTAGTGGGTCCTAAGACTAAGTCTACGCACTGAGGCCTACAATATGCCCTAGATCTAGGTTTAAATTGGTTTTTGAATATTCATAAAAATAAAATATGAGTGAAGGTTTGAAGAAAATCGACCAAAAAATAAAAAAGTTATGAATATTTAAAGTTTTGATTCTGTGACGTCACATGCGAGCTGCTCTCCTATTTACTGCGGCAGCCCGTACACGAAGTGTACGGCCTGCGAGTTATTAGCATCAAAACATGAGGTGCCTTCCCTTTTCCAGCCAAGAATGTCAAAATTATGGAATAAAAGATGGCCAAACTTAGTTTATCTATTAGTTTATGTACTTACAATACTAGCCGGATGTCTAGATCCTCATTTTTTATGATGATCATAAAGCAAAAAAATGTCATCAGAATTGCTGTTACAGTGTAGTTAAATGAGTCACATTCGCGGTGATTAGTTTGCAACACGCATGCGCGACATCGGCAGCAGCTATATACATGTAGAGGTCTACTCTACACGCTAGTATTTTGACAGAGATCGGAGGAGACTCTGAAATGGACTGGAATATACAAGATTTCTTTAAGTGCACACAATTTTTTAGGAATATCTGATTTGCATCTTGTCTGTTTAGGTAAGTGACATTACATGTATATGAATTATGTTTTTGCTTTATTTTACCGATTCTTAGTGGTATTTTTAACCATTCCAAATCGCACTTTAAAAATTTTGAAGGGTTTCTTTCAGGATGCTGCCACGAAGTGGCAGCGTCTCGGGGGCTACTCTCCTATGTGTTATGTAATGTAAAATCTATAAAGTTTCATTTTTTTCAGAAGAATATTAACTATTTCACCTGTGCATTTGATATATAATCAAATCCATGTTCTTATACATGTCTCTATCAAATTGACCCATTCCTTTATCAAGAACCACGAAAAAAAGACAAATTTATGGAATTTACATACACAACACATGGGAGAGCTGCTCGCATGTGACGTCACAGAATAAATTTTTTTATATATTCATAACTTCGCTATTTTTTCGTCGATTTTCTTCAAACTTTCATTGATATTTCTCTTTTATTTTTCTGCATTTTTTAAAGCCAATAAAATTCCAGGATGAACTTCCCCTTTAAGTCACAGGTGCCGTGATAGCAAAGTAGTTTCATTTCAAAGTTCACATTTCTGTCTTTATGGCTAAAAATACAAGCAAGGTGTCAATAGGTGACAAAAGTTTGAACTAGATAGATCTAGATACAATTATATAATATATCGCAAAAATTTGGAAGAAAAACGAATAATTAAAAGTGTTAAATCAAACTTCAAAGTGAGTGCGTTTGGACGGCAACAAAGCGAGGGTCTCAATGTTGTGGTGATTTCCATAATTGCTGTTAGCTTTATATCATTTTTTTCGCATCAAGATAATCCTCTGAAAATGTAGCAACAGATGGTATTTTATAAAAAATAGTAATGTAAACTATTTAATTATGTGACTTACATGTATAAGCCGCAAGAGTCTGAAGTGTACAGCTTTTGGTCCCTCCTTACAATGTATGAATAATGCAGGCGATTTTTAAGGTTTTTCACTCTCAAATTTAAACCTGCAAATTTGCAGGTTGCATTCCGATTACAGCCTTGTACATATACAGGCATAAATTCCATCAGTGGTTTCTAAAAATGGCACTGTTGGAAAGAGCGTTCAACGTTACCCAAGATCCTAAATTTATAGAAAATGCAAAATACAATACATAATGAGAAATATCAACCGCATGCCATTGAAATGCCAGGGAAAAAGTTAACTATGGCTTGAGAGCCTCCTGCATCCTGTCCCAATATATTATTTATTAAGATGTGCTTTTTTTCTTTCTTTTTTTGATAGTTTTACTGCGATGTTGACCATGTTAACTGAACATTCCTAAGGTGTGGTGAATTTCAAGGAATTTTAGTTCCGATTGTAGACGAAACGGCAAATAGTCATTGATATTTTTGGGCCATAAATGAATCTGTGCACACTGCATTTCGCACTGCATCTGTGTGCATTCTTGCCAGTGTCCGAATTTTCTGGCTAGTTGGCGACGTACACAATATAGTCTGAGCCTCACTTTCACTAAGTTTTCGATTTAGATTTAGACCCTCAAATTTCATTAGAAATAATCTATTGGACATAAAGATGCATCTTTTGGAAATGGAACATATAGTTGAGGCCAGCACCACCTACACATATGTGTCCTTGGTCTTGAGATTGGGGTGTTAGCCAACCAAGTAGGAACACATTTATGTATTAATTTTTTCATTTGCATTATTTAGTGGTCACAACAAGCCAAGTAATTTGAAGTTAACAGAAATATTGTGAACGCCGACCTCCTTTAAAGTGACATGTACATGTACAGTGTATGTAATAAGAATTTCCACTTGTTGGTTGTGGTCAATGAGGATGAAAAAGAAGAAGAGAAAAATGGCTTATACTCATTCAATTCCAAGTTGAGCTTATGTAGTGATGGTCTAAATTGGAATGTTAAGATCTCAATTAAAAAGGAGATCAATGTGGAAAGGATTATGATAGAAAGTGAAGT
This sequence comes from Paracentrotus lividus, assembly GCA_940671915.1. Lineage (NCBI taxonomy): Eukaryota > Metazoa > Echinodermata > Echinoidea > Camarodonta > Echinidae > Paracentrotus > Paracentrotus lividus. The sequence continues at coordinate 20,863,977 of CALNVZ010000174.1, forward strand.
AAAAATAGTACCAATTCATTAAAGAAAAGACAGAAGGAAGAAAATGAATGCAATGCATGGTGACTAGTGTACAATGAAAATTGAAATGAAAAATGGTATTTTTTATAAACTTCATATCTGCAGGACAAGATTCTAGTACCTTTATTGAATTCATTATACTTGAAAGACAAAACATTTCTCACTTAAAAAGGGTCAGGTTATTTCGGTCTATTTATGGCAAGGAGGGAGCAGATTCTACATCCTGACATTATTTTGGCCATGGAGTTAGCAAACCTTCTGAAACATGTTAAGCAGATAAGTAGCTAGAAAACCCTTTAAAGTTTCATGTACTGCTACAATTTATCTCACAGAGTTTTTGAGTTATCTGCACTTGTATAATCACTAGTATAGCATTAACACACTTTCGAGCGTGCGTTAGCTGTGAATGCAGTGCGCAGCGAGATTTCTTTAGATAGGGGTCGCACTGCAACGGGCTGCAGGCGAGTGATGCAACATGCCCCATTCTGAAGCATCGAGCGATCACCGCATTTACGTTTTATCGCACAATACAGGAAAGTGTGTTAACGCTTTTCTAAAATTGCGACATTTTGCAAGCTCAAGATCTACATCACGGTCGTCATCCGTGAAAGTAAATAAGCCCCGCCCAACAGTGTGTTATCACTTTTTTTGTGCAGAAAAATGCACGCAGTGCTTTGCATCGAAAATACTGCATCACACGTAATGCGTTTTGACCAACCAAGATGCATAAAATCACAGAGCCATTTTATAATATAAATTGCTACTTTTCTGTATTGATGTGCTACCATACCCAGTATTGGTAAAATGCAGTATTTGAAGCTGCACAATCACACAATATTTAAAACCTTATAAATTTAGTGTGAAGTCAAGGCTATAATAAGCATAAAAGTTTGCAGCAGAAAAAAAAAAGAATCTTTGAACTTATCGCGGCATTACATCCCTCCTCCTTCACCTGCACCTCCACCCTTATAATTTCAAATTCTGCTCCCATATTTTAGAAACTTTCTTTTCAGTGGCATTTCTTTTATTAGCTTGCCTTATTCCTTCTGTGAAATGAGATTTTCAATTTTTAATAAGACAAGGGGGTTACTGAACTATGATTTTTCCTCCTCCCCATCTCCCTCCTCCACCCTGTAGGCCTACTCTTTGAACTGTAGGCTTATTAGTACTTCTCCAATTTGTTCTACCTTCTTTTCAATGGTATTGCCCACATTTATATACAATGTACATGTAGCTTTAAAGCTGATACGAACCAGAAGCCTTGTATCTAGCACCACCTCAAGTCCTCAACTACTCATATCTGTCCCCGTTCATTACCCATAATGCAACATTGTGAGCAGTGTAGTCTTAAACAGAACTACTTGAATGATAACATGCTTTTTCACTATCTAATCATATTCATACTGCAATAATTACAGTGTAAGTAGCAAAGCACTTTCCCCTCAAAACATTTAAATTTCCCTTATAGTGCTGTAGACTAATTCCCTAATTGTCTAATACCACATGGGCTAAACCCATTTGGTCCACTAACAATTTGGCTTAATTTGTCCTATGTGGACAAACTCTCATTTGGTCTAATGTCTACTTGATCTAATTGCCAATTCATTGAATAGCCCTTTGTCTAATTGTTTTTTCGTCTAAATTTCAAATGAATAATCATTGGTTTATTACCAGTTTGTTTCAGGAATGGACTATTTGACCAAGTGGACATTAGACAAAATGGTAAAAAGGTGGCAATTAGACCAAAAAGTAATTACTGGTAGACCAATTGGTTTTAGACCAAATTGAATTACACCATGTTGGATGAGACAAATTTAAATGGGCATTAATAGTAGGTTTAGACGAAGTGGCAGTCTACCAATTGAAATTGATAAGAATTTAATTTGTACAAAGTATTTGGTAAGTTCCAGTTTTATAAAAACATAAGTAGGGATTCATGCGGAACAGTGATTTAGGTTAAGTGTGTAATATCTCTTCAACATGTAAGAGGGGGCGGCGGGGGGGAGTTGAAATAGGATGGGTCATTAGGCACTGCATTCACTCTCATACATAAGTTTTCATTGTTATTCATATATATCAACAGCTCATTTCAATCATGGCCGATACTGAATCATACAAACCCATTGAGCAGGAGCCCCATTGTAGTCATGTTGATTACACCCAACAAGATTCAAAACACCATCATAACAGCTCTTCAAAACCGTCCAGTTCTATTCAAAACATTAATGATGTAGCACTACATGTAGCAGCACTTGCAGTGAAGAAAAAGGAATCAGAAACACAACATGAAACTCGGTTTGTGGGGCAACATCTTTGTTGGTGGAAGTATGTGGTGCTCTTTGGAACGTTCTTTGAATTTCTCCTGGTATTCGGCTTCTTCAAGGGTATTGGTGTGTTTATTGTGGAATGGCAAGAACATTATCAGATCAGCACAGTCGAAGCAAGCACCATCACAATTGGAACTGCATTTGTTTTGCCCTTTTCAAGTAAGTATGTACATGCTATTTCATACTCATTCTGGCTAATCACTCATGACCCTTTATGAACATGCCTGCAATTTTACACCATCTGTTAAAATGTGATTGTAAAATATTCATATTTCATACTTATTGTTACATTTACATATATGCTATTTTCAACATGAAAAAATTGAAAAGAGAATCCACTCCCAAGCACCTTTTTATGTGTGAGATGCTCTCACTGAGACCCCTAGTTCAATGTACAAGTAGACCAAATCACCAGCCCAAAATTGAGGCTTGGGTCCCTACATGTAATAGCTCTTTCGTGCTATCTTTGATCATTACGCCAACAACAGTGATTCAGATGCACTTTCGTCATAAAGGTGCTGGGCGGGAGAACAAGGGAAAATGCACCTCGGGCGGGAGAAAAAAGATACAAATATATAGCTCTTGGGCCTTGCATGAGAAAGTCAATCTCAAGCGGGAGAGCAGGAGATTCTTCAAAAATGGCCTTTCAGTGAGAGATCTCACGCCGAAAGCAGGAGAGTTGGAGTATCTGATTTTTTTAATGACCTGCAATTTAGTTGAATAAAATTGTCTGATAGAAGTTCATATTATATTTTGATACTAAGTAGGAAAACACTGGATATTAAGATAACCAAATGAAAAGTGTTATAGGCATTTGTTGAATAGATAATATTTCCTGTAATGTGTTGTGATTGATACAATGTAATGGTTCAAGCCTTACTATCCAAACTTCCTTCATACAATGTCTTTCCTTCAACAACAAACTAAGTGCATTTTAATCAGCCATCAGCACCTTCCTTTATTTGTATGAACAAATCTTATGAACAAACTGTTTTACATTTGACATGTATCCTAAAACAAAACTCTGCCCCTTTATGTTATAATTTATAAATTTTTATTTTGTTTTTGACAGCATTTGATATTGAATGTCAATTCATTTATCATTAAATTGTTTTCTATACTTTGTTTGTATAGCACCCATAGGAGGAGCATTGTGCCAACGATATGGATGTCGACCAGTCACTGTCAGTGGGGCATTGATAGCATCTGTTGCTATGATGGGAGCGTCCTTTAGTCCAAATGTTCCTGTCTTGATCTTCTTACTGTGTGTCTGTGGTAAGTACATGTAAGGGAATTTCTCCACTATAGTTAGAATTCTAATCACACAATGCAGAGGGGCAAAGTGCAGGAGACGAATGCCCAGGCCCCCCTATACATAATAATTTGAAAACAACATTGACTGTACATGTTAAAATAAAAAAAATTGTGGCTACCCCTGGACAATTGCCCCGGACAACTACCCCACCAGAAATTCACCCCTAACTCTGTATCTGACCCTAACCCTATTTCTTGGGAGTAGTTGTCCTGATACGAAATAACCTCTTGACAATTACATGTATGCTTTAAAAAAAAAACAAACAAACAAACCGTTTTCAGTGGATTGCTTGTGGCCCTCATTCATATTCTTCAATTGGTTAAGCATTCATACGGAGCCCTGTAACGTACACTTTCTAATCTGCATCATGTTTGATGTCTACCGGTAACATTACATGTGGCTCCAGTATAAGTGTGATAAAAAAAATTACTACAGATGATATGCTTTTTAGCAAAGTAGAAACTTGAAAAGAAACATTCACAAAGGAAGGGTCCTATAAATGGACAGGAAATCGTTATTATGATTGGTATGCATAGGCCTGCTTTAGATTTCATCTATTATGCAGTGGTCATACATGTACCAACAAGTCATACAAGCATGTTTGCAACTCTCTACAATGAATTTTGTAGAAAAAAAATCTGCATTGCATATATTTTTTTCCAGACACGCACGTTGCAGGTAGAACACGAACAAGGTTTTTGCACCACCTTTCCTACAGAAACATAGGAATCACAGAAATTCTTCCATGACGGCTACATACAACCTGCATGCAATGCAAGATATGTTGCGCACATGCAAGTAGCTTACAACCTGTTGTGACCACCGCATTAGTAGTAAAACCCGGGTCTACAGACTATTGGTAAACTACACAATATGAGACGCTTCATCTTATTACCTGTTTTTTTCTTATATTCCTATTTAGGTCTTGGATGAGCATGACATTTGCACCATGCCCTTCAATACTAGGCTTTTACTTTGGTCGTCATCTGGGGTTTGCGAGTGGTATCATGATGTCAGGTGTAGGAGCAGGTATCCTGCTGATACCCCCGATCATGCAAGCTCTTTGCAACAACTACGGCTGGCAGGGAGCACTACTCATAATGTCAGCCATATTTGCCACGACCTGCATGTGGAACCTCTTCGTCTTACAAGTGCAGAGAGATTCAACATTGCCAAACTGCGTCCATCCCTTCCCAGGCTCTGCCACAGTTTTCTCATCTGGAGAAAAGTGCATTCCTGAATCTGATAGCACCACTCAGGATTTAGGGCTTTCCAATGTAAAACACAGCAGTGTCATTCCCAAAGACCAAAGCTGCAGTGTGACAGATAAAATCATGCAGATATTTAGATTCTTACACGTCCGCCTTCTGTGACTCATTGGTCATTGACATGTTCTATATCAGTACCGTGTTTGTGGCATTTGGATATTACTCTTCATTGGTGTACATAATCCCAAGGGCAGTGAATGATATAGGTGTGCCAAAGCAGGATGCATCCTATATCTTATCAACAATAGGAATTGCCAGTATGTTTGGCCGCTACTCATGGCATTCTCCTGACAGAGACATCATTTCAGTGTTTCGACTGGCTCCCATTTTACTCGGCATTAGCCGCATCAGTTCTCTCCTAAATCCATCTGCTAACTCCTACATCTTGCAGCACCTACTTGCCATCAACATTGGGATTGGAAGTGGGGCCTACAATGGAATGATGCCCATGTTAATACGCACAATCGTGGATTCTTCTGTCATGGCCAGTGCCTTTGGATTGTATGTCATGATCACTGCATTTGGGAACATCATCGGTGCTTATTCACTTGGTAGGTGTGGTTGATATCAATAAGGCTATTAACCTATTTGTGTAGAAATGTGTAAACTCTCAACTTTCATTTCCTTTTTTGTTAGAATTTTCAAAATTATTATCATATGATCTTCCAATCAAATTTGTTGTACATGGTCATATTCAAACGTGAGTGACAAGACATTTGGACTGATAGAAGGGCGCATATCTTTGCACTTGTAGGTTATGAATGGATCATGACTACCATATTATGTATAATGTAGGAGTAGCATGTGTCATTACCAGTTAGATTTGAATATTACAATTGGTCAGGACTGGAAATTATGATTAGAAAACAGTGAGTGAGTGACACAACAGAAAAAAGACATGGGTTTCTGACCATCATTGGTTATGATTGGATTTGTGCCCAAGTAGATCTCTAAGGGTACCATAAATGCTTGTATATGTATATGAATAGTGTACCTCTCTGACATTTATTGTGTTTATCAATCATTCCCTCTCTGTGGAAAATGGTCCACCTCTATGTGTCGTGAGTGACACGACATCCAAAATGTGAGTGACAAGACCAGTGCCTTAAATTCAACATTTCAAGTAAAAAACTAAATCCAAATTACCTGTGTTTATATACCATGTTAGAGAAGTCCATGAAAATTACTTTAAACAAAAAAAAATCTTACAAAAGTGATTGGTATTAAGAATAAGAGGCATTTAAAGCACCATAGTCCCATACGTGCAAATTCCTGTTTACTCAATTATTCAGCGTAAGAAAACTGGATCACATAATGTTAGAACTTAAATAATTGTTTGTATTGTAAAGAAGCCTTTGTGTTGATTCAGATCCTAATTTGCATTTTCAAAGGCACAGCGCCACATTAAAATTTCAGCTAAATGTCCCACTTAGTCTGAATATGACCATATGTATGTGCTCAAAATGTCTAATAGTCTTTGTCTCTCTCTCTCTCTCCTATTCGTCCCTTCTCGTTTTTCTGCCTTTCTATGTGCATTGCAGGAGCTCTATACGATGCTACTGGAAGCTACCACACTTCCTTTTATGTAGCTGGAGGTTCTACTTTCACTGGAGTCTTCCTATGCATACTTCTGGCCTACCTTAAACGTCATGAGTCATCCAAGAGCTGCCGAGAGGATACGTGTGAGGAAGTCGAAGAAGAGTTGGCTGTATCCCAGAAGACTTCTAAAGTATAGAGCATAGGTGATTTGAAATATAAAAGAAAGAATATAAAAAAAAACTTTACTACATTGAGGGACACATTGAAATTTGTTTCTTGATTGTGTAGTACAGACCTGATATCATCAAGGGCTTTCATTTTAACCTTAAACCAAATAATTCTATTATTATAAATTGCATCAAATATGTCGCTCTGTAAAAGATGGAAATTCTTCTTAGAAAATCCTTGTCAAAAGGGCTCTATCTTTTGTATAAATTGCGTCCAATGGTGTGATTTATAAAAATGAGAAATTCTTCTTGAAACTTACCAGTCAAAAGAGATTTATTTTTTTATCAGAGTTTTGCATAGAGTGTATGATAAACTGTGTGTATCTGATGTTGAATTTACATGTATGTCCAAATGTAGTTTATTTTTTATTATGATCTAAAAATGATAACATTCTTAATGTACCTGTATAGAATATATATATAATTAAAAGATCAGGGCAATTTTTAGTCATGTTTAAGAAATTAAAGTTGGGGCCCATTTTGATTTGTTTATGCATCGTCTAATTTTGCATGTACAAATGTATTTCATATGGTCTCCATTGTGTGAATTATTGCTGTACTAAGTAGTGTACAATTCATTATCACATAATACAAGTTTACTTTGAAATAGGTAACTTCTGCTCTGGAAACCATACATGTAGAAGATATGTGCTGCCACATATGCAAGCCTAAAAGAGAATTATGTGTTCTGGAGAGACCCCAAAAAGCCTTATGATAAAAACAACTTACAATCAATGTTCAAAACCTAAAAAGTGCATGCTCAACACTTTTGCTCAGTAATAGTATTGTGCAAAATCACAACCATGTATAATTTTCCAAACCCATGTAATCATCACACATGTTCTATGCAGGTGTTTTCTATAAACATCACTTGCTTTGTACAAGTGGCTGATTAAACTGCATGATTAACATTTCATGATACTTCTGGTTCTCTAAATTTGCTCTGCCAAATTAGATGTCAAGATTGGCTTGAAAGATTTCATTCTGAATAGCAAGTTCAGCTAGATTTTTTTTACACATTTCATTCATATCTTTGTATTCAAAAAGCTTTTAATCAGATTTCTGAAGAAAAAAAAATCACTGTGCACAATCAGTGAACAAGTTTACAATTTTAATGTTTTTTTGGGGGGGGGAAAAAAAACGATACGTTTAGTAGAGTATTAGTGAAAAAATATTATAAGGAGTGATGTTGCTTTTTAGTTCTCATTCTTGCCCTTTTCAGACCAATTTAGTGCAGCTTTCTTGCAATTTTCTACATTTATTGATAGATATACCACAGTATTAGAAATATTTTATAGATATTTTTATTGTATTTATATCATATCGGATGGCTTAGAATGGTATACCAGAAATATTCCACAAGTTATTCCACATGATCCACATATTCCACATGAATCGAAGATGAGTGCAACATTGGCCCTAACGAGTGGAATATTCTGGTATCCCATGAAGTAAAGCCATTCGATATATTTATTATCTATTATGATTATAATTCAGAAAAGAACAGACAGAAAATTAAATTATTTGACTTTTTAGCACTGAAAAACAGTTTGTGGACTAAGATACCCCAATCATATACACACATCACATACACATCACAATCAAACCGCGTGCACAATATACTCACTGCACATTGAATATTGCACGATATTGCGCAGCAATTTTGTTTTAATTTTGCTTCATTCAATATCGCTCAATACCCCACATGTAAATCATGTTAGAGATCAAAATATGTGCTTTTGCTGAACCCATAAAACCCTCTGATTAGATAATAATAGTTATGCCTGCTTGATTTTTCTTCTTTTTGTTGATTGTGAGTGTGTAATGTGAAAGTGTTAGTAATCACGTTATCTGATAACGAATCCAACCAAAGTTTTAGTTCATATTAATTTAATAATAGGTTATAAAGGCATCATCATAAAGGTATCAAAGTATTGAAATATTTTTAGATGAAGTGAAACATTTTATATGCTTTCAATTCCATTTAACGTTTTCTCCCATGATGTATATTATATTTTGATATAATCACAGTAAATAAATAAGAGCTTATTTGTTTGCAAGCTTTAGTTATTACTTCAAAACAAATTTTTGCTTTCATGAGACTTGGTATACTGCAATGTTGTACACAATGTCGGGATAAATGTAGAATGTATTAACAATAATTATGACATGCATCAAGTACAGTCCACTTATAATGTGTTCTGGATAAGCCAATTATGTCATAACTTCCCAATCAGTAATTTCCGTTTAATCTTCAGTTATTCTTGTTTTCAAATTTAGAAGTGTTTCTTTATTGTATTACTCATTGTTTGGCATGGATTTTATTTATGTTTACAGGTCAAATTGTGTTGAAACAAGTTTGTTATTTGTACAACTTTGAGAGGGAAGTGGATATAATTCACTGGGCTTCAAATACCTTTCAATGTGTTTTAAGTTATATGTAAAATTGCAAGTATACTTTTTCGTATTGTAGTTTTAGTGTCCCCTCATTAGTACTTACATTGTACGTACTAGAATTCGGTGATTATTACAAGAACCTTCACTGAAGTTGTTGCCAGAGGCAGAGGCATCATGTTACATGTAGGAAACAATCTGATTATATTTTTAATGAAGAGGTAAATAAAGATGTAATATGTTCATGGTAGGCCTTTGTCAGAAAAAGGTTTTAAGGAGGGCGGAGGCTAAAAGGACACATAGTGGCATGCTTATACCTTTTTTTAATTTTTTATAAAATCTGTTCAATAACCCTATCAAGACCAAGGTATTTTGATGGTTCATAGGCCCAAGGGGGAGGGGGGGGGGGGCACATTGTGCCCCCCCCCCTCCATATTTTTTAAAATTATTATTTGACTGATCAATTTCATATTTGGCATGAGGATAGAGCAACTCAAGCTCTACAACTTGGTACAACAAAAATTTCTCAAGGTCACCATATGCCGGCGCTATTTACAATTAAATAAAGAAATACATAGAAAAATGCACAGAATTCGAATTAAATCATTTTGACTCTCTAAAATCACAGTTTTACGATAGAGACTGGTTCAAATTTGTTTTATGGTTCATTCATTGTTCATTCATCTATTTAAAATTTCCAAAGTTGCCAAATGGGGGCGCTTTATTCTCTGAGATAAAAAAAATTGCAATTTCGCCCCTAGAGGGTGCTTCAGGTAATTAACTAATATAATATAATTTAAATAGTTTTTGTACTAATTTTCACTGTTTATGTATGCAAAGTGATTATACAGAAGAAATAATCATATTTTCTGTGAATTTCAAAGGATCAACTCATTTAAAAGATTGGAAATGTGAAAAAAATTGATATGTCAATATTTTCTTTTATATCTGTTGTTTTGGCGCCATTTTGCAAATGAAATGTAACTAAAACAATAGGAAAAGAGTGGTATTCAGTTAAAAATGTTATAATATTGTTTAGAACTATGGATATCGAAAGTAACCAAAAAATGGAGAAACATGGTTACAAATTTGTGGTTGCCATGGCAACACGGAAAATCATACCCCCACAAAATATGTATCAAAGTGTTCGTGAATAAATTTGAGGAAAAGTCACCAAGTTTGATGGAAAAACATCCAAGCGTATAGAAATGGCGTAGAAAGTTCGGAAGGGGCACATTGTGCCCCCCCCCTGGTCTTGATAGGATTAAATATGGACGGAAAGTTGGAAATATTTGTTCATATAAAAAATAATACAAGTTTATGTTACCTGTTAATGTAGATGTATAATCGGTATATACAGTCGGGAAAAAATTATTTAGGTATGAAATCTTCTCAAATGATGTGTGAATGTATACCGACTTAAAGCCAAAAGATTCTTCTTGCTGATGCACTTTGTTTTGTATAATTTGCTTTTGTAAAACGAAAGTTATGCTAAATTTTGTGCGGCGATGAGCTCATTGAAATTGCACACACCTATTGTTTCGGTGCGCTGAATTCATGACTATTATCTGCTAAACCCATAGAAAAGCGTATGCACAAAGTACGTTTTGCTCGATTATAGAAAACTGGTCATATCTCAAGATATACTGCACCAAATGGGATGGGAAAAATGCAAGAGGAAGCCTCATTTTCCTTCTTCATGGAAATATCAAACACTTTTAGAATGTGATTAATGTTCATTCTTTAAATTAAAAAAAATGTTTTTCACTTGTAGGCCTACCATTTTATTTGACACAGACTGTGTATCTTGATTGAGAGGAGAAAACATACCCAAGATGTGGTGTTGTGCAATATTTTATCAGTTTGATCAGGAGCCTATGAAAAACAGGGTTCTAAATATTCTCCTTATACTGATTTATCAGGGTGGTATATCCTTTATATAGAAAGTCATACATTTTGGTGATAGAATACAGGGCAATCCCACCCAAAACATCCTTATGTCAATATTGCTCATACGTGTTAATGTATTTAAAAATTGGGATTGTGTCAATACCTTCTTCTCCGTTTGAGAACTATTTGAAAATACAAGGTACTAGTATATAAAATGTACAGTTTTGTTGCAAGCTAAATAAAATTAGTATTTGTTTTTATGACAGATGTTAGATAACCGTCGAATGAGTCAAGTGATTTAAGAAACAACACTACGTGTGCGTTGGATTATTAAATCGAAAATGTGCGTGAACAAAAATATGATTTACTTTGAGATTTCAATTTGTGACGCTCCCCCCGCTCCCCCACAAAAAAAAAAAAATATACAGAATGTAAAGTTTTATGGATCATGCAGTGTCCACGATAAAATAATAACAACAAAGCTGGCAGTGTTATACTCCATGTTCCTGCCTCAGATAACATCATTGTACATGTAGCATTGTTTTACTGCGTCATCGCCGCTGAAAATCATCTACCATGCTTGATATGTAGAATAACACATTCAATCTATTCAATTCAGTCTATATTCAATGTTGCTTCCGAGTCATCACAATCGGAACCAGTGAATGTTGCACCCAGCCCAACGCGTCCGATTACAGGGGCAATGTGTCTCACGAAGGACAACTTCACCTGTCAAAAGTGGTCCACTATAAAGACGCCCCATACCAATAGCCAGTACCCAGAGAAAGGCCTAGGGGATCACAATTTCTGCCGTAACCCGGACGGTGAACCAACCGCTTATAGTGGGGGCCCACAGGCGTCGATTATTGGGGGGGGGGGGCAAAGATATCATTTTGCCCCCCCCCCCAATAATTCCCGAGGTGAGAAAAAAAAGGGGGCCTACAATGCAAAAATGGCTAAAGAGTATAATCACTCAAATATTTTAAATTTTAACAGGAATATCTGTAAAGCATAGCATACCATGTTCGCATATTGCTAATAATAATAATAATTGTATCTATATAGCGTTTTAATAGTGGTGCTTCAAATTAAGCGCTCTGGTGGTCAGATTAACTTAAATAATAACTCGTAGAAATATAAACATATTACTTATACATTATTGATATAATATACAGTGGTGGCGAAAATTATTAGAACACCAAGCATATTTAATGATTTTATTCATTTTCATTCTGTTGACCATTTAAATACCTTTAAAATGGTTGGAATGTCTCCGAATATCATCATTATGCTTTAAAAACTAAATAACAAAGCCATGCGTTGGGAACTCGCCCCCAAGTCGCCCTTTTTAATGTTACACCACCGATTGAAAAATCTAAAAAAATATCTTGCCCATTTCAGGATCAAAGTGTCATAACGGTAAGCATTTTAAGCCTCTCCCTACAAAAGTATATATATTCTGAAAGGAAATTTCCTGAGGATGTCAAAAATGGCATTCATAATAACACAGGGTGAAGTAGTTACATCTTATGTGGGGATTTTAAAATTATTTTTGAAGGGCCCCAAATTTTTAATTCAGTACCCCTATTTAAGTCCCCCGTTCCAATGACCCTTGATATTTCAACATATTTGAATTGCTCATTTAATTTCCTTTAAAAAAATATACATTTACAAGGAGTGTCTTCATTAAATGAAAAAATAGTCTTAACCTCCAATGGGCACTGTTATTTTGGACATCTTACCACCAAGGGTGGGGGCGAATCCACCCTCCCCATTTGACCAAATTTTTTAAAACTTAGCATGTATTTGAGGTATATTATAATAAATAAACCTGCTTAGTTTCATACTTTTACCTCAAATACTTTTTGAGCCATCAGCATATGTAATTGGCATTTTACTTTTTTTTTTGCATTTGGACTACATGTTTAATACACAAGTCTATGGGGAAACGAAAAGCGCATAGCGCAACTGTTTTTAATGCTGCGCATTACCAGATGGTTGGAACTATATAAATTTGGTGTCTACATATACGTAAGGCCCTATGCTTAAAAAAGCCCCTATGCTTAAAAAGTCATGAAAGCTCATGGCACACAAAAGATATCTTTAATCTGATTTTTGGAAATGAACTAGGGCATTGATAATCCCATAGACTTTGTGCAGGTTCTGGTGTTCTAATAATTTTGGCCACCACTGTATATATCATAGGTCTAGCTGGAATTCGTTCATTCTATGGACAAATATATTGGCATTACGTCAAGATAGTCTGTTTTAAACACCAGTCAAAGCCCCCTCTCAGTTTTGCGCTCCCACATGTCTACAATTATTTTGTTTCAGTATGAATATGGCGGAGTACAAATATTCTAAATTCTAAATTTATAATTGAGAAAATTTTTCAAACTGAATTCGTCCATATTTGTATACATGTGTACTGACATTATGTCATGATGGTCCGCTTCTAATCCCCAGTTGAAGCTTGCATAAGACCACAAATTTTATTGTGAACATTTTCAGCCGGTCGTGCTTCGCGCTCGCATAATACAGCCGTATGCTTTGACCATATTCGATCTTTATGAAATGTAAAGATATTTCATCAAGATAGTCTCCATTTTCAAGTTAAAGCCCCTTCCTTCATTTCGCGCTCACTTACGCAGATACGGCGTTTTAGGTCACTATTATTGAGAAAATTTT
>CALNVZ010000174.1:20884298-20896401 GCA_940671915.1 Paracentrotus lividus
GGCTAAAATGATCAAGAAAAATAGTGATGTACACACCCTTATACACGAAATGCTTCTGCATTTCACTTACCCAAAGTACGTACAAGGTTTGCTTTTAGTACAGTCGTGAGTACTGGACCTAGGTTCTGGAACTCTCTAGATTCTAGTAAAGCAATCAGTACGCATTTACACTTTTCAGCGTGCACTTACGGGTTATCTTCTTAATTGTTATTTGTGAGTTGTTGTATTAAGTTACGCTATATTTATTCTATTTTATTTTACTTTTGGAGCCTGTATTGAAAATGAAAAATATTATGATATCTTCTGTTTTTATCTGTTATCTTGTATTTTGTCTAACTGGATATTTTGTCAGCCAATTCCCCCCTCCCATTTATTGTCTTGTGTTATTGTCTGTACTCTTATTATTTCTTATCTTCTTCCTTTCTTTCATGTCTTGTCATGTATAAACTTGTTTTATGTACCCCATATGTATATATATCACTTATTTTTGCTGTTGTGCTGTTTATTACTCTATTCACCTTATAATGTATGCCTATATGCCATGAATTATCTTGTCATTTTTGTTGTTTTGTTTAGTTTTTAGTTTATTGATATTCTATGTAACAGTTATTTACTTGGCACAAAGGGGACCCTAACCTTACAAGCCTGCTTTTTTTATGGGTTCTCCTTGTCTTTTTTAAATACTTCCATAATTTGTTTATTCTTTTTTCTGTTTACTGTCACAATGCTTTATGACTATACTGATGATTTGTAATATCTGAATGTAAGAGAAAACAACTTTGTAATCACACATGTATGTACAGAAAGAAAGACAAATATAATCTTATCTTATCTAATCTTATGGGTCTAGCATCCCGCGCAAACTTGATCGGTTTGATTAGAATTGATTTGAATCATTTTTATTTTATTCATAGATGATAAAGCCCATTTCACTTTCATGGCTGTTTTGCAATAGGGTAGTGTATGGTAGAGAAAAATGTCATTTTCAATAACTGCACAAAATAATCAGCTTGGGGACCGCATAAACCAAAAAATTTGAAAAGAAAAAGAATAATACAGGTAGTTTAACACCATGTTGACTATAGCATCGTACTCAACCGGTGTCGTGAGAATCAAACGGGATAAAGAGTATAATTCATTGTTTTTTGTGTGTGTGTTTTTTTTTAGTTCAAAGACATCCACCCTTTTTAGCATTAGTGATATTTAGATATTACACCATCCTGCAACTCGAGGCATCCTTCGACAAAGGGTGATTTTTTTTTTGTTGCAAGTTCGAATACAAATCAAGATGGCGTTTTTTTTTTTAAAGTCTTGCCTTTATTTTAGACTTAGAGTAAACCTTTTGAATGCCATATGATGACTTATTTATCCATTCTTATTGATGCTCCTGGTGATGTTATTTATGAATGCATAGAAATTCTTAATAAGGCAAGGAAAAGTGAAAACTTGCAGAATGCATTGTTATTGCTTTCATTTGGTGCCTCTTAAAAAGCTCAATAGACAGCAATCAATTCCTAATATTTGATTAAACTTTTCCTCATATCCAGGGTTTCGTGCATTTTGGATATCAATAAAAAGAGGAATGAATGTACTTTGATCATGTAAATAAGCACTTAAAAAGTCATTAGTGTCAGAGTTTTGTAAGTTGAATTACCCTGTTTATGGGTCTAGCATCCCGCGCAAACTTGATCGCTTTAATTAGAATTAATTTTAATAATTTTGTTTTATTTATAGATGATAAAGCTCATCACACTTGCACGGTTGTTTAGCAAAAGGGCAGTGTATGTTAAAGATATATAATAGCATACAAAAAAAAAACAAAAAAAAACACACACACACACACACACATACACACAATATAGCATCACAATTGCGAGGATGTCATTGTCAATAACTGCACGAGATAATCTGTTCGGTTGCGGTATAAACCAATAAAATTGAAAAAAAAAAAAAAAATAGTAAGTGTACAGGTAGTTCATACACCATGTTGACTGTAGCATCCTATTCAACAGGTATTGTGGGAATCAAACAGAATACAGGTTAATGTATATACCGAGTGAGTAAAAAAAAACAAAAACAACAACTTTACACCTAGAAAAATGTTAATAAAAAGAAAACCAATTTATAAACCCCAAATTATTTTACATATTCTGAAAGAGTAACTCCTCCCGCATCTTCTGGTACCATTTTTGTGTGGTATGTGTTTACGCCGCATTGTTTGCGAACATGCAAATTTCGAATTGTGCAAGGGTGGGGATGAAATAGAAACAAAAGCTGACAAAAAAGCAACTCCATCATGAATAAAATAGCATAAATTTTTAACAAAAATATTTTGAGCCAAATAACTTGGCGAGGGTGTTGGTACAGTTATCGACTAGATTCTGTGAAAAATTTGACTGATTCATCAAGTAATCCATGAATGAGTACGCATCAAAAATAAATTGTCACTGACAGACCTAAAAAGGCCTCTTAATACTTTTGAAAAGTGATTATTTTGTCTTTGATGTTTGCTCACTCGTGCTTGACTCTACATATCTATCTCATTTTCACGCAAAATGTAGTCGACATGTGTAACAACGCCCCTGCCAAGTTATTTGGCGCAAGACATTTTCGTTAAAAAGTTATGCTATATTAATTAGGATGGAGTTTGTTTTTTGATAGCTTTTGTTGTTTTGCTTTCACTCCCACTTTTGCACAATTCGAAATTTACATGTTGGCAAACAATGCGCCGTGTTCATACAAGCGTAAAGATATAACACACAAAATTGGTACCAAAAGATGCGGGAGGAGTTACTCTTTCAAAATATGTATAAGAATTTGGGGTTTATAGATTGGTTTTCTTTTTATTGACATTTTCCTAGGAGTAAAGTTTTTTCTGACTCGGTATAGTGATATTTAGATATTACGCAATCCTGCAACTTAAGGCATTTTTTTTTTTTGCAATTTCTAATACATATCAAGAAATCGTTTTCGAAACCTCTGGCCCTTATTGTAGACTAAAATGAATTCTTACATTGTTATTGATGTCCTTGACGATGGCAACGTACAATATGACGGTTCGATGCTCATTTTTTACCTTGCACACTTTCGCCCTTTTTGCGCCATTTCCAAAAATCTTTTGTCACTTAGAGAAAAATAAATAGCGAAGGACGTACATACAATGACTTTTGAATACGAACCAAAACATTCTACACTGACAACCTAACCTCGTCCGTCAATGGACCGACTAGCTTTAAAGCTAGTCGGTCAAGACGGACTAAAAGCTAGTCTGTCATTTCTGAAGTGGCTCGCAAGGATAAGTGTATACCATGTTGAAAGCTACGATATGTCCGTCACACTTTCTACAATCGTATGGAAACGACAGTATCCATGACTAAAGATATTATTCATTCATCAGTATAGCATGACCTAATAAGTTTTGTTGAATTAAGTGCTGAGACGTAGGAACAGTAATAAGAGGTAACATCATTAGAAAGTACCGCTTAGTTTACGGAAAAGACATAATAATTATGAAGTCCTACACACCGAAAAGAAGATTATGCGTAAAATATGTGTCAATTGTTCAAATTAAACATTTAAACGTGTTAAAAACTGCATGAAATAAGTTGAAATAATACATACATGTACATAACCTCATCCACTGTATGAATTAATGAAATAATTTTCTACTTTTTGAATGCGGTCATAACATGACGTATTGAGCAGTAAATGACTGCTCATGCATTTCTCTTCTTTTCTCTAATCCTCGACATGCAGTAAGTCGACTGCAAACATCAAAGAGAACTGACATTGATAAAGTGAAAGGAGGCTAAAAATAAAGGGCTAAAACTCAGAACTCCTGAACGTAAATTAATGTATCGTAGTTTGGTTCATTTAAATTAGGCATCATGATTTGGACATCAACAATGGTGTGAGGCAGACTCTCATTCAGAGGGCAAGAGTTCAATCCCCATTTTAAAATTTTTTTTAATTGTTTTATTATTTATTATTTGTTTTAAATATTGATTTGTTGTCTTAATTGATAGATTTTCAAGAAAACATGATGAAATGGGATCCATAGTCGAGAGACGTTATTTTACCCCAAATCATTTTTTCATTTGTACACCTACTGTAGAGCATTAGGTGAGAAACTACACTCATTTGAAATTGGTGGTCCATGTACGTGAGAAATGAAATGCGATGCTTAGGCCTATTATGATTATGTGCAAATATTTGTGACAGCCCCCTCCCCACAAAAAAAAAAAAAAAAAAAAAAAAAAAATACCACAACAAACAAACAAAGTAATAAATTAATAAACAAAATAAATTGCAGGACAGAGTTTGAGATCGAACCCCAGATGGTAACTTTCTGGTACAAGTAGTCTACATAATCATCAAGAACACTTAAGGCGCTGTGGAGGGAGCCGCACGACAGTCGCACGGGAATCGTGTCGCAAGAGGCCCGTCGATATTTTATTTAGAAATTGAATGAAAAAAAAAGGGCGGATTCCGCCCGGCCACCGGCAGATACCCGTCCGGTTACCAGCAGAACCCCGCTCGGGTCCCTTTGGTGACTCCTCGGATTTTCTACGGCCTACCGGGTTGAGAAAAACGCCGGGAAAATCGAGAGCACAAAGACGATCTTCCCGACTCCTCTATACCTATAGCTTAACTACTGGAAAATGTTTCGATGTGCACATAAAATCGTAAGGGAGGCGACCGGGAACAGTACTTAATAGTCAAAATGTCTGTTTCTACTCATCGTACGGGCCCCGGAATCGATCGCTTTTGGAGAAAAAGGGGTAGTACAATTTTGGTCTCTATCAAAGTCTGAGGGTAAATCTCGTGGGGAAAAAAAAAAAATAAATAAAAAATCGGAACCGCACTGTAGAAAAATTATCAAAACGACTGATTCTCCTCGCCGTGATCTCGGCATAAGAAAACCCACAAAAACATGAAGATTTGCCACAGAACACCAATGTCTCAGAAAATACACAAATTTATCAGTGGTTAAAATACGTAAAACAATTTCAATGCAGCTGTTTTGTTTTCGTATGGCATAATCATATTTTATATCGTGTTCACAAAGGCCAATCTAGGTTATATATTCATCTCAAGATTTTATAATAGGGTCTTTCCAGAATAAGTATTATCGAAAAATACAGTGAACAACAAATGCATTTGTATAATACCGACCAGGGGCTCAATTCATGAACAACATCTCCACCGGTATAATTTTGGAATTGATGAATATTTGAATTCTGTGGGGGAACTGAAGATCACATGATCGAACCGTTGTTTGGGGATTTTGTTTCCAGGGCGAATAAAATTATGCTCTGAAGTGGCAACAGCAATATGATGAGGTTATATATTCGATATGCGTAGTACCAACAAAATGTGGAAGATGTTGTTTAAAGTTGATACATGACAATTTTCGATATCGGCCTTATTATCAATTTTTATATACGGGTATGATTTATATAAAAATAGTTTCCTTCAAAATGGGATTAAATCCAGCTTTTGTTTTAAGTGCTCATAATTAAGATTAATACCGTTGTTTAAAGACAGATTTAGATTAATATTTTTTTAAAGACAGATAACCACCTGATATCAACAGGATCAATCACTCAATTTTCAGAAAACGTGGATTAAATCGCATTTGCAATGGAACTCTTGTATATAAGCTGCATACGATTTTAGTTCATAAAGCCCACGTCACACTGTCCCGAAGTTGAGCAAGGATGGACACACGATCATGGAAAAATCCAAATTTTGCTCTGATCACGAAAGCATCGGGCCATTTTGGAGTACTACAGACTGTATGAAAAAGAATGGCACGGTCTTCTGAAATAATGTGTGTATGTGGTACCACATTAAAGCGAAAAAGAAAATCTTGTTGATGCACTTTTCTTTTCTAAAACAAAAGCTAATCGACATTACACGAATCTTTTGTTCCGGAGCGATGAATTCGCGGCCATTTTTTTTGTTTGTTTGTTTTTCTTTGGGGGGGGGGGTGGGTGTAAAACCTATTATAAGATATGGAAAAGCATGCGCAAAATAGATTGTCTTGATTATAGGAAACTGATTATATCTAAGGATCTACACAGCACCAAATGAGATGGAAAAAAAAATCAGAAGAAAGCCTGATTTTCCTCCTTTATAGACAATTTTAATATTAATTTTTTTTCCAACTGTACCATTTTATTTGATACAGACTGTATAAATAGCAATCTTAAAACCACCATGACCGTCGGTGGAGTTGTTTTCAGGCTTCTGCAGCAACTTCCTATGCATCGGCAAAATCTTTGGTAGCCCCCCAAAAATGCCGACTTCGTTAGAGCATCGTAGCATCGGGCCGTTTGCCCTACGACATGTACGAAGGCAATGCGTAGGAAACGAGAATCCGCCCGATGATCTGTGGAAGACAACACGACTTCTTGACGACCTCACAGTTCCGTCGTGTAGCCAAGTTGAGCCAGGATTGATACATGGTCACGGAAATTTTTAGATTTTGCTTTGATTACTGAAGCAGCGGGCCATCCGTGTACCCTTCGTGTGTTGTTCGCACTGGCGTAAATCCGTAAAGAATGCTTTTCATCTGGGGGATATTACATAATAATACAAAGCGTCATCCCCCTGATGAATAGAAAGCACGAGCAGTTTTACGCCGGTGTTTGTTCGAGTCTACCTTTTGTAGACATCGTTCTTGTTTTTGCTTTTGTTTGGCTGTTAACCAAGTTCGGGGCTGACTTCGCGCGAACCCTAACATTTCACCATTCGTGCGTCCATCTTTGCTCAACTTCGGGACAGTGTGACGCCACCGTAAGGGGGACATCCTACATTTCTGTAGGGACTACCACTGACTTTTGTGTAATTTGTGTAGACATATAGATAGTCGTTACACACGCATTTATATGACAACTGTAAACCAATTGATGAAAGAGATTAAATTAGAGGAAAAGCACAGAGCATTTTGTGTTGGACGGTGAACACTCTCGACATGTGCAACTCGTGGCGTTCCGATAGGTGTAGGTACCGTCCACACCTGGGTCACAATCAAGTTCTATCGTACCAAGCTGGAATTGAACGTGTGAACACATCTCGTGGTGCGTAGACGAATCCGGAAATTCTAACTGGGGGACCTGCAGTTTGAAGGTAGACTGGAGAGAGGGTGGGAGGGGTATGTTTACAGGAGGGAGGAAGGAAGAAAAGATGCAACAATTATTTTAGGCATGTATTAGAATGAATATTCTGAATTGCGAAAATTATCAAGGAAAAACAATGAAAACTATTTTTTTTTTTCAAATTATGTGCTATCAAATATGCTTATGATTTCATATTTTGCCTCTGCGGCCACCACAAGAAAAATGGTGACGAATATATACAGCAATTCACAAGTACGTTTTACGTGTGGATCAAGAAGAAGACTCACATGCTTTTCTAGTTGAAAGCGCATTGAATTCTCCCTTTACCAATTGCCTTTCGACATTTGGACGTATCTTGTCAAGAATGATATCTAAACAAACTAGGCAATATACCATTGCCTTTTTGCCCAATTTTTTTTTTTTTCTCTCAAAAGGAATTAAGAAAAAAAAAATATTCTGCTCAATGATCATCAGTCACCATTCATCGATTCTTACCTTTTTGGATTTTACCACCTTGAAATATGTTTTTCAAAGCATAAATAAATGACGTATTCGACAGTACAGCTCTTTCAAAAAAGGTTATTGCTTTTGAAAAAGATATATTGGACCATTCTTGGTCACGTGTGTGACCGAAATTATGCAAAATCTTGACTTTAATTGGCTATAACTCTAACAATGTTAAAGATACACTGATTTAATGTTTATATTATGCTAACATATTTTTTTGGCTATCATTTGGAAATATTTTTTGATATTTACAATATGCATGTTCAAGGTCAGAGATGATGCCCCGCGATGCCCCCTGTAAGATCTCGGCTGTTGATCGCGCGACCGCGCTGAAAATTTGCACGATGGTAGTGTGCGATGTAAACTACACGAAAACACTGTTAATTTTCCCGAAATAATATTCATTTATTTTATATGAATTAATTATGCTAATTTATGCATTGCATGAAGTCATAATTTTTGTCCTAAGGGACAAACTAAAGCTTCTGGAATGCTAATTTTTGTTTGCGTAATCCTTATATGATTCCTAACAATTGTATTTGGAAAAAATTTGGTATCGTAATAAATTCCTTATGTATTTCATTGTTTTATGAATTTCTTATGTATTTCTTTGTTTTTCGACCTTTTGTTTTTCTTTGTTTTTTCGCAAAAATTATTGCAGAACCATTTTGGGGCATAATAATGCTAAAATAAATTAATTTCAGCCAATAATCAGACCTTTATGACCGCCGTTACCCAGCGGGTCACGTGTGTGACCAATTAGTTTGCTAATTAATAATCAAATTAAAACTTGTCATGGATTCATATTTGGTGAGGTGCAAGGTACATTAAATCTAGCTTTGGAGAAAAAATAATAATGTTACTAGAGTCACGGTAACAGCTGGGTATAAACTTTTTGTGTTTTCTGGTCACGTGTGTAACATTTGAGGGCAATTAATTTTTTTAGGGTTGATTATCTTAATACAATCAGTTTAACAACATTATTTTGGGGGTTAGATTAAAAGGAATAGAGGTAAATAATAATATAATGACAGTAATCCAAGTAAGAAAGTCAGCAAATCCATTCCAGCCAGGGTTAAAAAAATGATATTTTATGTACTGTTTTTACATCTAATTATCATTTATGTTTATAATTTATGCAAATGAGCATGAACAATTGCAAAAATCATGAAAAAAACATTAGTTCATGAAACTTCAGACATTGCTCTATTTGAATATGCAGCTTAAAATAAAAAAGCAAAAACTTTATTTTGTCCCAAAACGGGTCACTTTTCAAAGAATGGCCCTGTTAGTTTTCCTTGCATAAGAATGTTCCGCTTTTCCAGCCGGCGGCTCCTGGAAGTTGCTAGACGACCCATTTCAGTTTTATCCCAATACTCAACGTCATCCCCGTCAATTCACAAGTATGTTTTACGTGAACATTAGGGTTGCAATATACACTGCCCTCCAAAAGTTTGGGTACACCTGATGTCAGCTCTGTTTTGGATCATTTTGAGGTATCTTATGTCCAGTATTTCATTCCAAATGATGTTTAAGTGCAAAAAATACATTATGCAACCAATATACTTCACGATTACCACGCCAAGTCTCCTTGGAATTTAGAAATTACTCAAAAATATGCAAAAAGTGAAAAAACGTGATTTTGCACTAATTCATTCAATTATTGAAAAAAAGAAGATATCTCGGCTAATAATGGTCCGATCAATGTAAAAATTTTCATGGATGTTGAGGTACATGTAAAATATAACCCTGTACTCTTTGTTTTTATTTTGAGACAACACTTTATTAATTATGCATATTTATGCAAATTATAGGACTATTTTTAGAAATTTATCAATATTTTGTTTTAAAAATTGCTATGAAGCCCAATTTTTTGTTAAAAGTTGCTGAGTATAATACTCAATAAAATTATGATTAAAAAGTTGGACTTTCTCATGAATTCCTTTGTATTCTTTTGTTTTATTACTTTCTATTGTTTTCGATTGTTTTTATTTTTATGTATTTCGCAATGTTTTTGGCTCTTTTTATTTTTCTGAAATGTACCTTGATTGACTTCAAGATATCCAAGATGATAGTTAAAGCCTTTTAGATGCATTTAAGAGTGTTGTAGATCAATTCAGATGAATGGTGCATTCAGTACAAAAATAGGCAATAATTGAATTTGTCGGTATTTTAAAACTTTCCTAATTACAGGACAGAACAATGGTTCCTTACTTAATAACTTGTTATATAAAGACTGAATTATGACTGGGGGAGGGGCCTCGGCCAATTTAACCAACTATAAAACATCCATGACTGCTGCGCAACCGCAACCAACCCCAAAATGCCTTTTGGTGACTTTTTCCTTTAAAGCGTAGTACAACTATTGTTCTAAGAACACTGCCCATTGTGTTGTTAGGTGATACAACATTGCATTATTGCATGTCAGACCTAAATAGAATGTAAGATAACATTTTGCTTACATTTCAGAAACAGAAAAGAGCCAAAAAAATTAAGAAATACACAAAAATAAAAATAATCGGAGACAATAGAAAGTGATAAAACAAAATAGAATACAAAGGAATTCATGAGAAAGTCCAACTTTTTAATCATAATTTTGTTGACTATTATATTCAGGAACTTTTAATATAAAATTGGGCTTCATAGAAATTTTTAAAGCAAAATATTGATAAATTTCTAAAAATAGACCTTTAATTTGCATTAATTTGCATAATTAATAAAGTGCTGTCTCAAAGTACAAACAAACAGCACAGGGTTATATTTTACATGTGCCTAAACATCCATGCAAAATTTTACATTGATCGGACCATTATTAGTCGAGATATCTTATTTTTTCAATAATTGACTGAATTAGTGCAAAATCATGTTTTTGCACTTTTTGCATGTGTTTGACTAATTTCTAAATTCCAAGGAGACTTGGCGTGGTAATCGTGAAGTAAATTGGTTCAATAATGTATTTTCTGTACTTAAACATCATTTGGACTGAAATACTGGACATCAAATGCCTCAAAATGATCCAAAACAGAGCTGACATCAGGTGTACCCAAACTTTTGGAGGGCAGTGTAGGTCATAAAGCGATTTTTGCATATTCTTGAGTTTTAGATTTTCAAGTACAGGCCTGCAAGGCAACCTATACAATATGGTCAATAAATTAATATACTACTCCTAATGATTTGATGGAATAGCATATCCCTATTGCCGCTCATTACATTAACATGTTTTATTCTGAGGCAGCTGTCTGCTATTTTACACTGAATTATTTATATAACATATTTGGGAAAAAGGTCAACTTGGCTCTGTAAAGTATCTTTTGTATCGTGATTAACATAATGATATATGCATCCTTAATATTATCACATTATATTGAAAATTCACTAATATAGGAATGTGAAAAGAGCGGCACTAAATTTTGTTTGCAGTCGCTTCAATATAAGACAATGCTATATCCAGGGAGTCTTCCTTGTATAAATCTACGTGCCCAAAACTAAAGCTACGCTTGAAACAAGAAAGAAAAACAAAACAACACAAATGCTTAAAGGACGGTGGTTTTAGTTCACCAATAAAGAGATCGAAGGTCGAAGCTCTTCTTTTTATTTTTTTCTCCCTCTTTCTTTTTTTTTTTTTTTTTTTTTTTTTTTTTTTTTTTTTTTTTTTTTTTTTTTTTTATACTATACCGAGTGAGTAAAAAAAAACTTTACACCTAGAAATATGTTAATGAAAAGAAAACTAATTTATAAACCCTAAATTATTTTACATATTCTGAAAGAGTAACTTCTCCCGCATCTTCTGGTACCATTTTCGTGTGGTATGTCTTAACGCTTGGATGAACACGACGCATTGTTTGCGAACATGCAAATTTCGAATTGTGCCAGGGTGGGGATGAAATTGAAACAACAAAAGCTGACAAAAAAGCAACTCCAGCATGAATAAAATGGCGTAACTATTTAACGAAAATGTATTCCGCTTGATAACGTGGCAGGGGTGTTGTTACACAAATGGCCTACATTTTGTGTGAAAATGAGATAAATCTGTAGAGTCAGGCATGAGTGAGCATACGTCAAAGACAAAATCTCCTTTCAAAAGTATTAGGAGGCCTTTTTAGGTCTGTCAGTGACAATTTACTCTTTGATGTGTACTCATTTGTGCATTACTTGACGAGTATATCTAATTTTCAAACAAAATGTAGTCAATATGTGTAACAACAATCCTCCTAAGTTATTAAGCGGACGACATTTTCGTTAAAAAGTTATGCTATTTTATTCATGATGGAGTTGCTTTTTTTGTCAGCTTTTGTTGTTTCAATTTCATCCCCACCCTGGCACAATTCGAAATTTGCATGTTCGCAAACGATGGGTCGTGTTCATCCAAGCGTAAAGACATGCCACACAAAAGTGGTACCAGAAGATGCGGGAGGAGTTACTCTTTCAGAATATGTAAAATAAATTATGGTTTATAAATTGGTTTTCTTTTT
>CALNVZ010000174.1:20896426-20937300 GCA_940671915.1 Paracentrotus lividus
TTTGACATTTTTCGTTATAACAGTGCGTATCAATAAAACGGGACAGTTTTGAAAAGTCTGTCAAAATTTTTGTTTCAAATCATGATATCTAATTTTTTATGTTAATAGATCTCTGAAGTCTTATCTTTCAAATGTATTTAAAAATAAGTTTCGTTCATGCTTGAGTACACACAGAACATTTTATCGGGGGCTCAAAAAAGGCTTGCGCACAAAATGGAAAACGAAAATATGATCATCAGACTTCTTGCTAATCAGCAGTCTTCTTCTAAAACTTTTTCTTTTCTTTGCCAATATTTTCGAATTATGATTTGAAATTCATTTACAAAGCTTTTTATTGACTGTAATTGTTTTGTTTTGTTTTTGTTTTTTTCTTTGTCATTTTTAATATGTATCTTTTTTGCAATAAATTTTCCTTCAAACTAAATGCCTTTTTCTGTCAACCAAGAAAGGGGAATGTCGATGCTTGTTTAATTGATTGATTGATTGATTGATTGTTTGATTGATTGATTGATATGCTTTGTTTTGTTTTGTTCATGCTTGAACGAACACGGAAAGTTTTTTGTCTAAGGTTAAAAAAGGGGGGTATTATATATTTTTAATCGGGTGCATACATTCAGATTATTGTTACTTTACACTGATAAATGATTTTGTTAGTCAAATGAGGTGATTTTCCTATGATTCTTCCTACGATTTAATCAATCATTTGAAACAATCAATAAAAAAAAGTAATCGATCAATCATTTAAAGAAACAATGAATTAACCAAACGACAATCATTCAAAATGGTCAATCTTCAATCCTTCATTCAATCAATCATCGATCAAATAATAAATCAATCCATCAATCAAACAATCATCAATCAAATTAAACAAGCAGTCAATCAATCAATAATCTTCCCAACCAAACCAAATCCCCTTTCTTGGTTGATAACATTTCTTATTTATTTTTCTTAGTTTGAGGGAATATTTCAGTGCTAAAAGATCAACATGTTAACGTGAAAAAACAACAAAACAAAACAAAAAGCAATTCAGGTAATAAATAGCTTTGTAAATGTATTTGAAAGCATATTTCTAAAACCAATGGCAAAGATAATAAAAAGGTTAAAAGTAAGTCTGCTGGTAAGCAAGAAGTCTGATGATCGTATTTCTAATTTTTTTCTATTTTTGTGCGAAGCCATTTTTTGAAGCCCCGACAAAAAGTTCTGTGTGCGCTCAAGCTTGAACGAAACGTATTGTTTCAAATTGCATTTTAAAAGATAAGACTTCAGAGCATCTATAAACATCAAAATATAGACATCATAATTTGAAATGAAATTTTGGCAGACTTTTCAAATCTGTCCGTTTTTATTGATAAACTCTGTAATACAACTTGTAAAATGATTTTAAATGTAATAAAATGGTTCTAATGGGTTTCTTTTTTTTTTACTAACTCGCAATCGCCCGTGTTTCTTTATTTAAATGGAGATATCGTCAAGTTGGAATCGAGATATACTTTATAGAAAATTCTGATTTAAACTCTATAAGGAGGAAAAGAGACCTACTTCAATTCAGGGCGAAAATACAAAACGAAAAATGAACAAAGAGGTTATGCCTATATTCGGAAACATTTCTGCTTAATCGTGTTTCTTGAGTGCAATAGAATAATTGATTTTCTTTTTCATAAAGAATTACACCAAAATTAGGGGTCCTTTCAGTGGCGGATAACAGGATTTGAAAATTGGGGGAGGGGGCAGTAGGGATAGGTGAGTTTGCAAATTATAGCGATATCTTATCAACATAACCAGTCAACAATGAGCGCTTTCAAATTTATAAGGGGTCGTGCGTACCCTCTAACGGCGCCCCCGGAATCTGCCACTGTCATTTATTTGATTGTTGTGAACGCCACTTTGAGCTCGCTTTTCTCCCGGTTCTAGGGGGGGGGGTGGGGGGGTGATAAAAAAAAAATGAAAATGTGTGCTTAGGTTGCACTGTAACTGCCTTTAGGTTGAATAGAAGGTAAAATCTCCGCTTGCACCTTAGGTTCACTTACTTAACAAGGTCCACTATTCCAATGTCGAACACACCCCTTATGAAAATCGTAGTTACGTGTCAGATTGAGGTTCAATAAACTCAGAGTCAATGACTTGATAATGGTAGACGCTATGTGTCTAGAAATAATGGAGTTTGACTCTGGCATGGCATTTATGAATAGATACTTATTGAACATTTCAGGCTCTAACACCTGAATTTGTATTTTGGTATCATTGGGTTTTGAGTTTGGGGATCAAGGTTAAAACACATAACAAACATTTCATAATTACCTCGTATGTTATCACACCTCCACACTCCCCATACACCCATCTATAACAATTTCTTGTCGCCGACAACCTGGTTTCTCTGCCGGATATTGAATTTGCGTGACATAACACCCAAACTTTCATTTGCTCGAGCGCGGTGCTTGCCATTTTGTATGTAGAACAACAACTATTAGCACTAACGATGTCAGCATAGCTGTATGCTGGTATGAACGTGACGTCAATTGTCGTTCTAGTGTTGTTGTTGTTTTTGTCCCCGACTTCATTCTGTGATCTAAGAGAAATAAAAAGAGAAAGTGTTGAGATCACAATACATTTAAAATAAAGTTTTTAGTGTCGTCTAGTAGTCAACCTCAGACAGGAGAAGGAATGGTCTGACATGTGACAGCACATACACACGCAAGCCAAAATGCTCGCGTGTTTATAATTTTTTGACTTTGTTATAATTTTTCAGTCATATTAACCCCCCCCCCACCCACCCCATCAGAATGGCCCCGCTAAGACAATTTGTATACCAATGACATCCAATAACATTTTTTTCCCTCAAATCTCCGCTTGCACTTAGGTTCACTTACTTAACAAGGTCCACTATTCCCAATGTCGAACACCCCCTTATGAAAATCGTAGTTACGTGTCAGATTGAGGTTCAATAAACTCAGAGTCAATGATTGATAATGGTAGACGCTATGTGCTAGAAATAATGGAGTTTGACTCTGGCATTGCATTATGAATAGATACTTATTGAACATTTCAGGCTCTAACACTGAATTTGTATTTTGGTATCATGGGTTTTGAGTTTGGGGATCAAGGGTTAAAACACATAACAAACATTTCATAATTACCTCGTATGTATCACACCTCCCATAACACCCATCTATAACAATTTCTTGTCGCCGACAACCTGGTTTCTCTGCCGGATATTGAATTTGCGTGACATAACAGCCCAAACTTTCATTTGCTTCGACCGGTGTCTGCCATATTGTAATGTAGAGAACAAGCACTATTAGCACTAACGATGTCAGCATAGGCTGTATGCTGTATGACGTCATTGTCGTTCTTAGTGTTGTTGTTGTTTTTGTCCCCGACTTCATTCTGTGATCTAAGATGGAAATTAAAAGAGAAAGTGTTGAGAACACAATACATTTTAAATAAAGTTTTTAGTGCGTCTAGTACAACTCTCAGACAGGAGAAGGAATGGTCTGACATGTGACAGCACATACACACGCAAGCCAAATGCATCGGCGGATGTTTAATAATTTTTTAGCTTTGTTAAATTTTTCAGTCATATTAACCCCCCCCCCCACCCCCATCAGAATGGCCCTGACATTTGTATAATGACATCCAATACATTTTCCTGTTTCTTGTTTTTGGTCATTCAGACACCTTGCAGTCATCAATGTGTAATTGAAAGAAAGAAATAATAACTTGAATGGACTTTAATCATTGTCAAAGATTGCCTTTTGGAATATGTATAACAATTCGGGGTTTATAAATTGGTTTTCTTTTTATTGACATTTTGCTAGGTGTCTAGTTTTTTCTGACTCACTCGGTAGACCCATGTAGGAAGCTCTAAAGGAATGTATTAGTGTCTTTATCACGAATAATGTAACCATCTACATTTTCTAATTGGAGCTTCTGTTATAAATGTGGGTGGATGGTAAATAACTCATACCAAGCATGTGAAGGAAAATACCTATATACTAAGGAGCTTGAGTAGGGGAGACCTGAGACAATTGTAACAGTTTTTTTCCAAATTTGACCTATCAGCTTTATTGAAGCTAAATACTTGCTTAAAACTAAATAAAATGAAATATGCATATCTTAGTGACATATGAATAGGTTTGGGTTAAGTAACAAGTTCATTTTGAAGCCATTACCATTTCAAAACAAGATGGTCGAGTGTTACAATTGCCCCGTGACGAGGGCATTGTAACAGACTGCGGCGGGCAATTGTAACACATGAACTTGTAACATTTTGTTTTTCTTTATCAAAGCTATGCACATGACAAATTAAACATCATTAACCACATAAACTAATTATATATGAAACATGACAATGCTTGACCCATTTATATTACATTTCCACTTGTTATATGCATTGAAATGGGACAAAAAGTTTGATAGTTTTTTTTTTTTTTTAGGTTGTTGTGGCTTCACCCTTAAACTGTAGATTATGAACCTTCATTAATTCATATTTTGGTTCTTTATCTATTTTGTACCTACACAATATATCTTTTAACTGACAACTGTTATAACACTTTATGTTAGGCTTACGCCTTTGACTTTAACGCATTCTTTTCAAAATAAAGTGATACATTTCGAGAAAGAAGTAAATGACAGCTTTTTTTTTTTTTCTTTCTTTTTTTTTTTTAAAATCATCTTCAAATTTACGCCATTTTTTCTTCTGGCAAAATCAATTTGTTCTTTGCCCTTTTAACAAAACGTATTGGACATTATATTTTCAGGTATCATATTGAAATATATTTTTTTTTTGTGGGGCTGCCATCTCCCTCCTCTCTCTCCTCTGTCTTTCTTTCTTTTATCTTTCTTTTTTCTTCATATCACTCCTCTTTTACTTTTTTACTTTCCTATCTGCCCTCTCCCCCCCTCTCTCTCTCCGGCCTCTCCCTTTCTCTCCTTCCTCTTTCTTCTTTCTCTCTTTTAATATGTGCGTTTTTTAATAAGAAAAAACAAGTCGGGGGGGGGTCCCTATTCTCTTTCCCATTTTATATGACCCCATTTTAAATAGGCCTTTTTTCGTTTTTCATGGGCTATCCTGTCAGTGTTTCTTTTATGTGTTTATACCATGAACACTCGACGAATAAAATGAAATAAATCATATGTTCACAGTTATTTTATTCCTATCCTTTGGTCCTTTTGATAAAAAGAAACTATAAATTGATTATACATTCAAAGTTATGAAGTTCTGAAGTTCTCTAGTAAGTGATATAGATTATAAAAAAAACAAGAATAACAAACTTAGGGCTCTGATTACAGTGAACAAATGATAAACAAACTAAAGGCACTTTTTTTTCGGAAAATATCAATATTTCATTGCATTTCTAACAAAACGTATTAGACAAATATGTTCAAAGTTATTGAATTTTCATGTCTGAGATTATAGGTATGGTTCCTTTGTTTTTTGTAAAGCATAATAATCGACAATACATTCAAAGTTATAAGTTCTGATACTTGAGCTAACAACGAGGCTTTTCTTTGCTATTTTTCTTTATATCCAAGTCTACTCCTATTTACAATCTTGGCATTAAAAGAACGTAATGGTCACTATCTTCATATTTTCTTTTTCTTTTCCAGTAAAGTGATATAAATTATTAAAAAAAAAAAACAACAAAACAACAAGAATAGAAACTTGAGCTCTGGTATCTCACTTTGCGGAGAGTCTCAGATAATAGAAATTTTGTTTTCGCGACGGACAGAATGTATTAAAAACGTCTCCAATATCGCGGAGACGTCTCCGAGACGTCTCCGCCACAATTTGAAAAAAATCCGTCTCGAGATTTAGGAGACGTCTCGGATTCGTTTCTAATATCTATTTATCCATCGCGGAGACGAAATTTCTATTCTGTCGTGGAGACGTCTCTGCGAAGTGAGATACCACCCTAATTTTCATGTCGGAGGTTATAGATGTTGTCCTTTGTTTTTGTAAAGTTATTATTGAAAATACATTCAAATTTCTGAAATTATGATGCTTGAGCTAAGGGCTATCTCACTTCGCGACAGAATAGGAATCTTGTCTCCGACGGATAAATAGTATTAGAGACGTCTCCGAGACGTCTCCTGAATTTCGGAGACGGATTTTTTTAAAAATAATTGTCGCGGAGAAGTCTTGGAGACGTCTCGGAGAAGTCTTTGGAGACGTCTCGGAGACGTCTCTAAATACTAGCTCCATGGTTCAGAGGTTTCTGATTACGTTTTAATTATGTTTACAGGAAGCAACAAATTCCGGGACAATTGTAATGTTTTATGTATTTGCAGGGGCCACGGAGCCTGGGAGGGCTTCGTCAGCGAACGTGTACAAAAACGGAAAAATGACCAATCATTTGTGATTTTTAGTCTGTTCAGCCCCCCCCTCCCCCCCCCCCCCCCCCCACCCCCTCCCACTTGCTGCTCAGCCCCTCACTTCCAAAAACGCTCCGGCCCCTGATTGGTTATTTAATAGCTTGGTGTTGATTCAGCGGAAATCTGCTTTAAAGAGTTCCTTACGGGAGTTACTTTAACAGAAAACAGGGGCAATTGTAACAGCTTGTTTACAATTGCCCCTGGCAGAGGTGACCATATTTTGGAGAGATTTATTTTCTATCTTAGCTTCGGTATTCGTCGTTGAAACTTTAGCAAAATATGGCCTAAGAACATAATTTCTAAATATACAAAAATGATAACCGTAGCTCATCCACATATTTGTCCGGAAGAAAAACAATGGGTAATGTGAAATATTATTTTTATGCTCAAAAAACGGTTTTTCCGCTGTAGAAAGTTCCACGAACCGTTAAATCTGCTAACACTCATACAGCATGTGGAGCGATTAAATGCGCATGTTCTCTACAAATTTTAAGTTTATAGCGTGTTTCTGCTAGGAATGGGAGCCTCTGTTACAATTGCCCCGTGTTTCATTTGTCCCCGGTCTCCCCTACATTGACATGTCAGCAAACTTATGAAGGTTTTGTGAATAACAAATTTTAATTACATGTACTTTGCAACTAAGGTTCATTTACTTGCTTACTAGACTTATTATTATTATTTTTTTTTTTTAATTTTATATGGCCCCTCTGCTGTAATTCTGTTGTAAATATTGGCGAATTTGGACCAAAATTTATAATCTTGATGGAGACTTACCTTGCTCTGCTACACTCATGCCGTTCAGGTTTTTGAAAAAAATGAGGGTTAAGATCATGAAAAGAATGATAGCGGATAGCTTTGACTTAATCTTCTTACCCTTTCTTGAGTTGCTAAATCTTAAAATATGACGATGTGTGCAGATTGAACTAAACAAGCATCGACGTTGCTGTTATGATATAACTTCGTTAAAAGCTCATTTATTTATAAGGTTTCTAAAATGATAATCGTCTCTCATGGATCTTTGTTCTCCACGATCTATCACTTTTCTTGTCTGCTCATGGAAAATGCGGTTGAATACCGAATCGACGCAGATGGTATCCTTCCGGGGTTTATTTTTTTTTAAATTATATTACTATTCATTTGTTTATTATTTTAATTTTGTGTTTTTCGTTATTTGTACCCGTATCATTCTTATGATATCAACCAACATTACCAGTTTGTGTTATTATTCATATACCCCGGTAAACACATTAGTGGATAACCTCAGAAAGGTTGCAAAGAACTTCTGCCAGCCAATTTAAACGTTTCAAAACTATAAGCTGCATTGACTGTGTAAAGGAAATGGTACAAATTGTTTTTTCAAAAGACCAGATTAGGTTTTTTTTTTTTTTTTAGATTTCCCGACCAAATTTTATTACATCATTCAATTTAGACATAATTTGATTAAATGATATCCTTTATGCAAATGAGCTATACGATATGGTGTGAGACGTCATGGCCATCTTTTACCTTAATTTATGCATGATTCAAGCATATATTTTATGAGTTATGAACCATATCTAACTTTCATACACGTCATGGATTTATGAATTACATATCCATATTTCTTAGATCATATTCATAAATCAAAAATACACTTATGATGCTCTAGATATGACCATTGTTAGAAGTAGAAGTAAAAGTAGCGGGAGAAATAGCAGTAGTAGTATTAATAGTAATACAGGTTTACCACATCTAATATCAACTGGTGTCAACCAATCATCCAAGTAGGCAGTTGAAATGCTCCAAATTTTATTGTCCGAAACAAAGTTAAACGAATATTCGTTTTACTCCTTTTCTCGTGGGCCCGGCAGCCGCTGAGCAACGCCAGATGGATATTGCTCTATCCCTTTCTTGTTGAACGCCAAAAAGAATAACAGCAACTAGTAACGTCTTTTAGTATGACGCGGCCGGGGACCGAACCCATGACTTCCCGATTATTAGGCAGACGCTCTATCCATTGAGCCAACACATATGGACAAATGTCCATATATCAGAATAAATGTCCAGAATAGCACAAGGGTGTTTGTTTGTTTGTTTTTATTTCCGTCAAATCATACAATCGTACATTATACATAATACATCTTAACATGAAAAATTACGGCGGATTGCCCATTTTAGCAGTATTCACACAATACTGCTGTTCTTCCATGGGGTCAAGATAGGTAGTTTGAATGCCCATATACGGAATGTTTATTAATGCAGCGGTCACAACTCACCGTAGGCCACATGACCACGGGGCATGCACGTGCCCTGTGGGCTTCGTTGCAAGCAGGCATATGTCTGCGATTCCTACGGGTTTGATATCGGCTGTAGCAAAAGTACGTCATTTGTACCTACACGTACGGTCGTCTTTCAATTTCTTTGCAAAAATAGATATCAACACTGAACAAGTAAGAAAATTTGAAATTTGAGAAATTTGGTATTCTAGGGGTATTTTATTGACAGATTGAACGAAAAACATCATGTTCATAATAATTCATACCCTAGGGGTTACCAATCTACTTTCATATTAAATCCTCTCGATTATAATTTTTTCCCTTCAAATTACCACCTAAAACATTTGTTGGGAATGTCCAGCGCCATCATTCATGTCTTCCGTGGGTTTCTAAAGTGATTCTTTTCTTGTCAGGTCATCAAATTTTCTTCTCCAGATGATTCATTATGATTGTTCTTGAATCACATTTTGACTAAATTGGTCGTATGCTTCTGAACTTCGTCCTGTCGTTATGTCCAATGCTGTCCCAGGTAACATTTATAAGCACACTGTAAAAAATTTCACCGTTTTTTAACAGGAAATTTCCTGGCAGTCGGGATGCCAGGAGTGCCCGTTTTTCCACAGCTTCCAGTAGTTATTTTACAGATAATGTAAATTTACAGGTTCACGTTATTGACCACCTTGTAAATTTACAACACTGTAAATTTACAGTTTTTTCCTGTTTTTATCACATAATAATATTTTTGAAACAAAAAGAACATGATCCAACATCATATGGGATTGGCCATTCATGCCTAATCATGTCCCTAATCCTAAATCTTAATCCTAAATCCTACACCTAATTCTTAATCCTAAATCCTACACCTAATCTTTGACAACTGCAATAAAAGTTGTTAGCCTTATATACCCAACCCTATGTAAGGTGACATTTTTCATGGTTACTGCAACGATCCACGGTTGAAGCACTTCCAGTCATATCAATGAATATTCATGATCCACATAATGAACTATAAAATAAGACAAAGGTTGTAAATTAACAGGAACATCGTTGCAGGATACAAGAAAACTGATTTGTACTAGTTCTGTTTCTTCTTCCTTTGTTGAACAAAGAAAATTGTCTTTTTGACAGGAAAACTCTTGTAATGATTTCAGAACTATACACGTCTAGGAACAAGGAAGCTCGTTGATATACGAGAAACTTGTTTATTAAGAGTAATATTTGTTTTGGAAAGAACTTGCTGTTTTTTGACAAGAAAATTCTGGTAACGGAAACTGAAATTACGGGAATAATTCGTAAACGAGCAGGAAAGGTTGTATGAATATGTCATTTCTGTTTATTGACAGTTGCATGAGCTGGTAACTGTAAAATCAAGTCGACTTCCTAGAAAATTACAAATTATCTGTCATTTTACGAGAAAAATATCGTAATATTAAAAAAAACAACCAAAAGCTGTATTATTACAAGCCAAAAAACATGTTTATTTACAGTAATTTTTTACAGTGCATACTTCTACATGCTTTCATACAGGATCTTACAAAAAAAGTGTCTTCCCTAGGATTTCGAGTGCTACCAGCAATGAAAACACCCAATAACAGTTCTATGTGAATGTCATGTGCTACAGGATTAGGACACTGTACTCTAGGCTGAAAGATTAGTCTTTCTTTTTGCCAAATTGAAGAAAGTCCATATTATCCCTAAATTCTACTTTTCTGTCATCAACTTATAGAATTATGGCCCGAAAGTTAAATTCCCGGTTCAACTGAGCTCACGAACTGTCAAGAGACCTTCTGGTGGATCTGACTGCAAGACTGTGGTCTGTATTGGGTAGTGTCTGTATAGATCTCCTTTGTGCAGTGTTTGCTCTTTCGTACCTTCGTGTCTGGCTGGGCAGTGGTGCCAATTCGGACCTTGGTTGTGACCTGTGAGTTCTTGTGGACCTGTATACTAATTTGGCAATTCAAGGAGACACCTTGCACCTTTAGTCATGCCCATAGAAGCTTTTTCCAAAGTGTTTTAAATATGGTAAGAAGCTCTCAAGTTTTACATCAGGAACCAAAAAGTGTAATTAGAGTGGTTTTGGTATTTTAATAACATCGATATGAGCGTTCCTAAGTAAAAAAAATAATAAAAATAAAATAAAATAAAATTCCTGACAAGAAAACCACAAGAAAGGGGTTTTGAAGCTGAAGACTGTTAGGATTACTCAAAGACCATGCAACCTGACTCCTGCCTGGAGTCCAGAGGACACATGGGGCAAACCCCACATAAGTCATGAAGAAAGGCTATGGACTCTTGCAAAATCTATTTCAAATGGTTATTTTAAAAAGAATAAATATATTTGTGGTTATTTGATAAGGAATTGGACAGGGTTCCCTTGGGGTATGAATAATCATATTTTTGGTAAATCTATCATTAAAATACCCCTGGGTGGTGTTGCATCAAACTTTTTTTTCTAATCTGATTTTTCTCAGGTTAAAAACTCAAGTAATGTAGCCCTATTTCTTGGGATATTCAACGTGAGTTTTAAAAACACCTAAAAATCGATTGCATAAATACTTTTGAAAACTCCAGTAAGTGTTTATGTAATGAAAACAAACAAAATTGGTAAAATATTGCAACCGTTTTTTTTTTGTTTTGTTTTACTTTAACAAGAATTTTATGCGGGGCCCAGGATTGCAAAATTTCTCAAAATTTCAAATTGTCCTCATTGTTCAGTTGTTAGTAGCATACTGAGCACGAAAAAGTATGACGAAACAC
The DNA here is from genome assembly GCA_940671915.1 of Paracentrotus lividus. Lineage (NCBI taxonomy): Eukaryota > Metazoa > Echinodermata > Echinoidea > Camarodonta > Echinidae > Paracentrotus > Paracentrotus lividus. Next base: position 20,907,811 of record CALNVZ010000174.1, read on the forward strand.
ATTTATTTAAAAGCAAAATTTAAAAAACTTTCAATATGATAGGGGACTGAACAATTTTGAGGACAACTGTATATATGGGAGAGCGGGGTATATTAAACAAATTTTTTTTAATTTTTAAACAATTTTATTTTTAACACGTACGAACGTAATGCTACGGTCACACAGATACTTACGTTTAGTTACGTCCAGTGCGTATAGATTTGGCTGAGTGGACGCAGCATGAACGCAGCACGGACGCAGTCATCCGCAGGAATGTAAGTATACGTATCTGTCCGAAACTGAACCGTATCGGTACGCACAATGACGGCGCCAAGCCTGCGAAATTTTGAAATGTTCAAAATTTCGCAGGGCATCTTTACGGATGCCAACTTACACAAGTAACCGTAACTAAACGTAACTTTCCGTAAATAAATGTAACTCTCCGTATCTACGACGCAGACCATCCGGGAAAATTCTTAAGTTCCGTCCATTTGCGTTTATTTGTGTCCATCGTAAGTATTCGCAATTATCCGTAATTAAACGCATCAAACGTTTAAGTATCCAAAAATCATACACTTAAGAGGATACGGACAAACACTTAAGCGTTGCGGATAATTTGTCCTTTTGCGTTTTGGAGCTCCCGAACACCCGTTCTTGTTTGCACATGGATAAGGGTTATATAAATGTAATAGCTTCGAGGGGCAGGTCCTAAATTTCCTAGAGGGATGGGGGGGGGGAACAAATTAAAAAAAAATGATTAAAGCGAGCTTCCACTCAATATAAAATTAACGGAAAACAGGATGTTCGAAACCATATATGATTGAAATCCTCTTCTGAAATCCTCTTATAACTTAATAATTTTTCCCCCTTTTAATATGGCAAGAATATATTGAATGATTTTGTTTAAAATTCGTTTTAGTCGGATAATCCCTAGCATAAACATGGTTATGACCTCTTGAGAGCGCGATGCCCGGTCAAGAAGGGTTATTGATATCCATTTGTTTAAATTATGCCATTTAAATCACGTGAGCGCAAAGCGCAAATACTCTATTTACCATTCAATAATTCGGAAAGCAGGGCAGGCTGATCTGTTTGGGCTACAATTTCATATTGTCTAAATGAAGGAATGCGAGAGTGAACAAAAAATACGCCATAAAATGATTTGAAAGCAAGGCAAGTTATGCACTCGCCCCCCCCCCCCCAAAAAAAAGGGGAAATTTTAACATTATAATCGCTTTAATAATTCTCTTTTTGCTTTTAAGTTTTATAATAACCTCAATATTAAAAAAAATGTGAGAGCAAAAAAGGAGGACCATAAATTGAAATTACCTTTTCCTCTTTTATACAGATGCGAGTTAAACTTTTGAAAAAGGTAGACCTCTTGGAAAACTATAATAATCTAATAATCAATTGGGTAATTTAGGGATTTCGCTGCTGTTGTCTCTTTTTGGATATTTTATCTTTCGATTGGTTCTTTATCCAAAAAAAAAAAAAATAATAATAATAATAATTAGTTTTTATCTGTTTATTAGGGACCGAATCTTTTAAATGGCCTGTAACACAGGGTGACAAGCGATATAAAAAGTGGTTTGAAACTTAATTATGTTACATTTTTTTTCTCTCCTCTGTTATTCTAAATTCTCCCTCTCCCTTCTCTCTCTCTCTCTCTCTCTTAATCTCCTTCCCTCTTTTTTTTTTTTTTTTTTTTTTTTTTTTGTGGGGGAGGGTGCTTGCCCCCTGGATCAACGTCTGTTGCCTGTAACCCTTTTGCCTTTGTCTTTGGACCTACCACTTGCTTTTGGGGTTGGACTTTGAAGCCATATAACTAGCAGAAATAGGAAAAAGTGATCTATTAGCGAAGGTTTAAAAATCTCCACACTCATTGACCAGAGAGATATTTATTTTTCATTACAATTCCCAGTTATCTGTATACGTAGGTAAATCCTCGCAAGTGTTCACAGTGTCCGGAAGTCTCCGAAAGTCGGAAAACAAAAGACCGAGTAGACTCGTAAGGTTTTTCGTAAGAGGACGCAAGTGCCGTATCTGGTCGTAACTATTCGTATCATCCGCATTTTGTCCCGTATATTTATAATTATTGAGGCGTGAGGGAAGGCATCCATGGGGATCAGCAGAAAAAGGACTTTTTTGGACGCAACCCTGGACGTAACTCAACGTAAGTTCTGTGTGACTGTAGCATAAGAAAATTGAAGTGACCATGGTGACGAATGAAATAGGTAACCACAAAAATTGTAAAAGGGGAAGTTCTTTTAGTTTTAGGGGCTCTTAACCGCCTCACTGCAGTGACGTGAAAATGACCACATATTTACGAAAACGCTCCGCGGCCCTCCACTCTATTTCTTTCATGATATTGATACTTGTACAATTACCTCCGCCCCAAAAAGATATTATCCAGCAAAATATGATGAGGCAAGTTATTCCGAGAGCATATTAGAAACTGATATTGTTTTCTTATTTGTTTTTGTATTGTTTGGTTTTTCTTGTGGGGGGGGGGGGGGCTGGGGCGACTAAAACTCTAGGTCCAATACAGATAAAACACTGCAGCTAAAATGTATTTTAAGGGTTTAGTTAAACAGCTCTAAAAGTTTGTTGACATATTTACATAATCGCAATCATTCGTTGCTTGCGATTAAATGCAAACCCTGCTATTGGCAACTATTTTTTGTTGTTGAAATGTTGGCGATAATGTTCCTCCCACAATACGATATCCTGATCCCTTGATAAGTTAAGAGTGTTGCTAAAGAAGGCAATAAGGCTAATTACAAATTCTACTCATAGGGTGTGTCAATGTCCACTTTCAAATTTATACGCCAACATGAATCATGATACAAAAATTACAAAACACAAACACAAACGCGATCAGTGGTGTACCGTTCAGTGTCAAAAATTTAAAGCTGATTATATTTCCATCGTTTTTAAATTCCCCGCTCTCAAAAACCAAGAGAAGGAGAAGATGCTTGTTTTTTGAGAGTGGGGAATTTATAGACAATGGAAATATAATCAGCTTTAAATTTTTGACACTGAACGGTACACCGCTCATCGCGTTTGTGTTTTGTAATTGCGTTTTGTATCATGATTCATGTTGGCGTATAAATTTGAAAGTGGACATTGAACACACTCTTAGATGACCAAGTTCCCCACTATCCCGTCAGACCTCGCAAATTCAAGATTACAACAATCGTCAACGGGGTCTTATTCGTCAGCCGTTTGCTAGAAATATCACTCTTACCTCTTTTCATATCTATTGTATTAAAGAGTGGAACGGTTTGCCTGATGACATTAAAAAGAAAAAAAAATAGTACTACTCGTTCTGGGTTTAAAACTTAAAGACCGTGGACGGAGTAAATACAACCTTACATCGATTTGAAGCTAAGTAGGCGTATAACATAAATACCCCCAAAATAAATTCAATTTTCATAACAGTAACCTTCCCAAATACTCGAAACGTTACCCCTATTTTAATGGTGCGGTTGATGACGTCAAAGAATGTTAAGGGAATGCTACGGCCAGGCATGATTTGGTTTAGCCTTTAGAAAACACGTTTGTATTGCTATGTCAGAACAATGAAACCCATGTGTGCTAGAATTCTATTGTTATGGAATGAAAGGGCAAATTCATTCAACATCTAGCATGTAGCATTCCGTTAACATTTTTTGACGTCAATAAAATAGGGGTACTTTTTCGAGTATTTGGGAGGGATGGCCTGGTCGGGATTCGATCACCTTTTTAATGAAATACTTTCTAGATGGACAATAAAAACGCTTAAATTGGGAACTGTTGTATTATGAAAAATTATTAGCTTTCGTTTTATATGTAAATTGGGTTTTCATTTCTCGGTCCGGTCTGGGACTTTAAGCTAAATCGTACCTTCTTGAAATATTTGCATAATTTTTCCTTTGTACCCTTATATGTTAATATTCCAAAACATTGGACCTACTCATCAATTGTTCGCTTTTCTTTGTTGATGTGTTTGCATTTGTGGGTGTGTGTGTGTATGTATGTGTTCTTTATTGGTAGGTGTCCGTTATCTTCTATTAAATGTGTTTTCAGTATTCAATGCTTCTTTTAGGAATTCAAAAACATGATATTCCACAAAAGACTTGCCATTTAAGTATCTGCCAATTTAATTCATCATGTTCGTGTTTAAGAGACTGATACGTCTAATGTGCATATTGGTATTTTATTAATTGTTAAAATTGTTAGAGTGATAAACCAAAGATGACAGTAATTATATGTCTCATACGTACTTTCCTAACAAGAACTATTGGAGATAGGCAAAAAGTGACATTTTGACTACAAAGTAGCTGCAAATGGACTCTATTATAGCGCCACCACTCGTAACAAACAATATTGTGAGAGGGCACTTTCACCAGTTCGAACCTCGATCATGGATGATGGGTAGGCGTCTAAGGGTGGAGCCCCAGGGAATGTGGAGGAGGGGGGGGGGGCGGGAACATCATGACTATTTTTTTTTTTTTTTTTTTCAGTTTCATGCGAACATCATAAATTCTCTAAAAATAAACTGGGAAGTGCAATTATTGTTTTGCCTATGCCATGATCAATTCCACGCCAAAAGTGACATAGCTACCAAAAATCAAATTGATTTTATGTTGTTTTTTTTTCGCCACTATGGTTGTTTAGGGGTATGCCTTATACCTTGTGGATCTGAAAAGATTTTACCTCAGTATGTTCGTTTTACTAATTATATTGTCGTTTGAATGTGCGTGTGTTACAATGCATTTTTTTTTTTTTTATCCACAAAAGAATGGATATCGAAAACATAATATCATCAGAAGTGGCAGAGGATGTTTATTCAAGATATCATATCAATTCTAGTTGTAAACTTAAGGGGAAGAGGGTGCTATCACTCTACGCAAAGCGAACGCGGCCATAGACATTTTGTATTTTGCACAGCTTTTTCACTATGTTTTCTTGATTATGGCGAGCAACTACCTTTTCAAAGAAATGATCAACTTGAATAAGTACGCTAGGAGTCTGAATTTTTCAAAAATGGGAATAACTTATCGCAAAGGGGGAAAAAGTCCTGTCACTTGTGTCAATTCGAAATCCTAGTCAGATCAAATTCCTGTACAATATGGCCAATTTTGCTCTCAAAATAGCTCATACGCTGCATAGTCATCTTCCTCGATATCGCATAATTATATTACGCCTTAATGATCAAGCAGTTTTTAAAAGCTTGAATTCTGAGCTTTCCAAATATGGTACATTCATTTCGATTGGTTAAAAAAAAGTCCTGTCACTTTGAACATTATCACAAACGAATCTTTACTCGATGGGTCAATATTTCCGCATATCACATGCATATCGCATGTGGACGGCGTCTTCGCAAGATGTGACAAGATCACTATTTATATCAATAATCGTTAGGAACATCAATCTATGTGAAATAAAAATTCTGATTACAACTTTAGCACAATGGTGTTATAGGCTTGCCAAAATGTCATTTCCCCCAATCTGGTCTGAAGCATCTACCTACGAAAACTATGATAAAAGTTCAATTATTTATTTCATGTCCATGACTAATTTGCTCGAACGGATCAACTGACAATACCATTTTACCACAGGGAATTTTTTTTAGGCGAGTTTGTGTACGCTAAGTAATAATTGCATGCAGTTCTCAATCGGTCGCTTCCCGCCGTTATCGCGGGTTTTGTTGACATTAATGTAGAGCCGTATAATTTTCTGCGCCGCTCAGCTGTATTTCTCATGAATGTAATGTTGCGTTTCCCCTCCTCAAATAATGGACGCGTCTTTATGTTAAGATTTAATGTCATACGTTAGATTTACATTTCACGTGGAGTAGAATTGATATGTGTATGAAAGGAAGCATGCTCCAGATGAATCTCATCAATGAAGCACAATATGGATAATAAAAATCTCGTTATTTTTTTCCATTGAATTGTGTAACGTCCGTCACAATTTATGCATTTTTTTTTACAGCTACAATGAAAAATAATAATTGACTGATTTTCATCATACCACATATTTACTGCAAACTAACCATTGGTTAACATATGGTAAACAAATTTGTTAATTATGGTAATTATAAATAGGCTAACGAGCGTAACGGATGTTACATGAATTGTTTTGGACGTTACGATACAGACTTTACACCTTTACCTACAATGTTTTACAGCCTTTCCTTTTTTTTTTAAATTTACCACCACTGTAAATTACTACCCCGTGGCGTCACATACCAATTCTCAGAGTTAAATTTTGAGAAATAATTAATTCGATAATTGATTATTGAAATTCATGCATAAATTAGACTTTTTGCTCTAGTTCACTAAATAAAACTCCTATACCCTTTTCAGACTGTTATTTCTTAACCCCGTACTATCCTTAACCCCATACTATCCTTAACCCCGTACTATCTTTTTTTGCTTTCAGACTGTGTTTCTTAACCCCATACTATTTGCTTAGCCGGGGTTAAGAAATTCAATGCTTTTCACACTGGGTATTCCTTAACCCCAGACTATTTGCAGGATCATGAATATTAATGATTTCATTCTCTTTCTTTATGTTCTTCATTGTTTTTCTCTCTCTCCTCATGTTATTCTATATTTTCTATCTTTCCTTTTGTTATTAATTGTTTTTCTCTTTTTGCTTGTGTTAGTTATTCCCTGTTTTTTCCTTATGTTATTCCTTGTTTTTTCTCTTTTTCCTTATGTTATTCCTTGTTTTTCTATCTTTCCTAATGTTATTCATTATTTTATCTCTCTTTCCTTATGTTATTCATTGTTTTTCTATATTTCCTTATCTTATTTATTATTTTATCTCTCTTTCCTAATTTATTCACTGTTTTTATCTCTCTTTATTATGTTACATTCAGTTGTTTTGATTTCCATTTTTTTCCTTTCTCTTTTCTTTTTTTTTTATTGTTTTCCTTTTCCATTTGTTTTTTTCTCTCTCTCCTCATGTTATTCTATGTTTTCTATCTTTCCTTTTGTTATTCATTATTTTTCTCTTTTTCTTTGTGTTAGTTATTCCCTGTTTTTTCATTATGTTATTCCTTGTTTTTTCTCTTTTTCCTTATTTATGTTATTCCTTGTTTTTTCTCTTTTTCCTTATGTTATTCCTTGTTTTTCTATCTTTCATTATGTTATTCATTATTTTATCTCTCTTTCCTTATGTTATTCATTGTTTTTCTATCTTTCCTTATCTTATTCATTATTTTATCTCTCTTTCCTAATGTTATTCATTGTTTTATCTCTCTTTTATTATGTTATTCATTGTTTTTCTCTTTTTCCTCATGTTATTCATTGTATTTCTCTTTTTCTTTGTTATTCATTGTTTTTCTCTTTTTCTTTGTTATTCATTGTTTTTCTCTTTTTCTTTGTTATTCATTGTTTTTCTCTTTTTCCTTATGTAATTCATTGTTTTTCTCTTTTTCCTAATGTTATTCATTGTTTTTCTCTTTTTCCTAATGTTATTCATTGTTTTTCTCTTTTTCCTTATGTTATTCATTGTTTTTCTCTTTACTTGTGTTATCAAGTTTACAAATAATTATGCATATTCATGACATTTTCATTGATTGGCTAATGCTTGGCCCCGCTTTTCCTTAGCAGGGTTTGGTTTCAGACTGCAACTCTTAGCACCGCAATTGCCCGGCTAACTCCGCAATTACCCGGCTAACCCTGCTTTTTAGCAGGGCCAGATAGTACCGTACTATTTACCGTGCTAGCCTACTTTGGTAAAACGCAGTCTGAAACCGAAGCGTGCTAAGCTTAACCCCAGGAAATAGGTGGTACTATTAAAGGCCCCCCCCCCCCTTAGCCCTACCTATTTCCTGGGGTTAAGGATTTTAACTGCAGTCTGAAAAGCATACTAGAGTGTTAATTATTGGTTTGGATATTCTTTGAAACATTCCTCACAGATACACTTTTCAAAAATTCCGGTATCAGAATCAATTTCTTATGTATTTTATTGTTTTTATGAATTTCTAATGTATTTCTTTGTTTTTTTGTTTTGTTTCGTTTTGTTTGTTTTTTTGTATATAAGATTTTAAAAACTCCATTTACATTGACTTTGTATACATGTAATGTTCGTAACACTTAAATTGTTGCGTCCGTAACAACTTAACTAGCCAAATTAAACAATACTAAGTACTTTTTTTGAAAACTTTTTGTTTGTGACTGCATAGAATGAGGTAAGACCTATTTGAAAATAGGGGTTAAGAAACTTTGAAGTAGTGTGTAACTTCGCAGAGTTTTACCATTATGTTCAATTTAAAAAGGCCAATTCCTTTTTGTGTAACGTCCGTAACGCTGGCTTCCAACAATTTTGGTTAATTAACCAATAAAGTTTAAATACATAATTTTAATATTTTGAACTGTTACATGTATATGATTTCTACAAACTTACAAAAAAATAGACTGTTATTCCAACTCCAAGTACATTTGTTTATCGATTAACTGTTTGAAGTCGCCTCTCAATGCAACGTACTGATCGATGGAATTGCCCTTATCGGAACCTGAGGACGGGAAATTTATAAGCAGTATTTCAAGGTTTTTTTTGTAGATTCCCGAGATATTTCGAATATCATATTTCCCTACAAACTAATTTTAAATCTAAAGTTTACCGGAAAGTTGTGGGACGTAACTCTGCCCCCCGCCCCCCCCCCCACCTGGTCTCCACCAGCCCGATGTTGTACTAAAAAATGCCGAATTTTGTAAATTAGACTCAGTAGAAAGTCTGAAACAATGGTCATATAATTCTTATAAGATATATGTAATACATGGAATACCAATGTATGTGAAAGGATATCACCTGCTCCCTATTGAGTATTATATTTTTAATAAATAAGTTCCATAATCTTAACTAAACCCCTCCAAAAAAAAGTTCCGCAACTCGACTTAAGGCCATGATAACTTGTCAGGTACACTTTAGTTATTCCTGATATGTATACCATTGGAAAATATCATATTTATAATGATTGTGTCCATGCTTCAATGCACAGAATATAAGAATATGGAGAAATGTAAAAAGTCAAATAATACAAAATGCCTTTTTTATTGACGATATTGAAGTTCCATAACACGACTTTTAAACCTGGGTAAGTTTTTGAGTGCATTGTAATCATTCTTGTTAGTTATTTTAATACCATTGAAAAGTTCATTTATTCCTCTTTTTATTGATACCTAATTTTTCATGGTGATATCAAGCCTCGGTTCCCATGAATACAAGGCAAAACAAAAGATAATGTTCAGTTTTAAGTTCTGTAACACAACTTTGAACTTGATAAATTTGAATGTGGGTTTTAATCATTATTGATTTTTATACCGGTTGAAATTATTCTTTTTTATATTGATACCCTATTTGCAATGGTAACAACAAATAACTGATGAATATAATTCAAAGTAAAAAGTTTTAAAAATGCAAAATACATTTTTTTTTTTCTCACATTGAGTAACTCACAACAGACAATAATAGTCACAGTTGGCATTCAATTTGCAACATTTGACTTCTGAATTGCCCTAACATTCAGGTGTTCTCTGCATACAGCACAACACTTTCGTTACAATTAGGGTATCATTGAAAAGAGGAATTAATTAACTTGAGAATGGTATAAGATTCAATAAAATGAGGAAATGCCCCAAAAGTTATCAGGGCCTAAAGTTTAAACTTTACTTACTCCATATTCTGATATTCTGTGCATTAAAGCAGGACACAATCATTATAAATAGGATATCAATAAAAAGTGGAATAAAAACATCAAGAATATCTAAAGCGTACCTGAAAAGTTATCATGGCCCAAAGTCGAGTTGCGGAACTTTTTTTTTTTTTTTAGGGGTTTATGATTAGGAACAAGAGCTTGTGGAGGGTGGGGGATTTCACAGTAAAAAGGGGGCACTCCTTCTGAAAAATGGCTATTCCGAACAGTTAATGAGCAAAGTATAGGAGGGGGCTGTGTATCATCATTAAAACGAAACGCTAGAAAAATTTTGAAACTCCAAATTAAAGGTGATTGTGTCCAGTCCTGCAATGTCCTGATTAATTATGATACCAATTTGAAAATACCTTTTTACAATCAGTTAAAAAAAAATGAGTTAAAGAAAAAGAGAGCATAAAATGTTTGTTGTGAAAATTTGGGGCTCCCACATGCCCCACTACTGCAACAAAGGTTTTTGACTTGGTTAACCCTATCAAGACCAAGGGGGGGGGGCACAAATACCTAAACAGTGAAAATTGGTACCAAAACTATTTAAATTTAATTATTTTAGTTAATTAGCCAAAGCGCCCTCTAGTGGCGAAATGGCATTATTCTTATTTCAGAGAATAAAGCGCCCCCATATGACAACTTTGAACATTTTAAATAGCTAAATGAACAATGAATGAAATATGTTTTTACCAGTCTCCATCATCAAACTGTGGTTTTAGAGAGTCAAAATGATTTAATTCAAATTTTGCACAATGTGCCCCCCCCCCCTTGGGCTAATCAACCGTCAAAATACCTTGGTCTTGAGAGGGTTAATACCACTTTGGTTTTTATTCCTGTATATATGCTACATGATGCAATCTCTATCTCGCCTGATTTCGCTATCAATAATACACGTAATATGGCCTTTTGACCCCCCCGATAATTGCTTGCCGTAGTCTCTGAGGGAAATAAAAGAAAATAACGAGAAAGAAAGAAGAAGAAGAAAGAAGAAGGAGAAAATCTAGAAATCACCACGCATTGTCAACCACACTTCTTCTTTAAATCAACTCAAAACAGAGAACTTCCAAAATTGATAAATACTTCTTTATTTAGCATAAAACACTCATACATAGAATAATAACACCCTGAAGTTGTGTATCTGATTAACTATATTCCATATTCATGATACTAGCAATATCAAAACTACTTTTATTATTTTCAAGAGTAACAGCGGTCGTCGTGGTCGTTTCCCTTATACTGCTATTTCGTGTATATATATATATATATATTTTTTTAGAAATGAAAATAACTAAAGTGCTTCATAATAAACCCTCCCACATAATTCCTTCATATTTAGGTATGTGTGTTTAAACCTCCTTGGTTGATTCAGTCATTTTCTAAAGCTACATCAGTAGGCTAATCTCTCTCTATAATCACAATCTAGATTTAACAATATTGGCAGTTATACCATTAACTTGTGGTGTCCAATAATCCTCACATATTCCCATTTTACACTGCTTCAATTTGGATAATCAAACTGAACGAATTACTCCATCGAATACATTAATTTGGTGGTCGTTCCTGAAAGCGCTGGTATCGTACTATAATATTTCTACATTAATTTTGTATATATTATGCAGTTGTTTTTGGTTCGATAAGTATGAATCTGACTTCAATCAATAAATTTGAACTTTAGCTAGTAAAACCCACTAAAATATGACGAGTTGCGTTGAGAGAAGCCCATTTATGAAGTACTGTGATATTTAATGAAATGTTTGTTAACAACCAACATGATTTATGTTAACGTCTGCCGACAGCCACAAAATAAGCAAGTTCAAATATCTTTATAGTTGTTAACACTTGATGGCGGATATAAAGAGTGTGGTCAGTTCATAACCCGCACCAAAACCAAGATAGACCGTCTTTCAACTTTAGGCATATCGTTTGCCCTCTTAATATTAATCAAATGAATTTCATGAATGAATACTGCAAACGTAGAAATATTCAATTTTAGGCATATCGTTTGCCCTCTTAATATTAATCAAATGAATTTCATGAATGAATATTGCAAACGTAGAAATATTCGCGGTGTGGTATTGGGGTAGAATTTCGTGCTCAACGTGAGCGCGCAAACGACATAAACAGGACTTGTCGGATAAGACACTCGATAAGTCCTTTCACGAAACACACCTAGATCATTGCAAATATATCTAGATCCATTTTTAACAACACTGTCATAGTATTAAAGTTCTAAAGTCTAGGGGGCAAATATACGATCTCTTCATACATCTTTTCAAATACAAGAGAACATGACCACAATTATTCATTTGCATTTTTGTAGAATTCAAAATTTTTCCCCTTCTTGATTTAGGAATGTTTAGCGTAATTCTGTAGGAGTAATCGATGAATAGCATGCTTTTCCTTTTTATCTACACTGGTAAAATTCATTTCGTTATCAGATCACAATTCACAAAGAAAATTATAGTCACGCTGATACGGATAACAATGTATGAAACAATGTACATTGTAAGAAATATATCAATATGAAGGGGTTCTAGTACCATTTCTCCTGGACAATTACCCCGGACAAGCTAGTACCCCGCCAAAAATCAACCCCTAACTCCAGACATAACCTTAAATTATTTCTGCGGGGGGGGGGGGGGGGGGTAGTTGTCCTGCGGGTAATTGTCCAGGGGGTAGTCGTCTCGATACAATATGACGGTTTGACGCTCATTTTTACTTCACAGACTTTTTTTGCACCATTTCCAAAAATCTTTCGTTATTTTGTCAAAATAAACCTATAAGAAAGGACATACATACATGTATTTAATGGTTTTCAGATATCAACAAAACACTATGCACTACAAGATGACTCAAAACAAAAAAATTCTGGCTTTCCGATTTGTATTGCATTGATAATATAGTTTGCAAACATAGCTTTTTTTCTCGACGTGAGGCCATAAAATCATGCTCATGTAAAGTGTAACGCCTGATACTAAATACTCCTGATACTTCCGATCTGAATTAGATTATTAAAAAAAAAAAAAAAAAAAAAAAAAAAAAAAAAAAAAAAAAAAAAAAAAAAACGTAATTGAAATGTAAATTATTAATATAACATTAAATTATAAAACCCCGTATTAAAAAATAAACTACATATTAACGAATACGCAATAAACTAAGGCCCGAATGAATTTATAACCTCATTTTTGAGATTTATTTTACAACCATCACCATCATTATATAATTACGGTTTTAATCAAAAATTTATAATGCCTTACAGAATCGTAATCTGAATTTACAAAGAGTAACGTACATTTTACATTAGAATGTCAAGAATAACAAATGAATTCTTTTAGAGAGTTTAACATCACCATTGCGAGAGTGTGTGCAATGATTTTCATGTTTAAAGTTGTACGATATGTGCGTCTCACTTTCTACAATCGTATGCAGACTACAGTATCCATGGAAACGGAAATTATTCAGTCATCAGGATACCATGACCTAATACTTTGATAATTTAAGTGCTGAGATGAAGGAATAGTAATAAGAGGTAAAAAAATTAGAAGGTCCCTCTAAGTTAATGGGAAAGACCTAATAATGGTTAAGTCCTACTCATCGAAATGGAAAAGAAAATTATGCGTCATTTAAAAATGCATGAAATAAGTTTAAATTACATTATACATACATGTAAATAACCTAAATTACTCCTGCATTTTCTTTCTTTTCTCTTCCCCTCGTCATTCAGTAAGTCGACTGCAACCATTAAAGAGAACTATCAACTTGAATTAATGGTTGTATAAAAAAATCATATTGTTCGGACTGCCAGACTGTCAGAAAGTTGTCAAAATGAAGAAATATCACTTTATCTTGAAGCCCCCTTATATATATATATATATATATCTGTAACGAAATGTGGCCCCTTGTTGAACGTGTGTTGCAGTGATCATGGTGATTCGTCTTATTTTGTAGGCCTGATGAAGGCCATACTGGCCGAAAGCTTGTAATAAAAGGAATAAGAGAGCTACGTTTCGATTTCTCTACCGTCCTTTATTTCACCATATTTATTTCACCTGTGTATGTATATATATATATATATAGATATATATATATATATATATATATATATATATATATATATATATATATATATATATATATATATATATATATATATATATATATATATATATTAAGCAAGTTATCGAAACTGCAATTGCTTAAAGTGCTCAACTATAGGAGCTAATATAAATTGTTACAGATTTGAAAAGTTTGCTTTTAGTTGTACTGGCTGTTTCACCCGAAGAACCCTCCTCGGGTGAAACAGCCTCTAAAACTAAAAGCAAACTTTTCATATATATTATATAAGTATTATTTATAATATAATATTCGCACAATAAATAACCAACGACGTTTTTTTGAGGATACATATTTTTCGCAATATACATACATATACATATGGGCCATTCCACGGTCGGGAGGACATTTTTTTTTCTTCATTGTGCTTTATCTCAAATTCAGATAGTATTTTTGGCTTTAAACCTTTTTGTAATTATTATTACATTGGGGGATACAGATTAAGTTTGTTTTCACCTTCAAATTGTATGTTTACGTAGGAGAATATCCAAACTATACATAGATTGAAGCACATGGGACTACATGCAATTTTTAAAAGTTTTTTTAGACTCTGACAGAGAAGTATGATTTCTTTTGCAATTTTTCCAATTGGATAATCTGAAGAACATTAAGTCACCTAAATTAACAATAAAATTCAATCTGAAGTCATGGAAAAGGTATGAAAATTCAAAAAGGTCTTAACGGACAAACTAACGCGATTTACCGTAGCGCGATCTACCGGCATGTACGCTCCCTGTAGTTTACCTGTACACTTTTTTTTACTTTGATGCAGTTGATATGTTAGAAATATACTAATATTAATTTAAGATAGAAAAAGTTTTTTTTTTTTTAACGTGTGTAGTTTTAGGACAATTCACCCTAACGACAACGAATTTTACCATGTCCTGTTTGCGTAACGTTGTTCTACGACACGAGAATCTGAACGAGCTTGAACAATATATTTCTTTTTTTTCGATCCGTTTGGTAAATCTATGTCTTTTTAACACACGGTGCAAAAGTAACTTGTAGATCCTAGCAGTTTGAAAGATAGAGGTCTTTAATCTTGACAGATACCGGTTATTTGTGACGCGAGTTACCGTGGAATGGCCCATATATACATTATGAAATATGGCCCCTCGACGAATGTGTAGTGCAGTGATTAATTTTTTATACAGGCGAAAGAAATAAAGACAAATCAATTGAAACGTAGCTCTCCTTTTTCCTTTTATTGTGTGCTTTCATGGCCGAAAGCTCGCATTAAAAGGAAAAATGAGATCTACATCTCGATTTGTCTTTATTTATTTCGCCTGTGTATATTTATATGTATGTATACAGTGGTGGCCAAAATTATCCCGTTGTCTACTAAGCCCGCATATATGCGGGCTGAAGAAACGTAGAACATCCCTCTTGACGAATGTTTATTTCACTCATGATTGTATAAACATATAAAGACCTTATATAATTTCAATCATCTGACATTGATCTATTTAAAGCTGTCTTTGTTTCATCTGTAAATGAAAAGAATGTCTTGCAAGCATCCTTGACAATCATGATTCATACGGCTTTATGAAAAGTTCTCAGTATACAATGGGTTATTAGAACACCCGAAGCTACACAAAGTCTATGGGATTCTCAATGCCCTTGTACATTTGCCGAATTAAGTTTAAGGATTTCTTTTTTTGTGCCGACTGTTTTCATGACTTTGTAGCATAGAGTCTTATGCATCTTGTGATACCAAATTTATATAATTTCGACCCTAAGATAAAGCGCAGCTTTAAAAATCGTTGCGCTGTGCGTTTGCTGTTTCCCCATAGACACGTGTATTAAACATGTAGTACAAATGCAAAAACGTGAAACGCCAATTACATATGCCGATAGCTCAAAAAGTATTTAAGCTAGATGTGTGAAATTTTGCAGGTTTATTCATTCTTACACACTCCAAATACATGCCAAGTTTAAACAAATTTGGTCTCATGGGGAGGGGTAGACTGGCTCCATCCCCTGGTGGTGAGATAACCAAAATAACCTTGCCAATTTAAGGATAAGATTATTTTTTAATGAACTGCAGAAATTTACTTTAAAAAACATATATTTTAAAGGAAATTTTATGAGCAATTCAAATATGGTGAAAATTAAGGGTCTTTAGAAAGGAGGACTTAAATAGGGGTTCTAAATGAAAAATTTGGGGCCCCTCAAAAATAATATCAAAATGCCCCTATAAGATGTTACTACTTCACCCTACCTTATTATGAATGCCATTTCTGACATCCTCAGGAAATCACTTCGCGAAAATATATACTTTTGTAGGGAGAGGCTTAAAATTTTGAACGTTATGACACTTTGATCCTCATATGGGCAAGATTTTCAGATTTTTTAATTGGTGGCGTAACACGAAAAAGGGCGACTTGGGGGCGAGGTCCCAACATATGGATATGTTATTTAGTTTTTGAAGCATAATGATGACTTTCTTAGACATTCCAACAGTTTTATAGGTATTTAAATGGTCAACTGAATGAAAATAACTAAAATCATTATAATATCCTTGGTGTTATAATTTTTGCCACCACTGCATATATATATATATATATATATATATATATATATATATATATATATGTATATTTATGTGTGTGTGTTGTGTGTGTGTGTGTATGTGTAATGAAGAAAAAATCTTGGAAAAAAGTCTTTTTTGGTTAAGATAAACCCCCAAAAAAAACAAAAAAACATGAAGATCAGCCACAGAAAATCAATGTCCCGAAGATATTCAAATTCATCAATGGTAAAATACTAAAAACAATTTCAATGCAGCTGTCATGTTTCATATGGCATTATCGTATACACATCGTGTTACAAAGGCGAATCTAAAGTTTCATATTTTTCTCAAGACCTAAAAACATATGGCCTTTCCTGAATAAAAAATACCGAAATAATTCAATCCAAGTGAACAACAATGCATTGTATAATACCGGCCGGGGCTAGTGCTTGAAGACATCTCCACCAGTATATTTCGAAATGTGGAATATTTGAATTCTGTGGGGGGGGGGGGCTGAAGATCACAATCGTGATCGAACCGTTGTTGGGGATTTTGTTTCCAGGCGAATAAGAATATGCTCTGAAGTGGCAACAGCAAATATGACGAGGTTACAATTCGATATGCGGTAGTACAACAAAATAATATAGAAGATGTTGGGTAAAGTTGATGCATGACAATTTCGTTATCGGCTTATTATCAAGTTTATATACGAGTATGATATACTAGTGTATAAAATAGTTTCGTTCAAATGGGATTAAATCCAGCGTTTGTTTACCAGATTGTATACATTCGTTTAAGTGCTCTCATAATTAAGATTAATACTCTTGTTTACTGAAGACAGATTTAGATAATACTTTTGTAACTATACAGATAACTATTCCTGGTATCAATGACTAAATTGTCAGAAAATGTGGATTTAATCCCATTTGGGGTGGAACTCTTCGTGTATAAGCTGCATACGATTTTAATTCATAAGGGGGACATCCTGCACTTCTGTAGGGCCTATCACTAACTTGTGGGTTTTTTTGTAACTTTTTGTAACTTGTGCTGAATATAATTGACGTTCCACACGGATTTATATGACAACTTTAAACCAATTGATGAAAGAGATTAAATTAAAGAGAAAGTCCAAAGCAGAATGTGTTGTACGGTGAACAGTTTCGACATGTGCAACCTGGCGTTCCGATAGGTGTATGTCCTGTTAACACCTGGATCACAATCGTCAAGTTCTATCGTAGCAAGCTGGAATTGGCGGTAATGAACAATCTCGTGGTGCGAAACTTAACGGAAATTCTAACTCGGGGACCTGCATTTGGAGGTAGAGGGGTGGGGAGGGTTTGAAAGGGAGGGAGGAAGGAAGAAAGGATTATATAAAAAAAAGTTTTAGGCACAATGAATCTATGGTATTAAGAACTGAAACGAGGAGAAACAAAGACTAAAACAATTTTTTGCAAATGATGTGCTTACAAATGTGATTTCATAATCTACCTCTGCAGTATACCATAAGGAAAGAGGGACGAATATATACAGCAATACTCTGTGGACCAAGAAGAAGACACGCATTTTTTCTAGTTGAAAGCGCATTGATTTCTCCCTTTAGCTATTGGCTTTCGACATTTGAAGTATCCTGTCGAGAAATATACCAAAACAACTAGGCAATATACCATTGCCTTTGGCCCCAATTTTTTTCAAAAGGAATTATGAAAAAATAGGATTCTGCTCAATGATCATCAATCACCATTCATCGATCTTACCATTTCAGAATTTCCCACCTTTTGGCCAAATGAGAACTATTTTTCAAAGCATAAATCAATGACTTATACGACTGCGCTTTCAAAAGGTTATTGGTATTGGAGAGAGATACATTAGCTTTATGTTCCACTTTTTCAACCTTGCTCCGGAAGTTGCTAAACGACCTATTTATTGTATCTCAATGTCAATGTCATCCCCGTCATTTCACAAGTTATGTTTACGTGAACATTAGAGTTTCAATACATGCATAAAGGCGGTTTTGCATTTTCCTTCGTTTTAGGTTTCAAGGATCAGGTCATTGGCAGCCTGCTTGGCAAACTATACACAATAAAGTCAATAAATTAATGTACATATCATAATGATTATAGAGGGAATAGCACACCCCTATTAGCGTTTATTAATTTAACATACATGTACAGCTCGGGAATAAATTATTAGACCAAGCTCTTTCTCACAAGGGTTTCAGTGTGTGGGTTTCTCGCTTTGTATGATAAGGCAACATATTAACCACAGACTTATCCTACACCTATACATTTTTCAGCAATCACTGACAAGTGAGTACATGTGTCGGGCATTCGTTACTAATGCAAATTGTGCGCTTGTCCTAGAACAGAAAATGAGATTGGTCTAAGTATTTTTTAACGAGCTGTATCTTATTCTGAAGCAGCTGTCTGCTTTTTTACACTGCATTATTTATATACACGTAAAGGGGCCGTCACACCGATGTAGTTCTATAACGTCCTTGCCCGTTCTTTAAAAAATTGCTGAACGGGGTTTGGTCGGGTTGGAACTTATAACTTTGAAAAATAATTTCGTGAATACGATACTAGGCAGTTCATAAATAGTCCTTGTTACGTCAATTTCGTCTTTATCGCGTCCGCAATACGTTGTTATCCAGTTCAGACCGAGTAAACTGCTCGTTCACTCTATACCGTTCGTAGCACAAACCGTCACTAAAAGTGTCCATGCGCAGCATGATAAAAGTTAGGTACCATGTTCGTGGTACGTCCTTCTCGTTCAAAGTAAGTCACGTTGTCACATTTAATTTTAGAACTGGAAGCCAGTCCGATTTTATTTTAACATGTTAAAAAAAACTTACACACTCCAAATACATGCCAAGTTTAAACAAAATTTCGTCTCTGGGGAGGGTAGACTGGCTCATTCCCCTGGTGTGAGATAACCAAGAATTAACCTTGCCAATTTTAAGGATAAGATTATTTTTTATGGAACTGCAGAAATTTACTTTAAAAAACAATATATTTTAAAGGAAATTTTATGAGCAATTCAATATGGTTTGAAAATTAAGGGTCTTTAGAAGGAGGACTTAAATAGGCGTTCTGAATGAAAAATTTGGTGGGCCCCTCAAAAATAATATCAAAAGCCCCTATAAGATGTTAGTACTTCACCCTACCTTATTTATGACATGCCATTTCTTTGACATCCTCAGGAAATCACTTCGCGGAAAAAATTATATTACTTTTTGTAGGAGAGGCTTAAAATTTTGAACGTTATGACACTTTGCATCCTCATATGGCAAGATTTTCAGATTTTTAATTGGTGGCACCGTAACAGAAAAAGGCCGACTTGGGGGCGAGGTCCCAACATATGGATTGTTATTTAGTTTTTAAAGCATAATGATGACTTTCTTAGACATTTCCACAGTTTTATAGTTTTAAATGGTCAACTGAATGAAAAATAAACTAAAATCATTTAAATATCCTTGGTGTTATAATTTTTGCCACCACTGCATAATATTATATATATTATATATTATATATATATAATATATATATAATGTATATTATATGTGTGTTGTGTGCATCAAAGTGGATTTGTGTGTGTGTGTATTTGTGTAATGAAGAAAAAAAAAGTCTCTGGAAAAAAGTCTTTTTTGGTTAAGATAAACCCCACAAAACAAAAAAAAACAAAAAAAACATTGAGATCAGGCACAAAAATCAATGTCCCCGAAGATATTCAAATTCATCATATGTTAAATACTAAAAAACAATTTCAATGCAGGCTGTCATGTTTTCTATATGGCATTATTCGTATACACATCGTGTTTTACAAAGGCGAATATCTAAGTTTAACATTTTATTTTTTCTCTAAGACCTTAAAAATATGGCCTTTCCTGAATAAAAAATACCGAAATAATTCAATCAAGTGAACAACAATGCATTTGGTATAATACCGGCCGGGGGGCTGAGTGCTTGAACGACATCTCCACCAAGTATAATTTCGGAAAATGTGGAATATTTGAATTCTTTGGGGTGGGGGGGGGGCTGAAGATCACAATCGTGATCGAACCGTTGTTTGGGGATTTTGATTTCCAGGCGAATAGGAATATGCTCTGAAGTGGCAACGCAAATATGACGAGGTTACAATTCGATATGCGGTTAGTTAGTACAACAAAATAATATAGAAGATGTTGGGTTAAAGTTGATGCATGACAATTTTCGTTATCGGCCTTATTAATCAAGTTTTTATATACGAGTATGATAATACTAGTGTATAAAATTAGTTTCGTTCAAATGGGATTTAAATCCAGGGCGTTTGTTACCAGATTGTTATTACATTCGTTTTAAGTGCTCTCTCATAATAAGATAATACCTTTGTTTACTGAAGACAGATTTAGATAAATTATTTTGTAACTATACAATAACTATCCTGGTATCAATGACTAAAATTGTCAGAAAATGTTGGTTTAATCCATTTGGGTTGGAACTCTTCGTGTATAAAGCGCATACGATTTTAATTCCAATATAAGGGGGGAACCATCCTGCCACTATCTGTAGGGGCCTATCACTAACTTGTGGGTTTTTTTGTAACTTTTTGTAACTTGTGCTGACATATAATTGACGTTCCACACGGCATTTATATGACAACTTTTAAACCATTATGAAAGAGATTAAATTAAAGAGAAAGTCCAAAGAGAATGTGTTTTGTACGGTGAACAGTTTTCGACATGTGGCAACTTGGCGTTCCGATAGGTGTATGTCCTGGTTAACACCCTGGATCACAATCGTCAAGTTCTATCGTAGCAAGCTGGGAATTGGCGGTAGGAACACATCTCGTTGGTGCGAAGACTTGAACGGAAATCTAACTCGGGGACTGCATTTTGGAGGTAGAGGGGTGGGGAGGGTTTGAAAGGGGGAGGAAGGAAGAAAGGAATTATTAAAAAAATTTTTAGGCACAATGAATCTCATGGTATAAGAAACTTGAACGAGAAAACAAAGACTTAAAACAATTTTTGCAAATGATGTGCTATCAAATGTGATTTTATAAATCTACTTCTGCAGTAACCATACGGAAAGAGGGGACGAATATATAAGCAATACTCTGTGGACCAAGAAGAAGACACGCATTTTTTTCTAGTTGAAGCGCATTGATTTCTCCCCTTAGCTATTGGTTTCGACATTTGGAAGTATCCTGTCGAAGAAACCAAACCAAACTAGGGCAATATACCATTGCTTTTGCCCCAATTTTTGTCAAAGGAATTATGAAAAAAAATAGGATCTGCTCAATGATTCATCAATCACCATTCATCGATTCTTACCATTTCAGAATTTCCCACCTTTTGCCAAATGAGAAACTATTTTTCAAAGCATAAATCAATGACTTATACGACTGCGCTTTCAAAAAGTGTTATTGGTCATTTGAAGAGATACATTAGCTTTATGTTTCCACTTTTTCAAAACCTGTGGCTTCCCGGAAGTATGCTAAACGACCTATTTTAGTTGTACTCTCAATGATCAATGTCACCCCGTCATTTCACAAGTATATGTTTTACGTGAACATTAGAGTTTAATACATGCCATTAAAGCGGTTTTGCATTTTCCTTCGTTTTAGGTTTTCAAGTACAGGCTGACAGTTTTTGGCTTTAAACCTTTTTGTAATTATTATTACATTGGGGGATACAGATTAAGTTTGTTTTCACCTTCAAATTGTATGTTCATGTAGGAGAATATCCAAACTATACATAGATTGAAGCACATGGGACTACATGCAATTTTAAAAAGTTTTTTTAGACTCTGACAAAGAAGTATGATTTCTTTTTCAATTTTTCCAATTGGATAATCTGAAGAACATTACGTCACCTAAATTAACAATAAAATTCAATCTGAAGTCATGGAAAAGGTATGAAAATTCAAAAAGGTCTTAACGGACAAACTAACGCGATTTACCGTAGCGCGATCTACCGGCATGTACGCTCCCTGTATTTTACCTGTACACTTTTTTCACTTTGATGCAGTTGATATGTTAGAAATATACTAATATTAATTTAAGATAGAAAAAGTTTTTTTTTTTTTTTTAACGTGTGTAGTTTTAGGACAATTCACCCTAACGACAACGAATTTTACCATGTCCTGTTTGCGTAACGTTGTTCAACGACACGAGAATCTGAACGAGCTTGAACAATATTTTTCTCTTTTTTTTCGATCCGTTTGGTAAATCTATGTCTTTTTAACACATGGTGCAAAAGTAACTTGTAGATCCTAGCAGTTTGAAAGATAGAGGTCTTTAATCTTGACAGATACCGGTTATTTGTGACGCGAGTTACCGTGGAATGGCCCATATATACATTATGAAATATGGCCCCTCGACGAATGTGTAGTGCAGTGATTAATTTTTTATACAGGCGAAAGAAATAAAGACAAATCAATTGAAACGTAGCTCTCCTTTTTCCTTTTATTGTGTACTTTCATGGCCGAAAGCTCGCATTAAAAGGAAAAATGAGATCTACATCTCGATTTGTCTTTATTTATTTCGCCTGTGTATATTTATATGTATAGCCTATATACAGTGGTGGCCAAAATTATTAGAACACCCGAAGCTACACAAAGTCTATGGGATTCTCAATGCCCTTGTACATTTGCCGAATTAAGTTTAAGGATAGCTTTTTGGTGCCGACTGTTTTCATGACTTTGTAGCATAGAGTCTTATGCATCTTGTGATACCAAATTTATATAATTTCGACCCTAAGATAAAGCGCAGCTTTAAAAATCGTTGTGCTGTGCGTTTGCTGTTTCCCCATAGACACGTGTATTAAACATGTAGCAAAAATGCAAAAACGTGAAACGCCAATTACATATGCCGATAGCTCAAAAAGTATTTAAGCTAGATGTGTGAAATTTTGCAGGTTTAATTTCTTATACACACTCCAAATACATGCCAAGTTTAAACAAAATTGGTCTCGTGGGGAGGGGTAGACTGGCTCCATCCCCTGGTGGTGAGATAACCAAAATAACCTTGCCAATTTAAGGATAAGATTATTTTTTTAATGAACTGCAGAAATTTACTTTAAAAAACATATATTTTAAAGGAAATTTTATGAGCCATTCAAATATGGTGAAAATTAAGGGTCTTTAGAAAGGAGGACTTAAATAGGGCGTTCTGAATGAAAAATTTGGGGCGCCCTCAAAAATAATATCAAAATGCCCCTATAAGATGTTACTACTTCACCCTACCTTATTATGAATGCCATTTCTGACATCCTCAGAAATCACTTCGCGAAAATATATACTTTTGTAGGAGAGGCTTAAAATTTTGAACGTTATGAACACTTTGATCTCTCATATGTGGCAAGATTTTCAGATTTTTAATTGGTGGCGTAACAAGAAAAAGGCCGACTTGGGGGCGAGGTCCCAACATATGGATATGTTATTTAGTTTTTAAAGCATAATGATGACTTTCTTAGACATTCCAACAGTTTTATAGGTATTTAAATGGTCAACTGAATGAAAATAACTAAATCATTTAAATATCCTTGGTGTTATAATTTTGCCACCACTGCATATATAATATATATATATAATAATTATATATATTATATATATATGTATATATATATGATGTTGTGTGTGTGGTGTGTGTGGTGTATGTGTAATGAAGAAAAAAGCTTGGAAAAAAGTCTTTTTGGTTAAGATAAACCCACAAACAACAAAAAAACAAAAAAACATGAAGATCAGCCACAGAAAATCAATGTCCCGAAGATATTCAAATTCTCAATGGTAAAATACTAAAAACAATTTCAATGCAGTGTCATGTTTTCATATGGCATTATCGTATACACATCGTGTTTACAAAGGCGAATCTAAGTTACATATTTTTCTCAAGACCTTAAACATATGGCCTTTCCTGAATAAAAAATACCGAAATAATTCAATCCAAGTGAACAACAAATGCATTGGTATAATACCGGCCGGGGCTGAGTGCTTGAACGACATCTCCACCAGTATAATTTGGAAATGTGGAATATTTGAATTCTGTGGGGGGGGGCTGAAGATCACAATCGTGATCGAACCGTTGTTTGGGGATTTTGTTTCCAGGTGAGCGAAATAAGCAATATGCTCTGAAGTGGCAACAGCAATATGACGAGGTTACATATTCGATATGCGGTAGTACCAACAAAATAATATAGAAGATGTTGGGTAAAGTTGATGCATGACAATTTTCGTTATCGGCCTTATTATCAAGTTTTATATACGAGTATGATATACTAGTGTATAAAATAGTTTCGTTCAAATGGGATTAAATCCAGCGTTTGTTTACCAGATTGTATACATTCGTTTTAAGTGCTCTCATAATTAAGATTAATACCTTTGTTTACTGAAGACAGATTTAGATAAATACTTTTGTAACTATACAGATAACTATTCCTGGTATCAATGACTAAATTGTCAGAAAATGTGGATTTAATCCCATTTGGGGTGGAACTCTTCGTGTATAAGCTGCATACGATTTTAATTCATAAAGGGGGGACATCCTGCACTTCTGTAGGGCCTATCACTAACTTGTGGGTTTTTTTTGTAACTTTTTGTAACTTGTGCTGACATATAATTGACGTTCCACACGGATTTATATGACAACTTTAAACCAATTGATGAAAGAGATTAAATTAAAGAGAAAGTCCAAAGCAGAATGTGTTGTACGGTGAACAGTTTCGACATGTGCAACTCTTGGCGTTCCGATAGGTGTATGTCCTGTTAACACCTGGATCACAATCGTCAAGTTCTATCGTAGCAAGCTGGAATTGGCGGTATGAACACATCTCGTGGTGCGAAGACTTGAACGGAAATTCTAACTCGGGGACCTGCATTTTGGAGGTAGAGGGGTGGGGAGGGTTTGAAAGGGAGGGAGGAAGGAAGAAAGGATTATTAAAAAAAAAGTTTTAGGCACAATGAATCTATGGTATTAAGAAACTGAAACGAGGAGAAACAAAGACTAAAACAATTTTTTTGCAAATGATGTGCTATCAAATGTGATTTTATAATCTACCTCTGCAGTAACCATACGGAAAGAGGGGACGAATATATACAGCAATACTCTGTGGACCAAGAAGAAGACACGCATTTTTTTCTAGTTGAAAGCGCATTGATTTCTCCCCTTAGCTATTGGCTTTCGACATTTGGAAGTATCCTGTCGAGAAATATACCAAAACAAACTAGGCAATATACCATTGCCTTTTTGCCCCAATTTTTTGTCAAAGGGAATTATGAAAAAAATAGGATTCTGCTCAATGATCATCAATCACCATTCATCGATTCTTACCATTTCAGAATTTCCCACCTTTTGGCCAAATGAGAACTATTTTTCAAAGCATAAATCAATGACTTATACGACTGCGCTTTCAAAAAGGTTATTGGTATTGGAAGAGATACATTAGCTTTATGTTCCACTTTTTCAACCTGTGGCTCCCGGAAGTTGCTAAACGACCTATTTTAGTTGTATCTCAATGATCAATGTCATCCCCGTCATTTCACAAGTATATGTTTTACGTGAACATTAGAGTTTCAATACATGCCATAAAGCGGTTTTGCATTTTCCTTCGTTTTAGGTTTTCAAGTACAGGCATGACAGGCCTGCTTGGCAAACTATACACAATAAAGTCAATAAATTAATGTACATATCATAATGATTATAGAGGGAATAGCACACCCCTATTAGCATTCATTAATTTAACATACATGTACAGCTCGGGAATATTAATTATTAGACCAAGCTCTTTCTCACAAGGGTTTCAGTGTGTGTGTTTCTCGCTTTGTATGATAGGGCAACATATTAACCACAGACTAATCCTACACCTATACATTTTTCAGCAATCACTGACAAGTGAGTACATGTATCGGGCATTCGTTACTAATGCAAATTGCGCGCTTGTCCTAGAACAGAAAATGAGATTGGTCTAAATATTTTTTAACGAGCTGTATCTTATTCTGAAGCAGCTGTCTGCTTTTTTACACTGCATTATTTATATACACGTAAAGGGGCCGTCACAACGATGTAGTTCTATAACGTCCTTGCCCGTTCTTTAAAAAATTGCTGAACGGGGTTTGGTCGGGTTGGAACTTATAACTTTGAAAAATAATTTCGTGAATACGATACTAGGCAGTTCATAAATAGTCCTTGTTACGTCAATTTCGTCTTTATCGCGTCCGCAATACGTTGTTATCCAGTTCAGACCGAGTAAACTGCTCGTTCACTCTATACCGTTCGTAGCACAAACCGTCACTAAAAGTGTCCATGCGCAGCATGATAAAAGTTAGGTACCATGTTCGTGGTACGTCCTTCTCGTTCAAAGTAAGTCACGTTGTCACATTTAATTTTAGAACTGGAAGCCAGTCCGATTTTATTTTAACATGTTAAAAAAAATCGGACTGCCTTTCCGTTCTCTCCGTTCGGGCCCGTTCGCCAAGTTCGTAAACAGATTGTAAACAGTCTGTACTAGATTGTACACAGTCTGTACTAGATTGTAAAACGTCTGTACTACGTTCAGTGCGTGTGTAGAACGTAGTGCGAACCAGTTCAGTGTGACGGGCATTATGACATGCCGTTCTGTTTAAAAATTGAAACGGCTGGCTGTCCAAGCCCGTGCTTTAAAGTCCTAAGCAGGTTGAAATGGGTCTCAAGTACTTCCACTCCGTGTGTACGTAGCTTAAGCCCGTTCTGAAAAAAAATTCAATAACATGGTAAGAAATCGTTCAGTGTGATAGTAGTATAAGCGAACAGATCAGCTGTTTAATTGCCAACCAGAAATTGTTACAATTAGAGAAATCAAACACATTTTAAAAAAATATAAAAAACGGCCATTGGTCTGAAAAGAACGTGTAAATTTGACCGAATTATTTCTGGATTAAGATGAAACAACGTTCGTATACAGTCCTCAATACGTCCATCACGTCTTTGCCTCGTCTGCAGTCTGTTTGTATCTAGTTAAGATCGGGTGAAAATGACCGTTTCCACGAAGCAGAGCCCGTCTGAAACAATCCAAACCCGTCCCCGGTTAGTTGCAACCCGTTCTTATTTAGTTCCAACTCGTTTCCAGTGCGTTTCGTCCCGACCTAACTAATTCTGGGTCGTTTTTAATCCGTCAAAATCCGTTCATACTCGTTCTTACCTCGACCAAACGGCCTCCAGAAAGTTCTTCCCGCTCTTACTGCGTCATTATTCGTGGCCAGAACGTGCTGAACGTAAATGCGCGCCTGTTCTGCTATAAAAACCTAACCCGTTTTTGCCAGACCTCATGCGTCTTCGTAACTTTAAGCTGATAATGAATATGCAATGTTCGTTTGTAAGACGTCCTAGCACATCTTTAGAACAATTGAAGTACGGCAATTTCGTTTGCAGTAGGTCCATCTCGTTTCAGGTACGTTGCCACCCCGTCAAATTTTAGAACGGGAATTGCGCCGATTTTTTTTTTTAACACTTTTTTTTTAATCCGACCAAGCTAGTCCTTTAAGTTCGTAAGGGGGCCGTCACACTAAGGTCGTTCTATAACGTTCTACAACGTTCTTGCCCGTTCTTTTAAAAAATGCTGAACGGGCTTTGGTCGGGTTGGAACTTATAACTTTGAAAAATAATTTCTTGAATACGATACTAGGCAGTTCACAAATAGTTCTCGTTACGTCAATTCCGTCTTTATCGCGTCCGCAATACGTTGTTATCCAGTTCAGACCGAGTAAACGGCTCGTTTACTCTATACCGTTCGTAGCACGTCCAAACCGTCACTAAAAGTGCCTATGCGCAGCATGATAAAAGTTAGGTACCATGTTCTTAGTACGTCCTTCTCGTTCAGAGTAAGTCCTACCCGTTTAAGGTACGTTGTCACTACTTTTAATTTTAGAACTGGAAGCCAGTACGATTTTTTTAACATGTTCAAAAAAAATCGGAATGCCTTTCCGTTCTCTCCGTTCGGACCCGTTCGCCAAGTTCGTAAACAGATTGTAAACGGTCTGTACTAGATTCTAAAAGGTCTGTACTACGTTCAGTGCGTGTGTAAGCAGATTTAGCCCGTTCAACCAGAACTACCAAGAACGTAGTGCGAACCAGTTCAGTGTGACGGGCATTATGACATGCCGTTCTGTTTAAAAATTGAAACGTATTGCTATCCAAACCCGTGCTTTAAAGTCCTAAGCAGGTTGAAATGGGTCTCAAGTACGTCCACTCCGTGTGTACGTAGCTTAAGCCCGTTCTGAAAAAAATTCAATAACATGGTAATAAATCGTTCAGTGTGATAGTAGTATAAGCGAACAGATCAGCTGTGTAATTGCCAACCAGAAATTGTTACAATTAGAGAAATCAAACACATTTTTTAAAAATATAAAAAACGGCCATTGGTCTGAAAAGAACGTTTAAATTTGACCGAATTATTTCTGAATTAAGATGAAACAACGTTCGTATACAGTCCTCAATACGTCCATCACGTCTTTGCCTCGTCTGCAGTCTGTTTGTATCTAGTTAAGATCGGGTGAAAATGACCGTTTCCACGAAGCAGAGCCCGTCTGAAACAATCCAAACCCGTCCCCGGTTAGTTGCAACCCGTTCTTATTTAGTTCCAACTCGTTTCCAATGCGTTTCGTCCCGACCGAACTAATTCTGGGTCGATTTTAATCCGTCAAAATCCGTTCATACTCGTTCTTACCTCGACCAAACGGCCTCCAGAAAGTTCTTCCCGCTCTTACTGCGTCATTATCCGTGGCTAGAACGTGCTGAACGTAAATGCGCTCCTGTTCTGCTATAAAAACCTAACCCGTTTTTGCCAGACCTCATGCGTCTTCGTAACTTTAAGCTGATAATGAATATGCAATGCTCGTTTGTAAGACGTCCTAGCACATCTTTAGAACAATTGAAGTACGGCAATTTCGTTTGCAGTAGGTCCATCTCGTTTCAGGTACGTTGCCACCCCGTTAAATTTTAGAACGGGAATTGCGCCGATTTTTTTTAAACACTTTTTTTTTAATCCGACCAAGCTAGTCCTTTAAGTTCGTAAGGGGGCCGTCACACTAAGGTCGTTCTATAACGTTCTACAACGTTCTTGCCTGTTCTTTAAAAAAAATGCTCAACAGGCTTTGGTCGGGTTGGAACTTATAACTTTGAAAAATAATTTCTTGAATACGATACTAGGCAGTTCACAAATAGTTCTCGTTACGTCAAT
>CALNVZ010000174.1:20938932-20949219 GCA_940671915.1 Paracentrotus lividus
GAACGATTTAAGTACGGCAATTTCGTTTGTAGTACGTCCATCTCGTTTCAGATACGTTGCCACCCCGTTAAATTTTAGGACGAGATGGGCACCCGATTTTTTTAAACACTTTTTTGAAAATCCGACCTAGCTAGTTCATGAAGTTGGTAGACAGATCGTAAGAAGTATTTACTACGTCTACTCAGTTTACACACAGACTTTGCCCGTTCGGAAAATTTGCAAGGACGTAGTAGGAACGAGCTCAGTGTGACGGGGGTATAAACAGATCGAAAGAAATATTTACTACGTCCACTCAGTTTACACACAGATTATGCCCGTTCGGCAAAATTTGCAAGGACGTAGAAGGAACAAGCTCAGTGTGACGGGGGTATGATGTATTTAGAACAAAGGTGAACTTGGCTCTGTAATTAATGTTTTTTTTTTCTTTCTAGATTAACATAATGATATAATATATGCATCCTTAAAGTTTAAAGGTAAATTACATTACATTGTGTTGAAAAATGCACTGATATAAGAAAGTGGAAAGCGTGTCACCGAATTCTTTTTGCAGTCATTTCAACTTCAGAGTCCTCCCGATTGCCTGATAGAACTCAGCTTGGAAAAAAAAAATGCTAAAAGGACTGTGGTTTTAGGTCGCCAATAAGGAGAATGAAATTAGATTTTGCGCTCGCTCTTCTTTTTGTTTTTGGACTCTGATTCTGTTGACTCTGGCATTGTATTATGCAATGATACTTACTGAAAAGTAAGGCAACAGTGATTGTGATTTGGTATCATGGGTCTTGAGTTTGTGGTTCAAGGGTTAAAGCACTTAACGAACATTTCATAATTACCTCGTATGTATCGCACCTCCCAAAACACGCATCTAAAACAAGATTTTGTGGCCGACATCCTGGTTTTACTGCCTGGTATTGTAAGTATTGCCTGACATAACAGCCCAAACGTCCATTTGCTTCGACCGTTGTCGGCCATATTGTAATGTAGAGAACAAGCACTGTTAGCACTAACGATGTCAGCATAGGCTGTATGCGATATGACGTCATTGTCGTTCTTAGTGTTGTTGTTGTTTTTGTCCTCGACTTCATTCTGTGATGTAAGATGGAAATTGAAAGAGACAGGGTTGAGAACACAATACATTTTAGATAACATTAAAAGTACGTCTAGTATGATTGAGGTACCTTAGTCCACATACTTTGTTTTCAACTGCTAAAAAGTCAAATGATTCAATCTATCAAATGTTAAATATTCCAAAGAACATTTGTAGAGAAAACTATGATGGAAATATTTGGCGAATGCGCAAGCTGTGTCGATTCCGTGACCATGTCAATTTTGCTTTTGCAAAACTGAACGGTACATTTAGTCCACGCACTTACCATTTATAGTGTACAGTAAATGAAAGTAAATTTCCATTTCCTGTCTCCATAAAGTGTATTCTTGATGATTTCCTGAGATCATAAAAATACAAGAAACCAATGATTTTCCCCCAAAGTTTTTGTGATATATCCGATGGACTTGTTGTTTTCTCGACTGTTCAAGGAATTGAGCGCACATATTGCGTCGCACCGCGCGTATCAGAGGGTGTGGGGACTAATGTACTGCGTGGACTAAGGTACCTCTACCATAAAACTGTCAGACAGCCGTAACAAGAGAAGGGAGGGTCTGACATCACCGACCTATCCATCCAGAACCCATTAGCGGATGTTTAATAAATTCATGTAAGTGGGGAAGTTTTAAGTCATATCACAACCGCCCCCCCCTCCATCAGAATGTACTCTTTCACCCAAATGATATTTGTATAGATACACCCACTAGATTTCTCGCATCTGTTATTGGTCGACACCAGACACCTCGTTGTCATCAAGTGAAATGAAACTGAATAAGAGTTCTACTTATTGTTTATCTTCAGTTCTATGTTTTTATGTAATTTATGGGGGCAGCGTGGTTATCAAAAAAGATTAAGCTAATAAGGCCGAACAGTACTATGGTCAAGATCAGAAACTTGGCCCTTAGGTATTCTTGGAACTTGTGAATTCGGGCCTTTATGTTGTCAGGACCTTTGTCCTATTAGGCCATATAAAAGCTTAATGATTTTGACCTTCATTTTAGGTCACAAAGGTCAATAAAAAAAATTGATGAGATATATTTTCTTGATTCCTGTGATACATTTTTATAGAGGTTGCCAAACATTAAATGATTGCAACGAAGCCCATATCTTGACATTGAATGCCACACTATTCTGTAGACATCGTTCTCGTTTTGGCTTTTGTTTGGCTGTCGACCGAGTTCGAGGCTGACTTCCCGCGAACTCCAAAAATTTCACCATTCGTAAGTGTCCATCTTTACTCAACTTCGGGACAGTGTGACGCCACCTTAATTTTAAGAGGTGGATGACTCCGTTGTTAAGTAGTTCTTATAACTGAACCGGATTACCCTTCACCGTTTTTATCATTTTGGAATAAATAAAACATGAATAAATAAAATAAATAAATAAAAGTATCAATTTAATGATTATTGATTTAAAGAGAAAAATATATAGGTGAATGAATCAAGGACCTATGGCACCAAGGGCACACCCAGCCATATGCTCCATCATTAAGCTGTGAGGTTAAAATACGTAAGAGCACAATTACCACTTTTAAGAAATATTGATAATTTTTTTTCCCACCGTGAACATTGATATTTTGGGGAAATATTTTGTAATCTCATTCAGATATGAGGCATTGAGATTGTGAAAGGGGACAACCTTCCCACGTAATAATTTCGTATACTATCTTAGAAGGTAGCCGTCTAACAGGGCGGTATTCAAGAAAGTGAATGAATGCATTTCGGGGCCCATTGCTGGGGACAAAGAGCCGCTTTTGTCCCCAGACAATTGGGCCCCGAAATCTTCAATTCGATTTTTTTCGATCCGCGCTGGTCTAAATGTTGTTTTTGAAATGCATATTGAAAGTTTAATCTATACTCCTGGGAAGCAGGGTTTTGGTTCGATGGTTTATATCATATCTATTTTAGGTTCCAAATTTATTATCGCTTTTTAATAATGTTGTATTCTTGTACTTTGGTTGGATAATTTTGTTTATCGCGTACCCCTCCCACCTTCTCCCCGAAAGCTTGTTAAATAAAATTAACATGAGAGCGATATTGCCCCACACCTAAATGAAATCCTTCAGGTCAATTGTGATAGCTACAATAAGCTACAATAAAAAAGAACAACTTCTTCGAACCAATCCAAATTGCTTCCCTATAATATGAAAAAACCCAATCTAACCACTCTGTGAGATTTCCTTTTTTGCGCATACGAATGTATCCACATAATTTATCTTGTACTGCCTTTAAAACTCTTTATACAGGAGAAATGAAGAGTCGCTAAGAGTTTCATACGTGGATATTGCACTTATCTTTAATGCCTCATCCACTGCCTTCGTCTGAGACTGACGGGAGGCCAACAGCTAAACAGCCAAGACTATATTGTAATAATGTAAATATTGTAAATATTGTAAATATTGCACACAAGACCTACTTATGTACACACATACATAATTAAACGTCTGCAAGAATCTTCAAATTTGAAAGGAGGCAATGTAAAACTGAAAAAGAAGAAGAAGAGAAGATAAGTCAGGAACCCTTATTTTTGAGAGAAAGACTGGGTTAGTAATGAGATGCCAGTTCGTGCGAAGCTATTGTGCGATCCCTTTGTGTGATGTTGCCTGATGCACCAGACAAACAAAAGTATCGCTATATAGCTTTGACCGAACTTGCAACTCATACAAACTCAGGCTTTGGTTCAAATTGTTGGCCAAAGGTTATTCAAATTTGAAGGGAAGTGCCTGTTTTTAGCCTGATATGTCAAATATTTAGGCTACTTGAGCATGCTTGAAAGAGAAATGTGTTATTCAATGCACGTGATCATGAGGATAGGGGATTTAGCGATCATTATGAAAGGAAGGGCGTTGAGGGATTGCGGATTTGAAAATTTCATCTTTGTTAGTCCTCCTACCTGCCCCCTACAGCAAGTCCCATGATCTATCCAGGATTTG
Organism: Paracentrotus lividus; assembly: GCA_940671915.1. Taxonomy (NCBI): domain Eukaryota; kingdom Metazoa; phylum Echinodermata; class Echinoidea; order Camarodonta; family Echinidae; genus Paracentrotus; species Paracentrotus lividus. Next base: position 20,942,967 of record CALNVZ010000174.1, read on the forward strand.
AGTACACGTTATTGGGTAGCGACTAGTATGATATTGGAGAAAGAATTCCCTAAGGAATGATAATATTGTTTTTCCTCTACATGTAAGCAAATCAGTGATACTAGAACTACAGTTTAGTGTTTGCGTCGCCATTCAAACGAAGAAAAAAAACTTTTAATATATATATAATATATATTTACGTACTTTAATTATAGATTATGGCGTAACTTCGGTGAGAATAATTTATTATATGGTTTCTGAAATAATAATTCATGCTTTTCGAGATCTTCGTTCGCCACGTTCTATTCACTTTTCTTGTCTGCTCGTGGAAAATGCGGTGGAATACCAAAACGAGGCAGATGTTTCGTCGCGGGGGTTTTATTCTTTTTATTTATATATTTAATTTATTTATTTAATTTATTTATATACTTATTTTAATGTATTTTTAATAAAAAAATATTTGTACCCGTATTTTTTTTATGATATCAACTAATAATATTACAATTTGACTTTTCAATTCAAATACGGTAAACACATTAGTGGATTAACTTCAGAAAGATTGCCAGGAACTTCTTCCAACCAAATTTGAACGTTTCAAAACCTGTTAGCAGACTGACTGTGGCAAATTAAAAATGTTGGTACATAGTTTTATATTCAAAAGACGGATTTTTAAAAGTTTTCCCGCCAAATTGAATTACATCATTAAATTTAGCGTTATCTGATTCACAATGATGTTCTTTACTACAAATGAGCTATATACGCATATGTTGGTACGTCATGGTCATCCTTTACCTTGATCAATTCATGTCACATATTTTTGACCAAATCTAATCTTTCATACTCGTTATGGATTTATGGATTACATATCCATATTTTTACAAATCATATTCATAAAATAACGCAATATATATATATATAGTTATGACGCTCTAGCATAGGCCTATACTTCTACTTCTCAGGACTATAATATTAGTAGTAGCAGTAGTAGTAGTCAGTAGTAGTAGTAGTAGTAGTAGTAGATAGTAGTAGTAGTAGTAGTAGAAGATGGTAGTAGTAGTAGTAAGTAGTAGTAGTAGTAGTAAGTTAGTAGTGGTATTCTTTTTTGTGAGTGTTTTTACTTCTTCTTTTTTTTCGATTTCAAGATACGCTTTTAAAAAAAAGTTGGTCATACTACTGGATAATTAGCTTTAGATTAATCGCCTTTTAAAACATTTTCAAAACAAACACAGAGTAAACACCAAGTTTTAATGGAACTATGTAAGTGTATTCCAATTATACACCTGTACTAACTGCATAATACGCTTTCATTGGTCTTAAACTTTTGGGTGAATCATGGTAAAGCTAGACAGTTGTAGAGTAAGTAGTAGATGGGTAGTTTTGAAACACTTAAACAACTGGATTAGCATTAATGTCAATATACAAACATCTTTCCTTCTGTATCAAGTGCGTGTTTATTCTTAGCTTAATTGGTGGCGTTAAAGTGGTTCACTATCTTGGTATTAAATCTTTGGTGGCACATGAGAGGAGAGAGAGACACAGAGACAGAGACAGAGATGAAGACAGAAAGTACTCAGACAGAATATCTGGAGAAAAGGAGAGAGTGAGAAAGGGGGATAAAGAGACAATGTTACCCTTGTCTAAAGCACATTCCGGCAAGATGCCTTCTCCCGGTTTTTTCAGTAAAAAATATAAATTCAATTATCAGAAAATTTACCAAAGAATCGAATCAATTTTCGCCGCTCGTCTGAAATAAAAAACAGTAGTTAAAAGGAAATTGTACTCGTAAATTGTTTTCAAATTTCTAATGGGTCTTGGGATGTTAAAGACATACATAATATTGATCGTCAATTATTTCAAATAACATTCGATGATGATTAGAATGAATAATTTTCTCGTCGAAAAATTTAAATAAAGATTAACATTTAACAACTTTTTTGCCGTTAATGGATTTTCGTCACACATTTACTCTTTATTTCTTTTCAATTTTGTGCTTAAAAACTAATGAAAGTTGTGCGCCGGGGTTTCTCCTCCTCTTGACAGAGGGTCCCCTATTTCCTGTGGACCCCTCCTCCATGGAAATCCTAGTATCATGTGTTTGTGTAAGTTAATATTGCTAAAATAAGAAATAATTTACGTATATAACAGATGAGTTTTCAAATTCAATATAAATGCAGCGATTAAAAACGCTAACCAAAAATAAATATGCCTGAGAATTATCGTTATATAAATATACATGCAATCATTCTTTAAAAATAGCGTCTACAGAACGCCCAACAATACACGATTTGAAAGCTTCCATCGGGTTGCTCTTCATATTTCATCAATGAGATTTGCTGGAGGGAATGATATTATTCACCATATAGCATCATGCGGTTTGGCTTTGAAAGGATGGAGATAAACTAAGTTGTGACTGAAATACTTTCAAAATTCCACTTATTGGGTGTAAGGTAAGATACCCTTTTCGATTAGAGCTATCCTATTTATCTCCTATATAGTTATTCATAAACTCCCTCTTGATACATTATACCGTCACACCTACATATCCTTATATCATCGCTCTCGCTCTCACACCCACATCACTCACACAGCGCCTCCGCGCATAACACTCTTCCACACCCACCACATACTCTTTATTTTCGCATTGCACACCAACGACACGTGCCGTCCTCATAACACAAACACAGCCAAGCGATACACAGTCCTCCACTGCGCCCACACGGAAACACACATTTCCCTTCCCTCCGCCCTTTTTTTTTCTCCTTTTTCTTATCAAAAATATTTTTGCTCTGTCTAATCTCAAATACGCGGCAAACTTCAAATCACTCCTTATCCTTATTTTTTTTTCTAATTACTATCCTCCCTCTCTAGTTACATGCTGAATACGACTAGGCCGTCATTTATCTTGTTTATGTGGCCATCATTATGTCAGAGGCATTCTATTTCAACTTCTTTTTGTTAATGTTGAATAAGATAAAAATACCAATGTACTTTAATGAAAAATACATTATTATTTTTTTCTCTCAGTGAAGCTAAATTCGCTCCTTAATTATTCCATAACAGCAATGAAGAAAAGGGAAATATAATCTGTGATATTTTCTTGGAAATTTCGAATCATGTAATTCTTGTCTTTTTTTAAGTATTGGTAAAGTTTTTTATTCTGATCGTGGATTTCTGATTTGAAATCTATAGTTAAATAACAATAGATTAAACCGTACATCATATTGAAGACAGTCACTCAAAGTTAAATGATACACTTAATGATATGTCTCACATCAAAATCATTGCTTGTACGTTGTTGTTAACGATAACTACAATACATGTACTAGAATCCCTCCTCTATACTTATAATCTTGAACCGAGGAAAACCGCCCGAAATCGAGACGTTTTTATAGTGTTTTTTTTTATTTTTTTTATTGTGACTTCATAGATCTTTATTTCTTTCTCTCTGTAAGTATAGAATCCACTGTCTAGCGTAAATATATCTCATCAAAAAAAACTTGTTTTTCGTTTCCTTAAACGATAAATATTTGTCGAAGAATAAAAATGAACTTATATAGCAAATTCTATTATGATTAATGTCCATCTACCCTTGACACTTCTTGTCAAGTCGAGGAAGTCAAAATCGGTCATGAGATGAGGAAAGGGAGAGATGAAACGCAAAGAAGAATGGAGCACGTCGAGGGAGCGAAGTGATAGGAGAAAGAAACAACCATTACACAGCTGAACGTTTAAGAGGATTTGCATGTATAGATCAAAACGCGTTACAAGCTTGAAGGAAATCCCCCTTTTAAACATTTTTTTTTCCTAGACAATGGGTATCGAATGACAGTCTATAAGCGACTTCTAGATATTGTGGTAAAAAGCAAGTTTATAAGACTTTTATTGGGGGTGCGATTCATTAAGTTTTATAAATGAAAATTTTCTAAAATCTTTTAATATTTCGGGATTAATGTAAAAAAAAAAGAAATAAAAGAGCTATCAATTTGAAATAAGAACCTGCTCTTAGAGTTCAGAGCGTTTTGAATAGGTAGTTGAAAACAGATAGGTGTTCATAGAATTTTGATTGACATGGCACTGGTGTGATAAAATTATCAAAATTCTAGAATACCGGCCTTTTGGAATTAAGAGTTCGGATAAAAACATTATTATTTTTATTTTGTTTATGTATAGATGAGTCCTTTCTTAAAGGAAACCTTTTTTTCTTCCTTCTTCGTAATACATCAACATTGAAAATTCACCGTGAAGTTACGAACTATAGATGCCGATTTTCCGCAAAATAAATCATTAAACATGTCTAAACACTAACCAATTCACTGACTGCTATTCATGGGATATTTCCAATGTATACAGAAATTTTTCAACGTATTGTCAAGTCTGGATTAGGTGGAACGTTAAAGAACTAAGGGATGTAAAGATTATTAGACGCAGTACAGCTCGATACACAGAGCAGAAAGTAGATGTTAGGAAAAATATTCATTACGTTGACGCAGGTCATTGACTAGCACGATTGGCAGGTTAAAGATGCTTACGTTATTTAAATAATAACTCTGTGATTTAGCTCAGCACAAAAAAAGCAAAATCTCGATGTAAAGTGTGGAACTTAAATAGATGATTTAAAAGACAGGAAAATATTTCGAGATGAGTAATGTGTGAAACAAGAAATGTTACACTAAATTTTTCGAAATTTTGATGTCATATCATATCATTACTAGTAAAGGTAAATAAAACTCACAATATAAAACCCCCCCCACTCCAAAAAAAAAAAAAAGTTCGAACTCTACTTTAGGCCCTGATAAACTTTTGGATATTTTTTAAATTTAAGAATTGAAACCCATTGAACAATATATTTCGCTTTTGCTTGTATTCAGGGCTTTTTTTGGATTCACGCGGAATCACATGAAAAATTAAGTATTAATAAAAGTGGGATAAATAAAACTTTTCAATGGTATGAAATCAGAATGATTAATAATGATACGTTAAAGAGTTAATCAGGTTACCAAAGTCGTGGTTTGAACTTATTTTGAGGGGTACTTTATAAAAAGCGCATAGAACAAGGTAAAACGCAATTGCAAAAAAATTTCATGCTCCATAATCTAGATCCAGTGAAAATTAATGTGTACCAGCAATTGAAAACTAGTGAAATCGAACAAAAAGTGAAACTGACTCAAAAAATTACAATATGAAAAAAAAATAACAAAGAAAAAGGAGATTCCATAAAAATAATACTGAAAAAAGTTAGAAAGAATGATCTGGGATCATTGATATTTGTATTTTTCAGTCAATAAACTTTGTTGGGAAACTAGGTTCTCCGTATTTTATGTTGCTATGGCCATTATCTATTATCTTACAATCAAATGGACAGACGCCTGGCCCATTGGTCGCAGACCTGGTTTAACTAAAAGGTCTGGTGAAGACCACGTAGGCGTACTATAGACAACTGGACCTGAACTTGATGGTATTAATTGAATTGGTTAATAATATTGTTTTCTGTATAGTATATCAACTTGGCGTTGATAGTAGGGATGGATCGAGTTTTCATCTGCAACAGTATTGTCACACGCGTATCTCTATTTCTCAGAAGTCATTGACATGCCCCTATCATCTCTAGTGAAGCTCTTAATTAAAAGCAAAACTGACTTTTGTACAACCCCACAAATAAGATATATGTTTAAAGTTAAGAATAAATAACAACGCAAAAAGAAGTCCCTATTATCCATATCAAATAATTTTATAGAGGATGTTCAAAATCTAATTATATGTCATGTAGGGAATTTAATTATCACGTCATGGGATGAGTTTAGGAAAAATCATATTGTCATGCTCAGTGAGCAATGTTTGAATGCAAAATTATTTTTGAAGTTGCAAGCCTATCAACAACTTTGATTCAATGATATCGGATTTTTAGATTTTTACATTTCCACCTCAGAATGTACGCAAAACGTGGCTTCCAAACATCCAAAGGACGTTTGCGTAAAAATTTTCACGCCGTTGAGTGAGCATACCCCATTGCACAAAAGAAATGCCAAATCTGCGATTTTACATTCTTTGCCATGGTAAAATTGATCAATATGATGGATTATGTCTAGGAAGAGTGTTTAATTTGGCAAATTTAATCATTCACGGTTGAATGAACACCTGGCAGAAAATATCCATGTCGAAAACACTAAGTAAGTATTTTTTCCATTTTGTACCTAAAATCATGTGAATATCTGTTTTTGGTATTATTTTTTATGACTGGGTGCCGTGGTGGTCTGAGTCCTATGCATTTATTAAA